>OZ010587.1:29829513-29882013 GCA_963932145.1 Acanthosepion lycidas
TTCCCTCTTCCTAATACTTTTCCGTCTCGCCAACTGAAAAGTGTTTAATCATTTCACCCCAAGCAGGGCAATAAAGCCCCTCAGACCCAAACAAATATCATTGGGGAGAGAGAACAATAAAAGTACAGGATCTGTCTATATTTCTGAAAGGATCTCTTGTAACTATTAACATTGTTCGAACTGTTGTCCCCATTTTTATTGTTTTATTCACGACTTTTCGGTTGTTTGGGGATTCGATATTTGCTCATAGCTGGGACCCTAGCAGATGCTACTACCTCGGGTTCGGGTGGAGCTGGGAACACCAGCAATTAAGTGGCGATTCCACGTTTGTCAAAACTTCCAATCTTTCGATCAGAGGCCTTGCTGCCGGTTGTAGTTTATCGTCATACCCAGGACGAATAGAGACAGCTGGCTATGTACTCAGGCGCGCAAGGGATCCATAAAATAGTGGTTCTTAAGAAGCTCCTCAAATAGAACTTCCTTCTTAAAATGCCATAGTAGGGAATGAGGATGATTTGTCTCTGTGTAAGTGGCCGTTAGCTGTGAAGCTCTTAACTAATGAGAATAAGGAAGGTAGCTCGTTACGACGTTGTTTTCAGAGAAATAGCGATAGCGTAGCGAGGGCTTTGAGTCGGTTCGTCCGTTGGGTACGGGTTCTAGAGCGAAAAATAATTCATCACCCAAAAGGCCACGAAGCCGCTTCTCAACTCTCAACTCTATGAAGACTGTGCAGTTCCAGTCTAGATATGGCAGCAGTTATTTTTTGTTTTGATCCTGGGGAGGGTCTACTATGAAACGAATGACGATTAAGTTTGAGGATCCTTAATTCCAAGGTTGTGGGGGGGGGAGAGATCGAGTAATGAGTGAATTTTTTGTCATTAAAATAAAGCCATTTTTTAATTTATTTTTTTTCTAATGTTCAAAAGAAATCGCAAAACCAACCCTAAACAGGAGAGAAGCTACTCTTGTTCCAAAAACCGTGGAGGTGTGTAAACCGGGCGATAGGTGAACTTTTGTACTTTTTTTTTTTTTTGTTATAGTCTCAGTGGATTGGTGTTACCTCGACATGGTGTAAAAACTAACAAGCTTGTCTCGCTAGAACAATTATGACCAAGTAGTGAATGTGTTCCTCACTGGGTACCCTGTACTTTCGACCTTGTGCCACATCCAAGCTTAAAAAATCACCATAAATCAATGGGTTGAAGTAGCTAATTTGGGCCTTAAAACATGCTCTGATACGCATGTCATATGGCTTCAAATTTCCCCTGTAATTGGGCAAATTAATTTTTTTTCTTGGGAACTTGCAGCGCCCGAAGCCACCAACTGTGTGAGCTCGTTGGACTTGACAGAATCTATTGATAGACTACATTTTAGCAGTTGGATCCTACAGACTATTGTTGCTAGCTGCAAAATTTTCCCCACATCTGTTCAAACATCAAGGCCCCAGAAATATAGGCTCTTGCAAATGTGGCTCTTGTATAGTTAAAGAAGAGCAAGAGTAAAGCGTTTCGCGATCCATGGACTATGATCAAATTGTAGTATCTGTTCCATCTATGTCCTGCTAAGACAAGCTTTGTGACCGACCCAGCGTAAGCAGAGGCTGAGTAAATTTTGACCAATGTCCCGTGTATTCGCGCTCGCGTTTTCCACGTTAAATATCCGACGTTGTGTCGCAATTTGACCCGCTAGGGTTCAGTAGTAAATAACAAGAACAAGAGTAAGGTAATTATTGTTACGACACAAGACAGCGATTCTTTTCCTAGTATCTTTAGCGATGTAACGTATATATGTGCTCTATTTGAGGTGTGGGACGGGGAATTGTCCCAAAACAAAACTGCTACAATTTATTGACCATAAAGAACTTTTTTTCTGCTTTTCATCGGCATTACTGTCTGGTTTCCATATTTTGTTAATTTTGTAAACTTTTATAATTTTTTCATTAAAAAAAAGATTTATTCTGAAATGTATTCATTTATAAAATGATAAATAATAAATCTTTATAAAAGATAAATTATAAATATCGTATTGTATTTGGTTCACATATACTTACATTCTTTTAGACATTGCTGAGGGAGTCAAAGGTGAATGCAGTAATAGTGATGTCAAGAAAATAGGTGTGCTTTTGACACACCATTTTTTGAGAGTTAGTTTGGTTTGGTTTACGGCATATCGGCCTGAGGATTATTTAATGCCGACAATTTTTTTTTTATTGCTGGCAATATCTTTATTTTTTTTTCAAAAATGTATTTCTGGTAATTTTTTTTTCTTCCAAAATCTATATCTAGCAATATTTTTTCTTCTAAAATATATAGCTGATAATATCTTTTGTTTTGTTTTTGTTTTTTGTTTTTTTCACAATTGTACCTCTGGTAAATTTTTTCTTTCAAAATCTATATCTAGCAATATTTTTTCTTCAAAAATATATAGCTGGTAATATCTTTTGTTTTGTTTTGTTTTTTTTTCACAATTGTACCTCTGGTAAATTTTTTCTTTCAAAATCTATATCTAGCAATATTTTTTCTTCAAAAATATATAGCTGGTAGTATCTATTTTTCTTCAAAAATGTATTTCTGGTCTATTTTTTTTCTTCCAAAATCTATTTCTAGTAATGTTTTTTCCTAAAAAATGTATAGCTGGCAAAAACATTTTTTTTTCAAAAATGTATTTCTGGTAATTTCTTTTCTTCCGAAATCTGTTTCTAGTAATATTTCTTCTTTAAAAATGTAGAGCTAGTTATATTTTTATTTACAGATTATTTTTGGTATTAAAAATATTTTTACACTTTCATAGTGTTTTGACCTCAGTTTGGAGGTTAACTACTTGCCCATACCAGGGACTCTATACCATCCCGAGCCAGGGTAGACCTGGGAACACCAACAATAAAGAGGTGGTTCCACGCTCCTGAAAACCTGATTTGGTTTCGTTTAGTTTCTTTTGTTTTACGGCATATCGACCTCAATGGGTTATATAATTTTCATTGTTGGTAATATTTTTTTCTTCAAAAATCTATTTCTGGGAATATTTTTTTCTTCAAAAATCTATTTCTGGTAAGAATTTTCCTTTGCTGGTAATATTTTTTTTCACAAAATGCATTGCTAGTAATATTTATTTTTCAAAAATATATTGCTGGTAATAATTCTTTTACAAAGTATTTCTGGTATTAAAAACTGTTTTTATACTTTCATAGTGTTTTTACCCGATTTGAGGGGTTAACTATTTACCCATAGCTGGGACACTAACAGGTGGTACCATCCGGGCCAGGTTGGACTTGGGAACATTAGCAATTAAGAGGTGGTTCCACGGTTCTCCAAGCCTCCTGAACAGAGGCCTTGGTGTTGGACGTAGTTTATCGTCTTACCCAGGATGTGGATGTATTTTATCGTCATACCCAGGACGCTTTTTTTGAGGGTACGAATGTTAAACATTTCCAGTTTTTTTTAGTTAAATCGTGAGGAATCCAAATGCCGTATCGATTTACATAGCGTAAGTGTTTTCATTTTTTTTTTTTCCTTTACAGCGCACAAATCAGATATTGGTGCATTTCGGTGATGTCCTGTGTCATGTGACCTTGGATATTTTTACTTATTGTTTTCGATTTGGTCATCATCAAGGACAATTTTGGATTTAAGTGAAACATTTCTAGCAGCCTCTCAGCTATGGCAGTATCCCCATAAACAGGATCTGTCCTCTTTGTATTGATTTTTTTTTTTTCCTTTCCGAAAAAAAAGCGACAAATGACAAAAACG
The DNA here is from genome assembly GCA_963932145.1 of Acanthosepion lycidas. Lineage (NCBI taxonomy): Eukaryota > Metazoa > Mollusca > Cephalopoda > Sepiida > Sepiidae > Acanthosepion > Acanthosepion lycidas. Next base: position 29,833,260 of record OZ010587.1, read on the forward strand.
CGTCTCATTTTCCTCCATTTTTATTCTTAATGTAAAAAGCATTTAACATAGACAATCCACGATTCGTATAGAAAATAATAATTATGGATTTAATGTCAGAAATTTCAGTCAGGTATAAAAAGAAATACCATTTTCAAACGCCACCAACTGAAAAACGCTAGGAACATTTTATTCTAAAGCGATACAAAAGAAAGAAAGAAGTGAAAATAAATAAATAAATAAAGAAAGAAAGAAAGAGAGAAAAAGAAAGAAAGAAAGAGAGAAAAAGAAAGAAAGAAAGAGAGAAAAAGAAAGAAAGAAAGAGAGAAAAAGAAAGAAAGAAAGAGAGAAAAAGAAAGAAAGAAAGAGAGAAAAAGAAAGAAAGAAAGAGAGAAAAAGAAAGAAAGAAAGAGAGAAAAAGAAAGAAAGAAAGAGAGAAAAAGAAAGAAAGAAATAGAGAAAAAGAAAGAAAGAAATAGAGAAAAAGAAAAACGAGAAAGAAAGAATAAAGAAAGAGGAGAAAGAAAGAATAAAGAAAGAGGAGAAAGAAAGAATAAAGAAAGAGGAGAAAGAAAGAATAAAGAAAGAGGAGAAAGAAAGAATAAAGAAAGAGGAGAAAGAAAGAATAAAGAAAGAGGAGAAAGAAAGAATAAAGAAAGAGGAGAAAGAAAAAATAAAGAAAGAGGAGAAAGAAAGAATAAAGAAAGAGGAGAAAGAAAGAATAAAGAAAGAGGAGAAAGAAAGAATAAAGAAAGAGGAGAAAGAAAGAATAAAGAAAGAGGAGAAAGAAAGAATAAAGAAAGAGGAGAAAGAAAGAATAAAGAAAGAGGAGAAAGAAAGAATAAAGAAAAAGAAAGAGGAGAAAGAAAGAATAAAGAAAAAGAAAGAAGAGAAAAGAAAGAAATAGAGAAAAAGAAAAAGGAAAAAGAAAGAAAGAAAGAAAGAAAAGAAGAAGTGAAAAGAAATAAATAAAGAAAGAGAGAAAAAGAAAGAAAGAAATAGAGAAAAAGAAAAAGGAAATAGAAAGAAAGAAAGACAGAAAGAAAGAAAGAAATAGAGAAAAAGAAAGAGGAAAAGGAAAAAAGAAAGAAGGAAAGAATGAAAAAAAGAAAGAAAGAAAGAAAGAAAAAGAAAGAAAGAAAGAAAGAAAAAGAAAGAGGGTAAAGAAAGAAAGAAAGAAAAGAAGAAAGAAAGAAAGAAAGAAGAGAAAAGAAATAAAGAGAGAAAAAGAACGAAAGACAGAAATAGGGAAAAAGAAAAAGGAAAAAAAAGAAAGAGAAAAAAAGAAAAAGAAAAAATGAAAGAGAAAAATGAAAGAAAGAAAGAAAGAGGAAAAAGAAAGAAAGAATGAAAGAAAGTCAATAAAAGGAAACTAGATAAAGAAAAAAGTTACAAGTTAAAAAGTGAGAAAGAGAAAATCAACAGAAATATAACGAATCCATGAAAGAAAGCGAAGGGGAAATTTAAAAAAAAGAGAAAAGAAAGAAAAAAAAAAGGGAAAAGTAAAGAACAAAGAAAATAAAAGCAGCGGTAGAAGACAACAAAGAAAAAGATAATGAGAAAAGAAAGAAAATAAATGGAAGAAAAACGATATAAAATGAAACAAGAAAGAGCGGAATGTCTAAAACAATCAAGGAAGGCGGGAAATAGAAAAGTGAAAAACGTCACAAGAGAGGAGAAAGAAAACGTGAAGCAAGGAAATTATAAAGGATTGAAGTCAGAAGGAAAAGGAAAAAGAAACAAAAAAAAAAGAAAAGAAAAAGAAAACACAAAAAGAAAGAGAAAGAGAAAGAAAGTAAGTATAATTGAATCGGGAGAGCCATACAAAAATAGGAAGAAAAATGGAGATGATAGGAAAACATAGTAAATTATGAAGTAAAGAAAGAGAGCAGAACCATAAAAAAAGACAGAGAAAAGAGAAGCAGACAGAAAATAGTAATGAAAAGAGGAAATAAAGGTAGAAAAAAAAATAATTCAACTAATTGCAGTAGAAAAAGAAGGGGTAGAAAGGAGGAAGAAGAAGAAATGGAAGAAGAGGAGGGAAGAAAATGTATACAAAAAATAAAACAAAGTAAAAATAGAAAAAAAAAAAAATACCAAAAACGCAATAAGTCATTAATGCATCACAATAAAGACTTTCTTTTTTTTTTTAATTCTTAAAATACGAATCACTAAAATGACCATAATTTTTTAACTGATTTCTAATTATAAAATGGATTCGTAATTATGTTAACATTATTTGTGTGAAAACGAAAAGGAAAAAAAAATGACACACAGCAAATAGAATTAAATAAAAATTGTAAATGTTTTAAATTTTCACGAAACAAATTGGTATCGACAAAAGTGAATTACTTCGCCAGGGAACGCTTATAAATGGCCCTTCCTTTCATAGTGAAACCTCCTGGAGTTTTCATTTTCTTCCTCCGCAGAAAAACACAATTCACTATTATAACAACGTTTAGACAAAGAATATGTTGACAGAAAAGTGGAAGTGTTTAGTATCTACAGACGTACGAATGGTGTATTGCCTAGTATTTACTAAGATCATTCCACTGTTACCATTATCGAGATTTTCACCAACCAGCAGCCACCGAATATCGTAGCCCTGTGCCAAACGAGACTATGTTAACAGTAATCTTTTATCTTAAATAACACAATAGTTCTCACAAAAGAGCCTATTGACTCGCTGATAGGAAATTTCCAATCGAATTTTTATTTCTTACTAGTCAATACACCACGTTGAAGTACCCAGTAAAATCTGAAATATTCCCGCTTTAAATATCTCAGAAAGGGTTGATAAGTCATAAAAAAAAACAAATCAATTATCCAGAGTTTCATAGTTAAGAGACGCCAAGCCATTTACACAGGGAAATCGTAATACCGTTCTTTTCGTATTCCATTGGTTAGGACAGCGGTTCCCAAAATGTTTGGTTCATCGCCCACTTTCACGTGGAAACATTTTCTACCAGCGAACTGTATAGTAAATATTCAAAAGCATACCAAAATTGTTTGGTAAAAGTTTGTTACTGGCTCGTAAACTGAATTTATGATGTAGTAAAAAAAAATCCCAAAAGGAGTATGCAAAAAATATTTGAGGGTGGGTCCTCAACTCACGCGGACGACGCCGGCTGAGAGAGCGTCGGAGTGACGGTGAGCTAATTCAAAGCATCGAAGTCAAGACCTGCGCATGACCGGAATTTATGCCATTTTTTTTACCGGAAGGAGATGTCCGCAGCCCCGCCTCTCTTTGTATATAAGACTTACCTTCTTCTTTCAGCGGGAGGCATTCTGAGACTGGAAAATAGCTCAGGTTAGGGTTGTTTTTGTCTTTTAGTTTCTTCCTTTAAGTTAACTTAGCTAGTAGATGTATGCACATTGATCTCCCCTTTTTATTTCTGTCCCCACTTTCCATAGGTTAATTACCTCTCCCCCGTCAGGCGTCCGGAAGCGTCAGTTGTCTGATGGGTGTGGGACGCCTTTCAATTTCCGGAGTGCGTTTCGTAATTGTTTTAGTGTTGAATGAGTGTAGGTTTAAGTGAATGGACGAATGAATGTTGTGTATTATTAAAGTTCCGCGTTGATTTCGTCCAGTTAAATGATGTTTCTCCCACATTTTAGGATTGTTATTTTTTTTTTTTTTTTCTTTTATTGCTAAGGTTATTTTATTTAGTTTCTTGTAAATGGATCTTTATTCATATTGTAAATACATATTGGGGTTTAGATTTTAAATTGTTATTTTTGCCTCTACCTAGAGAAGAGAATTGTACAAATGGGGACTAGTTAGGTCTCCATACAGGGTGAGGTATTATGATGTTTATAGTTAAAATGGTAAGTAAGAAAGCGTTGTTTTTGTGTTAGGAATATTGTGGTATGTTTGGGTCAGTGTTTGTGACTAGCTAAGTTTAATATTTAGACAGATGATCCCGTCCTGGGTATGACAATAAAATATATCCGCATCCTGGGTAAGACGATAAACTATGTTCAACAGCAAGGCATTTGAGGAGCGTGGAACCACCTCTTAATTGCCGGTGTTCCCAGGTGCACCCTGACCCGGGGTGATAGCACCTGTTCGGGTCCCAGCTATGGGCAATTAGTTAACACCCAAACTTGTGTAAAAATAGGTTTTAATACCAGAAATACTTTGTAATAAAAAAAAATATTACCAGCAATAAACTTTGAAGGAAAAATTATTATCAGCAATACTTTTTTTTAAAATACCAGCAATACAAACAGCTATACATTCTTTGATAAAAAATATGACAATAAACAGATTTTTGAAGAAAAACATTACCAGCAATAAAAATTTTGTCGGCATTAAATAACCCATTGAGGTTGATATACAGTAAAACAAACCCAACCAAACCAATATATACTGAGATAGATAGATAGATAGATAGATAGATAGATAGATAGATAGATAGATAGATAGATAGATATTAGTATGATGAGATAGATAGATATAAATAGATTGGGAAAGAAAGAAAGAAAGAAATAGACTAAAATAGATAGATAGATAGATAGATAGATAGATAGATAGATAGATAGATATAAATAGATTGAGAAAGAAAGAAAGAAAGAAATAGACTAAAATAGATAGATAGATAGATAGATAGATAGATAGATAGATATAAATAGATTGAGAAAGAAAGAAAGAAAGAAATAGACTAAAATAGATAGATAGATAGATAGATAGATAGATAGATAGATAGATAGATAGATAAAAAACATTACCAGCAATAAAAATGTTGTCGGCATTAAATAACCCATTGAGGTTGATATACCGTAAAACAAAATAAACCAAACCAAACCAAACAAAACAGAAAATGACCGTTCTTTTATCCATCCACCTATTTGGCCTTGTGCCACATTTTGTATATATTATGAGAATAAATATTGGTATTCTGAGACTTTCATGACGATTAGGAAGAAGGCATTAACTAAGCAGAGGTTCCAGTTCCCATAATACGAAATAGGATTATTGGTCTAGTTCTTCATGCAAATTGCCCAGTCACAGAACAAGCTCATCTACCTTTGTTACCCTTGACCTGCCCTATTTATCCTATGGTATTTCCCGCTCTAATCAACCTTGTTTTTTTTTATCCCCTTAAAATCGATAGCGTTTTTCGACATATGATCACAAAAAAAAAATGGAGTATCAAAGAGACAGTTTTTTTTTCTCCATCGATATCGCTATTATTTTAACTACCTTCACTCCTCAGCAATGCTTGTTTTAAAAAACAGATGATTAGAAATTTAATAAAAGCTAAACATCTTTATAATAAAAGCTGGTGGAGGGTCTTAGGTCCGGTAGGTTAATTCAAAGCATCGAAGGCAAGATCTGCGCATGTGCAGAAATTTTGCGATTTTTTTTTTTTACCGATGTGCGCATGTCTGCCTCTCACTGTATATGTCTTACCTTTTTCCTTTAGCGATAGGCATTCCGAGATCTTCAGGACGATGAGGAAAGAGGCATTATCTAAGCAGAGGTTCAAGTTCACATAAAATGAAATTTACTCTGAGGATTATTAATCTAGTTCTTCGTGCGAATTGCCTAAGTCACAGAATACGCTCATCTAACTTTGTTACCCTTGACCTGCCTTAAATATCTTTTAGTATTTCCCACTCTAAACGGTTTCTTACATCTTTTCTTCCTTGAGTTACATGGCTGCTTGAATGACCTGATCCACTCTTCGTTAACATATATATATATATATATATATATATATATATATATATATATATATATATATATATAATTGATATATCCCTTTTTTCAATATTATATGGTAGTATTACATAAAGCTGTTAACTTATGTGTTAATTCCCTCAGTCAGTTATGGGCCATGAGGGTTACGCGCTTAGGCGATCATATATCTTTCGATACATGACTGACGAGGCAGATTTTTGATCGCAGTAGATTGCCATTTCTTTCTGCGGTAGACCAGTTGCCATCCAATGCTATGGAACACGGTCTGTCCTGCTATTTACCAATAGCTGTGGGAAAAGAGGATTCATACCTTTCCCAATGGTATTAGAACATAAGTGAATGTAATGGATTTGACTGGAAAGTCAGTCAGTCAGTTATGGGCCATGCGGGTTACACGCTTAGGCGATCATGTATCTTTCGATACATGACTGGCTAGGCAGATTTTTTCCCGCAATAGACCAGATGCCATCCAAGGCTATAGAGCCTGGACTTTCTTGCTATTTACCCATAGCTGTAGAGGGAGGGGTGAGAAAAAGGGGATTCACACATTTTCCATTGGTTTCAGCACGTATTAGGTTGGTGCAAAAATAATGACGCAATAATGTCGTTTTTTGACGTTCGTCAAAAAACGACATTATTACGTCATTATTTTTGCACCAACCTAATAAAAAAATGTAATGGATTCAACTGGAAATCAGTCAGTTATGTGCCATGCTTGATAAACTCTTAGGCGATCGTGTATCTTTCGATACATAACTGACGAGGCAGATTATTCCCGCAGTAGACCAGATGCTATCCAAGGCTATAGAACCTGGTCTGTCCTGCTATTTACCCATAGCTGGCGGGGGAAGGAAGAAGAGGATTCATACCTTTCCCAAGGATATTAGCACGTAAGTGAATGTAATGGATTCCACTGGAATGTCAGTCAGTTAGTTATGTGCCATACGTGATACACGCTTAGGCGATCATGTATCTTTCGATACATGACTGACGAGGCAGATTTCTTCGCTGCAGTAGGTTGCCATTTCTTTCTGCGGGAGACCAGTTGCCATCCAAGGCTACAGAACACGGTCTGTCCTGCTATTTACCCATAGCTGGCGGGGGAAGGAAGAAGAAGATTCATACCTTTCTGAAGGGTATTAGCACATAAGTGAATGTCATTGATTTGACTGGAAAGTCAGTCAGTCAGTTATGTGCCATGAGGGTTACGCGCTTAGGTGAACATGTATCTTTCGATACATGACTGACGAGGCAGATGTTTTTCTGCGGTAGACCAGTTGCCATCCAAGGCTATAAAACCCGGTTTGTCCTGCTATTTTCATATAACTTTGAAGAAGGGATTCATACCTTTTGCAAGAGTATTAGCATATGTGAATGTAATGGATTCAACTGGAAAGTGAGTGCCATGCGTCATACACGCTTAGGCGATCATGTATCTTTCGATACATGACTGACGAGGCAGATTTTTTTCCCCGCAGGAGGTTGCCATTTCCTTCTGCAGTAGACTAGTTGCCATCCAAGGATACAGAACCTGGTATCTGTTAATTAATAATTGAATAATAATTATTATTTTAGAACTATATTACGTAACAATATACAAGAATATAACATTTTTTGATGTTTTGTTTTTGTACATAATAATAATGTTTACATAGGCTCAGTTTTATATATTTATTTTAATCAATTGGTATGATAATTTATGAAGTATTTAGAAATTTATTAATATTGTAGGTCTTTTTAATACATTGATATGTGGTGTATGTTTTAGTACATAATATCGATATGTAGTATTTAAGTGTATTTTACTGATGTATATATTGTATTATATTGGTTGATGAAGTGGTATTTGAAAATTTATCTTAGTATAATATTTATAAATATTTTATTAATAGTCATTGGGATTTTTATGTAATATTTAGTATATTTTTAAAAATTTGTTTACTATTAATTAATTAATTAATTAATACATTTAATTATTTATTATATAGTGTTATCTTACGAATTTTATTCTAAATGCACGTCATCTTTCAATTTATTGTAAAGCCACTTTTTCTACTTTTAGTATAGATTTTTCTTTTATTTAATCTTCCTCTTATTGGTTCATATATTATATATTAGATGATAAATATTATTTTTTTCAATGTACATCGGAATTATTTAATATCGGTTTAGATTTAAATATGTTGATTTAAATGTGGATGTTAGATTTTTTACTTCTTCGTTATTGATAATTATAATCATTTTAATGTATTCATTTCAATTTTTATATTTTTCTTCTTATTTTTTCTGGTATATTGTTTATTTTAATATATCTTTAATTCTGAATTAACTCTCTTTCATATAAATGGGTTTATCTCTTTATTTAATATAATATTATTTCTATTAATAGATTTAAGAAGGTTTTCTGAACTGTCTTCTGTTTGCTACTGGGTATAAAATAAATAGGTCATTTTTTTCTCTCTTTTTTCTCCGCCTTATTTTCTATCCCTTTATCTCCTAACTACCTCTCATATCGAGACTTAGACTATTTCCTTGTTTTTGTTTGCTCTCTTTTTTCGATTTTTCTTTCTTTCTTCTGTTTGGCCAGTTTTATTTCAATAAATTATCATCCATTGACTGGTTTAAAAAATCCTTGTAAATTTTATTTCAATTTACAAGGTGAGAATGAACATTAACCCAATATAATGTTAATTCTTATTGTATAAAATATGTTGCTCTGTATAACTAAAAACATTGAGATCTATGTGTGAATCAGTTTTAATATTTTATATTGTATTAATAGGATTCACTTGGATTATATACCAACGGATTATTACATATATATATATATATATATATATATATATATATATATATATATATATATAGGTAACTATACTCGTCTCGAAAAGCCTTCGAATTTTTGATTTGCCAATAATCAAATCACTCTCGAAGGAAAAAAAAGGTTTTAAAAAAAGAAAGAGCCAGGAACATGAAAGTCTGTGCGATTTTTTCGACAGACTTTCATGTTCCTAGCTCTTTCTTTCTTTATATATATATATATATATATATATATATAAGTTATGAAAAACTTGGTAATCCGTATGGGTAGTCTCTAAACACGACCATGTCTCTCAAACTACCCCTCATTACTCACTCTGTTAAATTACAAAAACTTACACTACCCATCAAAAGTATGAATTTTTATTTCATTTCGTTTCATCTTCTGGAAGTGCTATCTGATGATCCAGAGTCCTTTAAAAGGGCTATGGTGAAATAACTTATTACATTGGAACCTTAAAGTGGTCAGTTTTTCTTTAAATTACATATATATATATATATATATATATATATATATATATATATATATATATATATATATATATATATATAATTATTTATTCGAAAATTACAACATAAATATGTTATAAAATCGCTACAAAAACAGCCATTTTGTTTCAACACTTTTTGTGTCTTATCAAGTGATGGTGTTGAAGGTTTTTCATTCAACACCATCACTTGATAAGACAGCAGAAGTGTTGAAACAAAATGGCTGTTTTTGTAGTGATTTTATGACATATGTTATAATTTTCGAATAAATATCTATATTTGCTCTACTCTGTATTGAGCACTCCTTTAAGAATTGTATTTTTTGGTTATTGGAATTTATTCCGAAAACACTAATCCTATACTTGGATATATATATATATATATATATATATATATATATATATATATATATATATATATATATATATTAGACATATTGTATCTACTTATCTTTATACTGTTCCTTTCGAATAAGTTTCTTGATGTTAAGAGAGGAAGGTGCCGTAGTTTTAGCCAACGCAAGTATTTCGATCTTCTCTAAGATTATCTTTCGGGGTAAATTACAAAGACAGACTTATTGTAATTGCCATAAAATCTGCAATCCGTTGTGATGGTGATTTTAAAAACGCGCGAACGTGCCCTGTAATCATTTTAAATTTATCTCTTATAGTTATGTAGTCTTATACTTCATTTGTCAGGTACAAATTCTATTGTACAACATCTAAAAACACATTCCTGTCCACCCGCACAAGACAAGATACTTGTCAACAACACTAATATACTACATCATGAAAATATAAACAAAACCTTCAAATTCTTGAGGCCCTCTCTATGAAAAGCAAGCAACTAAAACTCAACAAAATTTATTACTAATATAGCAGCAACATATTGAAGTGCATAGAACATTCAATGCAATATTCTACCAATTCCCAGTGAGCTCCCTTACATTGAAACGTTTGTTTTCACAAAAACTTCAGTAACTTCACCGGATAAATTTTAAATTTTAAAATAATTATAGCACGGCGGAGTAATGGATAGCGGCTTGGATTGAGGAATCGGAGAGCCGAGTTTGAATTCCAGTCGAATTCATTACATGCACTTACGTGCTAATACCCTTGGGAAAGGTGTGAATCTTCTTCTCCGTCCTTGGATGGCAACGGGTCTAGGAGAAGGACAACTCTGAATTCAAAACATGTGGATAGAAACTTTCACCACTATAATCAAATCTCATGTGCTGTTGTCGGGCTGTCGGTTTCCTGGGAACTGATCTGCTTGACTCTCATATGTCGAATTCGACAGGAGAGTCGAGTATATACGTATATATATATATATATATATATATATATATATATATATATATATGTGTGTGTGTGTGTGTGTGTGTGTGTGTATTGTATATATACATATGTCTAGATTGGTTTTATAGATAGGTCTATATATTTATATCTAGATGCATTGTCTCTATAGACCTGTCTAGATAGGTCTCTATATATATTGTATGATATTATTTAAAAACGTAAGTGTTTGTATATTTGCTTATATTTGTTGCGTGAAATTTTAATGTTTAGCTATTTATTTATCCTTATTCGTTTTACTGACAGCATCAAAACTGACAGACTATTTTATGAAGCCCTTTCTATTATTAATCGTTAATTATACTTGTCCAGTTCTTATATTAATATGTAGTAGTTCTGGGGGATCAGTTTAGTACTTAATTACAATTGGAAACAGATCCCCTACTTTATGTCCATTAGAATCCTATTAATACTTCTGGCATCAAAATTGACAGACTATCTTATGAAGTCTTTTCTATTATTAGAATATTTTCACATGTGACTTTTTAATTATATTTGTCCAGTTCTTATATTAATATGTAGTAGTTAAGGGGGGTCAGTTCAGTACTTAATAACACTGTAAAAAGATCCTCTACTTTGTGTCCAGTAGAATCTTATATTAATACTAATCGAATTAATTACATCGAAATTGAAAGCCTACTTTCTGAAGTCCTTTCTAATATTAGAATGTTTTCACAAGTAGGTTTTTAATAATATTTGTCCTTTTATTATATTAATATGTAATAATTCTGAGGGACCAGTTTAGTACTTAATTACAATAGGAAACAAATCCCCCACTTTATGTCCATTAGAATCCTATTAATTCTAGTCTACTGATAACATCGAAATTGACAGCCTATATTATGAAGTCCTTTCTATTATTAGAATATTTTCACATGTGACTCTTTAATTATATTTGTCCAGTTCTTATATTAATATGTAGTAGTTTAGGAGGATCAGTCTAGTACTTAATTACAATAGGAAAGATCCCCCACTTTATGTTCATTAGAATCTTATATTAATACCAGTCTTATATTACTGATATCAAAATTTCAGTGGCCACCTTGTGTATATTAAATTTATGATTGTGTTGAAACTGGGTCTGTCTGCCTTGAAAATCAGCATTTGGATTCATATTTTTAAAGGATGTTTTGAACTCACCATCTTCCTAATTCTGCTTTAATTATTTCTGCTAAGTGTAAAGAACATTTCTGTGTGTCCAGAGTTTAATATTAGGTTGGTGGAAAAATAATGTCGTTTTCTCACATAGTAAAATATGTGAGAAAACGACACCAACCTAATAGCATGTATGCGATTTACCCGGTTAAAAGTTTATCACACTTTTCTTTTTTTTTTTTGTTTCTTTTTTTTTTTTAACGGGGTGAAAATTTTATAACCAAACATCGAACTATTGACAAAAGAAGAAAACTATTTTTCTTTTTTTTTTTTTTTTTTTTTTTTTTTTTTCTTCTTCTTTTTATCAAATTGAATCTTGAGACAAATATTGCCCCTGGAGATTTTGAAATTATTCGTTCAAATGTTCATCCGGCCAGGAAATCGATAGAGATCAACCAATCAGAAACCACCTTTTTTCCTAGCCAAAACAACAACAATAACAACAACAACAACAACAACAACAACAAAAATGTCCTAGCAAAGAAAAATGTTTTAAAACATTCTTTGATGATCTTTAGTGTGGCAATGTGTATCCCTGAGGTGCAATATAAAATGTAAAGGTTAACTCAGTTTTCTGCGTTTCACGTGGACACCCGAGAGGGATATCAGAACACAGCGGTTCTCAAATTTCTGTAGCGTCAAAACTTTTTTTTTTCTTCGTTTCATCGGAAAACTTAATTGAGAAGCCTCGAAACTTGATTTTGTATACACCCAGTATAACCAACTGATATATATATATATATATATATATATATATATATATATATATATATATATATATACAATTAAATTTAAAATACAATTTCAGATAAACTTGTACACATCCAAACTTCTTGACATTTACAAATCTCCGGACAAACCGTCAACATTCAACTTCAGTATTTGGAACTGAATTGATAAAGACATTTGCTGAGAATAGACTATTATTATTATTATTATTATTATTATTATTATTATTATTATTATTATTATTATTATTATTATTATTATTCTTTGATTTCTGGCGTTTACACATTTCTTTCCGGGTCCCGCCCAGGGATCTAAGGTTAGAAATGGCATCATGACACTTTCCACTGACAAAAAAAAAAAAACAGGAATTACATAGATAAAGCCCTTCGTAAAGTGTGGGCTGTAATTGTCAGAACAATTTCTTTTATCTCCTTGAGGCATGGACTTCCAGGAATCCCTTCAATTAGTCTACTGCAATCTTTTCCAACCAATCCTAGGGCTCCAACTACAACAGGGATTGTTGATGTTCCCATATGCCACATTTTCGAGATTTCTATTTCAAGGTCCTTGTATTTTGACAGCTTTTTGAATATCTTCAAAGATACATTGCAGTCAGCAGGGACTGTTATATCAATAAGGAGGCACCGTTTTTGTTTGTGGTCTATAATAACAATATCTGGCCAGTTGGCTTTGATTATTCTGTCAGTGTGTATTATGTAGTCCCATAGAATTGTAACAGGTCCTATCTCCGTAACCGGATCTGGGTGGTGTTCATACCAGTTTCTTTCAGTTTCCTTCCCGTAGAAGTTGCAGATTTTCCAGTGTAGATATTGGTCCACTCTGTCATGTCGGGTTTTATATTCAGCGGATGCCAACATCGTGCAACCTGATACAAGATGATCAATCGTTTCTGGATATTTATCACAGAATCTGCATTTTGGGCTGACACAGTATTTTAGTATATGTGCTTGATAATTCCTAGTTAGCAAGCATTGGTCCTGCGCAGCAAAGATAAAACCTTCAGTTTCCGCTTTCAACCCTGCAAGCATGGCCACTGATGGGTACGGCTTTTGTCTACATCAGCTTGTTTGGTACGGGCAGAGTATTGGCCATGAATTGGTTTATCTTGACATCGCTTCTGTATCTGGTCGGTTGCATTCGTCTTTGCTGTCTTTTTTTAAGTATTTTGCAGTTTCAGCCGGTGTATTGTGCTGTAGTTGCATCTCTACGCCCATTTGAAACTCCATTTTGAATTTGTTGCCTTCTTTCATTACGGAGTAAAGACGCTTACTACTTTCATGTTCCTTGACGCATACCATCATCCAGTCTTCTGTAGTTTCCAAGTATCTTTGGAGGCCAAATGTTGTAATTTTGTAGGACAGTTCTAGTTGAACTAATCTTCTGCCTCCTTTGGATCTGGGCACATACAGACGATCAACATCAGCTTTGGGATGATGCATGCGATAGCAAGTGAGAAGCTTTCTCGTTTTTGGCGTCCATTTTCTTCAAAAATGTATAGCTGGTAATATCTTTTTTTTTTAAATGTATTGCTGGAAATAATTTTTTTTACTGGTGTTTTTAATTTTTTTTTTGTTGGCGTTTCTAGGTCCACACTGACCTGGGGTGGTAGCAAGCATCTGTTAGGGTCCCAGCTATGATCGAATATTTAATCCCAAAACTGGCGTCAAAACATTATGAAATCGTAAAAATATATTTTAATACCAGGAATCGGGTGCACAAGCTCGGGATCTCCACATAAAACTGATCGTGTGTCACATCCTAGTCAGTGTCTTGAAGATTCTAACTCTATCGCAACTACAACCGAGAAGATTTTATCTAAGCTCAAGATAAAATTTGTCACAACTACATCTAAACAATCGAAGTCAGTCAGTCAGTTATGTTCCATGCATGATACACGCTTAGGCGGTCACGTAAATTTCGATATATGACTGACGAGGCAGATTTTTTTTCCTGCAGTAGGCTGCATTTCCTTCTGTGGTAGATCACTTGCCATCCAAAGCTATAGAACCCAGTCTGTCCTGCTATTTACCCATAGCTGGAGGGAGAGGAAGTGGATTAATACCTTTCCCAAGTATGTTAGCACGGAAATGAATGTAGAGGATTCGACTGGAAATATCAGTCAATTATGTGCTATGCGTGATACACGCTCAGGCAATCATGTATCTTTCGATATATGACTGACGAGGCAGATTTTTCCCTGCAGTAGGTTGCCATTTCTTTCTACGGGAGACCAGTTGCCATCCAAGGCTATAGAACCCGGTCTGTCATGCTATTTACCCATAGCTAGTAGGAGAAGAAGAAGCTTCATACCTTTCCTAAGGGTCTTAGCACGTAAGTAAATGTAATGGATTCGACTGGAATGTCAGTCTGTCAATTATATCCTTCCTGACAAACCAAAAGAATCAAACAAATATATTATTCTACCCACTAACTCTATCACAATTACAACCGAAAACAATTTATCTAAATTCAGCATAAAATTTGTCATCTCTAAAACAATCAAATATTTAATCAATAAAAAAAACAAAAAAAAAACAACCAGCATCAAATCTTGAAGTAGGAATTTACTGCATCAAATGCAGGAATTGCCTGAAGGAATACATTGGAGAAACCTCAAGAAGTTTAAACAAAAGACTATATGAAGACAAAATGAACATTTTAAATAACAACAGACAAAATGCATTCGTTGTTCACCGTAACAAAACGGACCATAGTTTTGACATAAGGAATTCTACTTTGATTAAAAAAGAAAATAATCTACTGAGACGAAAATGTCTGGAAAGTGCCTAGTTCAGTCACATATAAATTTGCGTCTAGGCTCTTACAATATATCATCATTCTTGGTAAATTTTATAATCTTACAGTGTAGGATAATCAAGAACAAAGACGGCGGAGAGATAAAGAAAAAGAATGCTGATTATATCAGCTCGATTGAGAAAAAAGTATTCTTTCAAAAGATTTGGAATCTACCAGCATCTGTCGTTTCGTGCGCGTGTGTAGACGTGAAAACGGCATCAGAGTTCAATTCAATGAAATGTTAACGGATCAAACGCGTCACCAAAAAACCTTTCCAGTTTTTCATATTTTTCTAAATATTGTTTGTTGATATATAAAATTATACAAACTTATATATCGTTATATCATATATATATATATATATATATATATATATATATATATATATGTATTATTATTATTATTATTATTATTATTAGATAATACAGCTTAATATTGTAGTCATTAAAAGATTAAATCAATAAAGTGAATGTAAATAATGGCGAATTCACTTCGCTAACAGATTAAATAAGCCATTAACTCACTGACCACTCGCTGAATGACACGAAACTTGTTTTTATAAATTGTAAAATGGATTAAATGTTCGGTCCATATTACAATTTCTTTCGGTAAAACATTTAACATTTACAATATATATCCCGTCAAATTCGACGTATGAGAGTCAAGCAGATCAGTTCCCAGGAAACCGACAGTCCGATAACAGCACATGAGATTTGATTATAGTGGTGAAGGTTTCATGAAGGGCCATCCACACTTTTTGAAGGGCCGAATACAGAGACCTGGTGCACTACGTGCCACAAGGTCCCCAAACGACCCTCCGCAGGTTTTGAATTCAGAGTTGTCCTTCTCCTAGACCAGTTGCCACCGAAGGCTATAGAACCCAGTCTGTCCTGCTATTTACCCATAGCTGGAGGGAGAAGAAGAGGATTCACACCTTTCCCAAGGGTATTAGCATGTAAGTGAATGTAATGGATTCGACTGGAATTCAAACTCGGCTCTCCGATTCCTCAATCCAAGCTGCCATACATTACTCCGCCATACATACATATATATATATATATATATATATATATATATATATATATATATATATATATATATATATATTGTGAGTGTATTGTGTGTATTGTGTTTCTTTTCGTTTTACAATGATAATATTAGTAAGCTTATCAGACAATTTGAAAGGAACTTAAAATAGACAAAACTTGTCTATATTATTGAATGAAACATGCATCAATATATATATATATATATATATATATATATATATATATTCTTACAATCTAATCTATGTTTCGACTTTAAATAAGCCGTAAAGTGTTGATAAGCCGTAAAAAACAAATCAGTTAATATAATCAAAGAACTGATCATACTCGACACTGATTAACTTTATATCAATTTTATTAAAAGAAATATAATTATTCATTCTTGCAATCTACAATATGATTTGTCTTTAAATAACCAACAAATGATTGATAATCCGTTATTCCAATAATGGTGTTTTTTTTTATTTTTTTATTTTTTGTTTCTTTAAAGATATTTCCTATAAAATATTTAGCTTTTTTCGATTTCTGACTTGCTTAACATTTCAAGACCTCCTCATTCCAAGACCCGCGTAACCTAATGTCAAACATATTAAGTGAAACCTAGAAAGCGTAGTTCAGTAATAAGGTAGTTAGGTGGAACCCTTGATCTGAACGAACTCTGTGGGAACCAAGATTATCCACGTAAAATGAGTATTGTCCCTCCTATAGCTTCGCAGATATGAAAAGCTATTTATCTGTATAATAAATGCGAATGTCGGTGTGTTGCATTTTTGCAACTTAAAGGGACACCATTCTCTAACTTTCAACACCATATTTTAAATGAAAAACTTACTGCCCTCAAATAACAGTGTAAATTACGTTTTCAACTTTACTCCTAGAGATCGTAGCCAAACATATCATACTATCTTGGAATCAGGCCGATTCCTTGGGCAAATTAAAAACATTCCAGGTCGGATCTAGACCCGCAAACCTGAAATTTTGAATTTTTATATTTTTATTACTGAAATTGTTTTCTGCATTTTTTTTGGGGGGGGGGGGGTTTGCGACAATTTTTTTTACGATATCAATTTTTATAGCTTTGAAATAAATTTGGAATCCCTGGAAATCAATTGATAAAACCATCGAAAATCACCCATGAAATACAAATAATTGTTTGTACGGAAAGTAAGGATCTACGCGCATCAAATTGCCTTCAATTTAAGTGGCGACAGAAGAATTATCGTTCAACGTTTAAAAGGTAAGCGTAAATTTTAATACAGTACTTAAATGCAGCGATTAATTTTGACCTATGGAGTTTATTGTTGATTATTTCATCTACTATTCTCTACTTATTGTGACGAAGGCATCGTCAAAAGACATCAGCAGGAGCTAGCTTAAATGCCGTCCGATAATATTTTCTCTTTTTCTTTCTGTCTTTTTCTTATTTCTTTTCATACTTTCTCTATTTTCATTTCCTTTTACTTTTTTCTTTGATGATTTATTTGTAACTTTTCCTTTCATTTTCTTTCTGCTTTTTTTCTGATCTCTTTCTTGTTTCTTTCTTTCTTAGTGTTATAGTCCAGGTTAGGACCAAGGAAGAACAACACGAACACAAGAGTCGAAATAACGAAGGTATATTACACGAAATAATAATACAAGATGTGGAAGGTGTTAGTATGACTGTCAGTCTGGTTTGGAGTGAACTACTATCGGCTCGATTCGATTCGACCCGTCGTTGTAGTATACACAGTGTTAGGAAGAGTTCATTCTGTAGTTATAGGTAAGGACCCATGACACTTAGTTTTTTCTTTCTTTAGTCTTTTCTTTTTATTTAAAGAAACAAATAAATATTAAAAAAAAAGAAAGAAAAAGAAAGAAAAAAAGAAAAAGAAAGAAAAAGAAAAAGAAAGAAAAAGAAGAAAAAAGAAAAAGAAAAAGAAAGAAAAAGAAAGAAAAAGAAAAAAGAAAAAGAAAGAAAAAGAAAGAAAAAGAAAGAAAAAGAAAGAAAAAGAAAAAGAAAGAAAAAGAAAAAAGAAAAAAGAAAAAGAAAGAAAAAGAAGAAAAAAGTAAAAGAAAAAAAAAGGAAAAAAGAAAAAGAAAAAGAAAGAAAAAGAAAAAAGAAAAAGAAAGAAAAAGAAAAAAGAAAAAGAAAGAAAAAGAAAAAGAAATAAAAAGAAGAAAAAAGAAAAAAAGAAAAAAAGAAAAAGAAAGAGAAAGAAAAGTAATAAACAAAGAATAGGAATTTTTTGTTTATTACTTTTCTTTTTCTTTCTTTTTCTTTTTTTTCTTTCTTTTTCATTTTTTTCTTTCTTTTTTCTTTTTTTCTCTTTTTTTTAAAATATTTATTTGTTTCTTTATCTTTCTGGATTTCTTTCTGAGACTCTTAAACTTTTTTCGATTTTTTTCTGTCTTGTTTATTTGTTATTTTCGTTATCCTATCTTTTCATTACTTCCTTTCTTTTTCTTTCCTTTCTTCCTTTTTTCCTCTTTTTTCTTTCATTCTTTCTTTCTCTCTTGCCTGTAGATTTCTAATCTTTCCTTCCCTTTTTCGTTTTCATTTGTATCTCTTTCTTTCTTTCTTTCTTTCTTTCTTTGCCTCCATGTCTTTACCCTTCTCTCTTTTTTCCGTATATTTTCCTCGTGTCTTAGCCCACCTTTCTTTGTTGTTTGTCTTCAAGGATTAGTCCTTTCTTTCTTTTTTTTTTGTTTTTCTATCTGTCATTAATTTATCCTTTCTTTCTT
Organism: Acanthosepion lycidas; assembly: GCA_963932145.1. Taxonomy (NCBI): domain Eukaryota; kingdom Metazoa; phylum Mollusca; class Cephalopoda; order Sepiida; family Sepiidae; genus Acanthosepion; species Acanthosepion lycidas. The sequence goes on from OZ010587.1 coordinate 29,852,078, forward strand.
TCTTTCTTTCTTTATTTCTTTCTTTCCCTTTATGTCTTAGCACTTCTCTCTTTCTTTCGTGTATTTTCCTCATGTCATAGTCCATCTTTCTCTGTTGATTGTTTCACGGATTAGTTCTTTCTTTCGTTCTTTCTTTCTTTCTTTTTTCTTTGTTTGTTTGTTTGTTTCTTTCTTTCTTATCATTTAATTTTCATTCTTGTCTATCTTTCCTTCGTTCTTTTTTTTTAATTCTTTTCTTGTTTTTCTTTCCTTTTGAATATTTGCCAGTACCTCTAATTCAAATAATCGTTAGAGGAACAACCTGACCTCTGTTGAAATGGTCTGAACAAGTCAGACATTTTCAAGATGATCGAACTTAAAAAGAAAAAAAAAACATTCAGTGGCCTATTCTAACACACCAGCCTCTTAACTTTCAATGCAATAAAAAGATAATATACCTGACAGGTTTTCACGAATCAAAGAAAAACAAATTATACAAGAATGAATGAGTTTACCATGGTTAGCATTGGCGAACAGAATCTTAACAACATAAGATACGGCAGATGACACAGTATTTATAGCAGACACAGAAATTAAATTCCAAAATCTTCTACAGAAGTTAGCGAAGGAGAGCAAGAAGAAGGGACTAAGCATAAACTACAAGAAGACAGAATGCATAGTCATCAGTAAAGGATGAGCCTGAAATGCGATTTGCAAGTCGGGAACATTAGAATGAAGCAGAAGTGGAAGTTTAAATATCTTGGAAGAGTCTTGGTAAGTGCGACACTGAGATCCGTATACGTATTGGGTTGGTCAAGGACACATTCCAGAATCTCGGCAGAGTACTGAGAGACAGGAGGATTTCTTTGGTAACAAAGAAAAGAATATTGAGCTGTTACGTGACATCTGTCCTTCTTTACGGCAGCGAATGTTGAACGATTTTCTCAAAGATGAGGAAGAGACTCGAGATGACAGAGACGTGGTTCTACAGAAGGATGCTGAGGATATAGTGGACCGAGTGTGTGAGCAATGATGAGATCTGGGAGAGGATGCAAACAAGGAGGTGGCTTATACTTAATATCAGGAAGAGGCAGCTGAAGTTTCTGGGACACGTAATGAGGAAAGAGGGCCTGGAGAATCTGATACTCATGGGTAGGATAGGTGGCTTCGAAGTTTTTGGTCCCGATGGAGTATTGCGAAAGAGGAGCATTTCTTTGGTAACAAAGAAAAGAATACTGAACTGTTACGTGACATCTGCCCTTCTTCACGGCAGCGAATGTTGGACGATTTTCTCAAAGATGAAGAAGAAACTCGAGGCGTGGTTCTACAGAAGGATAAGGATATCGTGGAAAGAGCGTGTGAGCAACGATGAGATCTTAGAGAGGATGCAAACAAGGAGGAGGCTTACACTTAGTATCAGGAAGAGGCAGCTGAAGTTTATGGGACATAATGAGGAAAGAGGGCCTGGAGAATCTGATACTCACGGATAGAGGGAAAGAGAGACAAGGGAAAACAATGGGTAACATACCTGGCGGATTTAAGCGAGTGGATGATAGAACGTGGTCTAGGGGAGGAAGCAGAAGGAAGGAGCTTGTTGAGAACTGCAAGGAACAGAGGGAGATGGAGAGCCATGATCATCTACGTCTTGAAATGACATGGCACATAAAAAGAAAAGAAGTTTTAATCAGCCTAATTCAATGCAAAATTGGTGAGAAACGCGACCACAGCACAGTCCGCTGAATTTTTACGCCTCCAAAACAAACCTGCTCTCTGTTAATTGTCTGAGAGAAGCCTTTCTACCTTCAATCAGTATGGCTGACGCTAACCTCCAAAACAGAAAAGGGAATCATTTCGCTTTCTCTGACTAACATTTTCTGCTGACATCAAGTGGAAAGATTATATTGAATCAATTATTACGTCTGCTGCTAGGAAATCTGGCTCACTGTGCCGCGCTAGATAATTTTTCTCTCCAGATCCTAAGTTGCACGTTTATAAGTTTAACGTTCGTCCATGCTTTGAATATCGCTTCTAGATATAATTTAGTTCACCTGCTATATGTTTAAAGATTTTCGATAAAATACAAAGAAGAATCTGCAATTTTACACGACCTGACCTGGCATCTCGTCTTCAGTCACTTTTCCACGTCCGCAATGTTGATTCCCCGTGTCTTTTCTGTAAATATTTCAAAGATAATTGTTCTGATGACGATTCCTCTATGGTACGTAGACTTATAAATTTAAATGCAGTACGAGATTTGACAAAAAGAAATTGCTAGATGTAACCGTACGTTCTTTGCAACGAGTTTCTCCTTTCGCACTTCTCACCTGTGGAACTCACATCCAGCTTCTTGCTTTCCAGTCAATTTGGATCTTCAAAAATTCAAATGCAATGTCAATCGTTATCTACGTCCTTTTTGGTTCCTCTTCTTTTATTTTTCTCGCTCCTTAATAATGTATTTTTTTTCTTTTTTATATTCCTATGCACTCAGTAACCCCTTGTACCTCAGTAGCTTTATTGCCTTATTTGGGTGAAATGATCTTATATCCCGTTGTTAAGGCACCTTCAACTTCGAAGAGGAACCTCCAATTTAGAGTTAAAATTATTTCAAAAAAATTTCGGTAAGCATAAAATTAAGTCTTTTATTTAATTTCATTTCTGGGCTAATTTTTTACCACACAAGTAAACATCGGTAAGTCTAACTCGAGAAGTACATCATATTTTGATTAACCTTTATTTTAATAAAATTATGGTAAGCATGAAATTAATTTTCTTATTTAATTGCATTTTTGTGTTATTATCTTGCCCCACAAATAAACATAGGTCAGTCTAACACGAGAAATTCCTCATATTTTCATAAATTTCATGCCAAGCAAGTCACTAAGACTTTTACAATTCAGGCAAAAAGTTGGGAGCCACCGTGGATTTCTTTAAAAAAAAAAAAAAAACTTAAAAAAGATACATACTAGTACAAATTAATTTCTTTTCTTTCGCCATACGGTGAGTTTTAGACCCACTGGAGTGATAGGGTGTAATCGATTTCTAATTTTTCCTCAGATTAGGTCATTTGATAAAATTTGTTTGAACTGGAAAAATATTTCATCATCCTTGATTGCATCAGATTTTCATCACGTCCAGTCACTATTGTCTCCACTGTCGATTACTTGTCCTATTGCCATTGTCTGCGATGGACGTTACCCAAAGGAAGAGTACTAAAATTGTAACGCTGCACGAACACATTGGCTAGTTTTACCAGTGAGCAAATCAAAGTACTATAGACTGGCTTGAAAACACTCCTGATTTAAATCCAATCGAGAATCTGTGGTCAATCTGCGATTTTGTGGAATGGATATATGAAGTCCTAACATGTGCACTGGTTCATAAGGAAATAATAATGGAATTAATCGTTTTGTTTCAATTAATTTGCACAAGGGTGTATTTTTTAAAGTGAAAGATAAAATTGCAGTTACTACAACGTCCTTGCTTTTATTTTGATAAAAATAAGGACTTAACGTTAAAAAGATTATCATACAACAGCATCATATTTTGCTTGTGTCAATAAAACCACCGCCTACCTTAATTACAAAACAAATTCTTACCATACGTATTGTTTTTGAAAACTGTAGTATAGAATCAGAAAGAGTCGGTCAAAATTTCTAGGTCACATAATGAGGAAAGAGGGCTTCGAAAATGTAACGCCCACAGCATATTCCGAAATCAAGAGGGACAGAGGAAAACAGCGCATAATTTATCTAACAAGCATGTGTAAATCGTTGGAAGAATAAGAACAAGGAAATTCAGCAAAACGACAAAAAAAAAAGAGCTAGAATGGACAGGATGTTGGGGAGAGTCATGATCGTACATGATCTAAAGGGATACGGCACATAGAAGAAGAAGATCCTCGCGTAGGCAATCCTCCTGGTAGTGAAACATACCCACACCATTTAGTTTTTATCCCTAACGCGTGATTAGAAAAGTCTTCATATTGTTCGTAGATGAACTTCAACAAGAACGTGTTTGCGAGTAAAACGAATTACCTAATCGAAGTATATCTGTTTTTGATCAAGACCGGGAGCAATCGGCAACGTTAGGATTGATTCACTCAAGGGGGTTCAGCTTTGGATGGCAATCATCTAATTGCTATCATTTTCTTTTATTTATTTTTCTCACGACATTACAAGGTTCACTTTTCTTTGGTTCTTCATTCATTGTCCTCTTGCCACGTTTCCTCAACATCGTTTTCAAATTCGAAAATACCTTCGCAATAAAATTTTAACGCTATTTGCGACGACTGCTTTTATCTTCATTCTCTCTCGGTATAACTTTTGCATTTTCAAATTAACTTTAAAAGTATAGCACAGGGAGGATTAATAAGCTTAAAGACAAAGAGAGACTTTACATAAAATTCTTGTGATGCCCCACGCAACAGACATTAATTGGTTGAATCTATTGAGAGAACACAAGATGTATTTTCAAGAATATTAATAAAGGTGAAAGATTATCAATGACTATTCATTTTTTACTAGTATTTGTTTCATCTCATTTCTCTTGCTTATTTATACCAAGTACTAATAAGATGTAATAGTCTTAAATTGTCTGAATTTCTTAGATCAAGGATTGTCAATTATTATTCATTTTTGACTAGTATTTCTTTCATCTTATTTCTCTTGCTTATTTATACCAAGTACTAATAAGATGTAATAGTCTTAAGTTGTCTGAATTTCTTAGATCAAGCATTGTCAATTATTATTCATTTTTTACTAGTATTTCTTTCATCTTATTTCTCTTGCTTATTTATACCAAGTACTAATAAGATCTTATATGAAAAGCGTCCGGGTGGTGAATTATGTTAACAGTGAAGAGATAAGGAGACAGAGTAAAACACAGGATGTTACGGAAAGCCATTATCGCCCACGTCCCGAAGGAACATGACTTATAGAAGAAGATGAAGGAGAAAGAAAAGGAGAATATCTTTATTTCTCTGCCAAAGCTCCCTCCAGACCTCATTAACATTGAGCACTTATAAAATGTACTTGATGAACAGGTGTGCTGTCCACCATTAACTAAAAGAGTGCTCCCATTTGAAAGCTTAAAGGGCTTGCAGAGTTCATGCCTGTCATGTGGGAATGTGAAAGAAAAACACCTGTTTGGGCTCACCACTGATATAAGAAAATAAATATATGGATTGTCATAAAACAAACTAGCTTGTTAACTACTACTTATGTATATATATATATATATATATATATATATATATATATATATATGTATATATGAAAATAAGCGCTGGAGAAAATGACGAGTAATAACGATGGAGGAAACCATTTCTCCCTACTATTAATCCATCCAGTTCTACCTCGCCTGCCTCTTGACCGTAACTGTCCGTCATAATGACAGTATTTGGTGTGAGTGGCTTCGGAATGGAGATCGGGTCGGCGCTTATATATCATGATTATAATGATAACGTCGATAATTAGCGATTGTAAGTACCATCGTCTGGTCTGGGTTTGCTGAGCGCGGTGGCCGCGTAGAATTTTAGCGGGGAACTAATTACTGAACGCGCCACTGGATGTCACGTGATGCTTCATTTCTCTCCTTCGAGCGCCGCTTTTCCACGAATGTCTTCTGCTACGGCAATTCTTTCCGCTAACCGTCTTGTTCTCTCTCTATTTCTCTTTCGCTCTCTCTCTCTCTCTTTCTCTCGCTCTTGCTCTATTTCTTTCCCATTATAGTTTATGTAATATCAAGAGACCGTATAAAAGAGTTTTATACTATATTTTTCTTTTCTTTTTTACTATTTTATTTCATATATAATTCTTCTTTCGTTATCTCATATCGTTCCTGTCTTTGATTAATTAATTCTTTTAATTTTAATCCGTTTTATTTTAATCCGTTTTATTTCTTCAATCCGTTATCCATGTTTTATTCTCTATCCGTTTCTTTTTGGAAATTCTTTATTGAAATCTACTTTCCTTGTTCATTTAGGTTTCTTCTCCATTTTTTTTTTTTAAATTAAGGGTTTTTATTCCTTCATTTCAGTTATGGGACCTTACCCATAATAACATAATGGACTATTCCATACGTAATAAATACTGCGCCTCAAGAGGAAGCAGGGAGTTCGGTTGAACTCTCTGCCTACGGGCGGGGAGGAACCCGAAGGAGGCGACGCCGAAGGGCGGAGTCTCTTTCGGGGAGGTAAACCGAAACCTGAACCCGTTTATGCGGGTTCATAGGGCATAATTTTGCCCGAGTCCACGGGCTCGGTGATCCCACGTTAAACCGGCCATGTGCCACATGATGCCCACGTGGTGTGGGGGGGGTGACTAAATACCGTTCCGTCTGAAGTCGGACGACCGGCTGACCGGCTAATCGGTTGAACTGTCTGCCTTTGGGCGGGAAGGAACCAGAACGAGGCTACGCCGAAGGGCGGAGTCTCTTTCGGGGAGGTAAACCGACCCTGAACCCGTTTTATACGGGTTCAGAGGGCATATTTTGGGCCGATCCAACGGGCTCTGAGATCCCACGTTAAACCGCCCTTGTGTCACATGATGCCCTCGTGGGGGAGGGGTGACTAAATACTGTTCTGTCTGAAGTCTAGAGTTCAGTCTGAAGTCTGGAGTAAGTTCCGTCAGGAGTCTGTCAGTCAGTCACAACGAGTCAGTCAGTCGAGTCAGAAGCAGTCCGGAACAGAATCGCGTTCAGACAATTACTACTAAACCTGATTGTTCATACTAACACTTTCTACTTCTCTGCATATATTCCTGTTTGTAATATATCTTTGTTATTCTATATACGTGTTCGAGTTTTCCTTTATTGGTTCTACCTTGGACTATCACCGTGGTACAACGAACCGGACCATAACAATTTGCATATATGTTTTCTTATGGGGTCTCTTTATATCCTCCCAGTTTTCTTCCTTCTTTTCATAATTTCTTCTTTCATTTTTCTTTGCTCAGACTCTCCCTTTTTTTTTCTTATTTTTATCATCTAACATTTTGTTATATACCGTACCTATAAGCACTTATAAATACGTTGGGCACTATTGAAAGTGGAAGTAATATGCTGTGTAAGTAGTCCACCATTAGCAGTGGTTTACCTACTTCACGCCGCTGGCGAGTATTGTATTTTGTTGATGTTATAAAGATTGCCATTTCATTTCCAGCCTCCGTTTTGGTTATCCTCATTCAGTAACCTTTTCTAGGTAACAACAAATAAACACATAGGAATGAGATAGATAGATAGATAGATAGGTAGGTAGATAGATAGATAGATAGAAAGATAGATAGATAGTGTTATATACCGTACCTGTGAACACTAATGGATATGTCCTAATCCTCATAAATACGTAAGTCGGGGTAATATGCTGTCTAAGTAATCCACCACTAGCAGTGGTTTACCTATTTCACGCCGCTGGCGAGTATTGTATTTTGTTGATGTTATAAAGATTACCATTTCATTTCCAACCTCCGTTACGGTTATTCCTCACTCAGTAACATTTTCTGGGTTACAACAAAGACAAAACGAAATAAAAAAATACTGGGTGACCCCAAAAAACGGGAATTTTTGTAGTGCGTATTGCCAGACATGAGCAAGTGGCAACACTGCGAGACAATAACCTTGAGCAAGTAAACATTTCGCCATTTTTAATATTCAAGATGAAATTCACAGTATCCCAGCTGAGATGTTGCAGCAGTCAATGAGGAATCTCAACAGCAGATTTCAAGAATGCATTTTGTACAGGAGGACGCCATCTACAGGACGTCATTAAAAAAAAAAGAAAATTCCATCATTGTTTCTTAAATGGCATGTTTTAAGGTTTCAATTACTATGAATAAAATATTTTTCTTCCATCACTCTTGGTTTTATTGGATTGTTAAAAATTCCCGTTTTTTGGGGTCACCCTGTATAAAAAAAATAGAGAAAAGAAAGAAAAGGAGAAAGAAAAAGCTTGATAAATAAATGAAATAAAACAAGAAAGAGAGAAAGAAAGACAATATGGCTGAATATAGAAATTAAAGATGAAAGAAAAATGAATGAATTAAAGACAGACAGTTATATACTGTACCTATGAACACTAATGCGTATGTTCTAATCCTCATAAATACGTTGGACACTATTGTAAGAGGGAGCGTTAATATGCTGCCTAAGTAGTCCACCGCTAGCAGTGGTTTACCTACTTCACGCCGCTCGCGAGTATTGTATTTTATTGATGTTATACAGATTACCATTTCACTTCCAACCTCCGTTTTGGTTATTCCCCATTCAGTAACCTTTTCTAGATAACAACACTTTTCAACTTAATTTCTTATTCTTTTTCTCTCTGTTTCCTTTTCTCCTTTTTCTCGCATTTAATTCATTGTTCCTCTGTACTGTTCTTTATTTCCTTTGCATATTCGCGTCTTCTTTCTTTGACTGTCTTTCCTTTTCCCTTTCTTTCTCACCTCTTTTGTTTTATTGATTCTTTCTTCCTTCTCTACTTCTGTCTTTGTCTTTCTTTTTATGTTTTTCTTTTATGTTTCAGTATTTCTTATTTCCTCTTAAATTCTTCCTTTTATTTTTCTTATATCTTTCTTTCTTTCTTATATCTTTCTTTCTTATATCTTTCTTTCTTATATCTTTCTTATATCTTTCTTTCTTTCTTTCTTTCTTTCTTTCCCACTTTTAATCTTCCAGTATATGGAATTAAAAAAAAAACTTTTAAATATTAACCACAGCTTTATTTCCTTTTGATATCTGTCTTCATTTTTCTATTTCTTCTTCGCATTCGCCTGACAGGCAGAGAATAATATATGTCTTTGGACTAACCTTTCAGAGCAGGTTTTTCCAATCTGGTCGACATCAACCACCGGCGGGCGATTTCAACTGTTGGGTGGGCCATGAGCAACTGAACAGAAAATGGTGAGCAATTGGATATTTTGCTTGACGATATAGGATTTTCAGTGTTAATAAGATATTTCAAAACCCTCGCCACCCCCCCCCCCAAAAAAAAAAATCGATGTCGATATGCAGAGAAGCTCTATATAAAACAGGAGACTAAATGAGGAAAACTGGGTTACATTCTTAGGGGAATATTTTGGTATTTTGTATAGTTTTGAGAAAGTTCATATACATTGAAGTAGTTCTTCAGATTAAATAATTTTTTACGTTATAAATCAAGTAAAGGAAGTCCAAGAAAGCAGAAAAATATTCGCCTAATTTTGATTAGTAGTGTATATTCTTTTTAACTTATCAAAAAAAACCGTTTAATTTTTTGTCATCACTTACAACGCTAACCGGAAAGCGAGATTATATATATATTTATTTAAGACATTTTTAAGTTTAACGTTCTTTTTATAGATACAAGTATTTAAGTAAATGCTCTGTTTATAATAAACAGTATCAAATAACATTTACCGGCCTGAATGTCCGAGAAATTTTCATAGAAAATATTCGTCCTTTGACAGGATTCGAACCTGCATCCTATACGGAACCGTCATTTACGCTGACGTGCCTTAACCGATTCGGCGACAAAGGAGCGTTCGGTAGGTAAGGTCGAATTTACTGGTTATAAACTTCAATCTTCCATGAATCTCGTACATTCATAACTGCTCATGGCGTTAGTCGAATTTTATAAGCAGTAAATTCGACCTTGCCTACCGAACGCTCCTTTTTAGCCGAGTCGGTTAAGGCACGTCAGCGTAAATGACGGTTCCGTATAGGATGCAGGTTCGAATCCTGTCAAAGGACGAATACTTTCTATGAAAATTTCTCGGACATTCAGGCCGGTAAATGTTATTTAATACTGTTTATTATAAACAGAGCATTTACTTAAATACTTGTATCTATAAAAAGAACGTTAAACATAAAAATGTCTTTAATAAACAAATCGTCGGACTTTGTCCATTTCTTAATATATATATATATATATATATATATATATAGTTTCCAATAGTCAAGTTTGCTTTCCTTTGTTATTAATATGGCTGTAGCAGTAACACCAACTGCCGAATAAGTCAATATTATTTGTTACCTCTCTTTACTAGATCATGACATAAGTTTACGAACCAGTAGCAAACATTTAACTTTGAGTATGCTTTTGAATATTTGCTGTATAGGTGGGAGGTGGAAAATGTTTCCACGTGAAATTGGACGATGATGCAAAAAAAGGTTGAGAATCTCTCTTTTTGAGTATAGATACAATTATATGTGGCCATGAGATTTAAACTCTTTTACCACAAAGAAATGAACGATGTTTATAACGCTTCTATTTATTATATTATCGTCTACTGAGGACTTAATTGTATGTGAATTATAATTATATTATTAATATTAATGGGAAATTATCAGGTAATTACCGCTGTTATTATGTTACTAATATTATTCTATTATCGAGCTATTTATATATTACTACTATCATTATCATATTAGGAGATAGGTTGCTCCTTTGCTTTGTTTTGTTTTACGGTATATCAACCTCAATGGGTTATTTAATGCCGACAAGATTTTTATTGCTAGAATTTTTTTTCACGTTATTGCTGGTAATTTTTATTTTAAAAATGTATAGTTGGTAACAATGTATTGCTGGTAATAATTTTTTTTACGGGGTTTTTCTGGTATTTAAACCTATTTTTACACTTTCATAGTGTTTTGAACCAGCTTGGGGTGATTAACTATTTACCCATAGCTGGGACCCTAACAGGTGCTACCACCCCTGGTCATGATGGACCTGGGAACACCAGCAATTAAGAGGTGGGTCCACGTTTCTGAATACCTTATCAGAGGCCTTGCTGTTGGATGGATGTAGTTTATCGTCTTACCGAGGACATCATATTAGGAGAGCTATTATTATTATTATTATTATTATTGCTAATATAGGCTGCGGTACAAGTAACTTACTTTTTTTATTTATTAACTTCTACTGAAAAAATAGATATATGCTGTTTAAGAAAACTTATACGTTTTGTCACATCAAAACAACAAGATTTGTTATGGTCAACAAACTATTTAACATGTACAAAATTCTCCGAATCATGTTCAATACAACATTGAATCCTATCAGCAATAATTCTACAAATTCTTTGACACACCTCTTCATTAATTTCAAAAAACAATATCAGAAATTTCTTGCTTTAAGTCTGGAATTGTTTACGGGGTTTGAGCCTTTACACAAGATCTTTCAGTACACCCCACAAAAAAATGTCTTAGGTCTGGTGATAGTGATGGCTACTGGATTGCTCCATGTTGCCCTACCTCCCTAAGCTCGAAAAAAAAAGTATTATTTCTTCTGCATCTTGTGTTATTATTAGGCAAAAAAGCTTATATTTTTACAGTAAGATTCACCTTTCACAAAGCCCGTAGGCCACTTGAGGCAGAGGTTTACGTTAGGAGGCCATTTGGGCGCATAGCGGTGGGAGATAACGGTTAACATGAGCTTTGAACAGGTTAAGATTGTAGTAATCGGGAAACATTACTTGGGAGTCAGTTCTACAGGGCAACGCAATTAATATATTATTAATATCATTATCATATTACGAGAGCTATTATTATTAATAAATTGTTATTGTTATATTAGCTAATAATAGTTTGAAAATATCAAGCAATAAATGAATACATTAAATGGCGACATTCTAGGCGTATGGGAAAGTAACGGGGATTTCGTCAGCGACACATACAGGGTGATATACATAAGCGGAGAGAAAAATTGAAGCGGTGTTGGATTAATACGACTGAGAATCAATGGTCAGTCTGCAATGAACGACTTCGTGGAATGGACATACAAAGTACCAACATGTGCACTGGGTCATGTTTCATTGGAAAAATACGAAAAAAAAGTAAATAATATCTTAATTATTCATTTTGTTTCGGTTAATTTACACAATGATGCAGATCCGAATTATGAAGTTTAAAAATTTAAAAAATAAATGAATTTAGTAAATAAACTGAATTGTGATGTAGGCGCCTATGTATAGTCACTACTATATATATATATATATATATATATATATATATATATATATATATATATATAATAAAAAGGCTTAAACACTAATATTCCATGGTCATAATTTATTCCATTGGAATCGTAAATACGATCCAATTCATCAGACCTACAAATTCAAAAAGAAAGTTTTCTTTTTGAATTTGTAGGTCTGATGAATTGGATTGTATTTACGATTCCAATGGAATAAATTATGACCATGGAATATTAGTGTTTAAGCCTTTTTATTATATCCTTACTCTGTCCTGGACATTGAGTTCTACCTGGATTTTATCCTCTCGGAAATTTTTTATTCAAAAAAAAAAAAAAAATACATGTGTGTATATGCACCTGTGGATTTTGCATATATATGTATATTTACCACTAATATTATCTATCTATCTATCTATCTATCTATCTATATACATTCATATATATATATATATATATATATATATATATACTAAACAAAAATTCGCTTTCTGTTCTCTGACGTGATAAATGTAATTTAATTTATTGTTCCCTTTATCCGCAAAAAGAAGCGGAACTCAACAAGTCACGTCAGTGAAATGCATCGTTTATAACTTTTCCCATATTTTCTCATCATCCCCACATATATATATTAGGTTGGTGCAAAAATAATGAGGTAATAAAGTCGTTTTTTGACGTATAACGTCAAAAAACGACATTATTACGTCATTATTTTTGCACCAACCTAATATATATATATATATATATATATATATATATATTAGAAGACTCAATTCGATTTGGTTCCTGTCCTTATTTTTAAAGACAGTCATTGTAGACATTTATTAAGTCATCACATATTTCAAATTATATTTATAGCAAAGCTGAACATATTGGTTACCATACGTATGACACACACACACACAAACATATATATATATATATATATATATATATATATTCCCTTTAAGACCATGAATGCAAGCAAAGAAGTGAATAAAATACCTCTGAATTAAACAAAAGAAATAGAAAATTATTTTCAAAATGTTGAAAAAATATCATATTGCAGGGCATAATTTGTTCTTTTTTTCACATTTTAATATTTTGGATTATTTTAAAAGACAGACAACGATTTCAGATTCGTCTCTGTTCAAAATATTCTTATCGTCATCTACACTCCACTGTTGCCTTTTAAAAGATCAAATAACTGTCATTTTAGAAGCTTCTTCTCTAAAAAAAAAAAAAAAAATGAGGCTTATCTTATTATTGTCAAAGTCGAAGACGATCGTACATATTTTCCTTATATGAGCAAAGAAATGGAACGTGTAGCAGTTCAGTTTGTTATAACGACAGATAACTGCAGTAAGTATAAAGCCCTTATGCCCATTAATATATATATGAATGTTAACAGATATTAATTTATAATATATATATATATATATATATATATATATGTATATTTATGTATGTATATGTATATGTATATTAGAAGATTCTCAATTCGATTTGGTAGAAAATAAAACGTAACAAAACCACCCAACATATAGGCCCGGTAACGGATGATTATAGAGGCTTAATCAGTTTTAATGCTTTTACTTATTAAGCGATGCCAAATCTAAGCAATAAAAACTTTAGAATAGCATAATTGATTATTTGAACTGAGTTTAAATCATGGCGATTTGTTCCTTTATATATTGTTCAACATTTCTCCTCTTGAAACATTGCCTTTCCGACATTACGCCCATTCGTCATTTCGATTTATTTTTTCGTCCGGCATTTTGTCCACTCGACATTTTGTTTGTTGGGAATTTAGTCCCTTCCATTTGTCTGTTCGACATTTTGTTTTTCGACAGTTTGCCCTTCGACACTCTGACCTACTACAGAAAATATAGACCTAAAAAAAAAAAAAAAATAACAAATATCAAGAGGATCTTCAGCCTGGCACACCAGACTGCATATCTCGAAAGTAATGAACGTATTCAGATGAATATTATTTTATACAAGGTGATGAAGAGTGTCTGTTATTTTCATAAGCTATATTTGCTGACTTTGTTTATCTTCTTTTTATACCCCATGCCTTTTCAGGGCGTAGGCTATCCGCCTCCCTCTATCTTTTACAGCTCGCAACAACAGCTCCCTCTATTTCCTACCCCAGGAAACATGCTGTCATCAACTTGCTCAAGCCTGCTAGGTATGTTACGCACTGTTTTCCCTTGTCTCTCGTTCCCGTCAGTATCAGATTCTCCAGGCCTTCCTTCCTCATTATGTCTCCCAGAAAATTCAACTGCCTCTTTCTGATATTAAGTATAAAATTTCTCCATGTTTGCATGTTCTCAAAGACCTCATTGTTACTCACATGTTCCGTACATGATAGCCCCAGCATCCTTTTGTAGAACCATATCTCTGTCGCCTCGAGTCTCTTCTTCATCTTTGAGGAAATCATCCAACATTCGCTACCGTAAAAAAAGACAGATGTCACGTAACAGTTCGGTATTCTTTTCTTCGTTACCAAAGAAATCCTCCTGTTCTTGCAATACTCTGCCCAGCTTTTGGAATGTGTCCTTGGCCATCCCAATACGTCTACGGATCTCAGTGTCGCACTTACAATCTTCTGTCAAGACGCTTCTCAGATATTTAAACTTCCGCGTCTGCTTGATTCTAGTGTTCCCGACCACTGGGCCCATCTTCTTACTGATGACCATGCATTCTGTATTCTTGTAGTTTATGCTTAGTCCCTTCTTTATCTCTCTCCGTCGCTACCTTCTGTAGGAGATTTTGTCATTTCTTTTCCTTGTCTGATATCAGTACTGTGTCATCTGCGTATCTTACGTTGTTAGGATTGTGACCGCCAATGCTAAATCCCAGTAGGGTTTACAATTCTCTCAGAATTGCCTTGCTGTATAGGTTGAACAGGTCGGGTGAGAAGACGTATCCTTGCCTTACATCCCTTTCTATTTTTGTATATTCACTGAACTCGTTCCCTATGCACATGCATTCTGTTTGTTGCCAGTATAGGTTCTTGATTATTATGATATCCCTCCCGAATATATTAAGGTTTTTGGGCAGTTCCATCAGATCCTTATGGTGTACCTGTGTTTAAACTACGGAAAGTCCTTCGACAAACACAGGTACACATCCTTCTGCATCTGTATCGCTCTTTCTGATAACATTCTGAGCATGACTATCGCGTTCCTTGTTCCGGTGTCTTTAACGAACCCGATAGAAAAAAAAGTCTTCAAAATGCTATGAAATTTAATGAAGGCAATTCTTCATTTTCTCCAGGTATTTGTGAAGACTTTCTCCATCGGCACACTCTTAAGTGACTCTGGCAGACGACGAATGAAGAAATTCTTCATACGATAGTGAAAATTAAAGAAGGCAGTCCGTTATTTTCAGAAGATATTTGTAAAGATTTTGGCCATCGACACACTCTTAAGGAACTGCGGCAGACGACAATTGAAGAAATTCTTCAGACGGCAATGAAAATTAAAGAAAGAAATCCGTTATTTTCAGAAGATATTTGTGAAGATTTTGCCTCTTGATACACTCTTAAGAGACTCCGGCAGACGATGACTGAAGAATTTCTTCAGACTGAAATGAAATTTAAAGAAGGCAATCCGTTATTTTCAGAAGATATTTTCCCCATCGATGCATTCTTAAGAGACTCTGGCAGACGACGATTAAGAAGTTCTTCAAACGGCAATGAAAATTAATGAAATCTATCCCCCATTTTCACAAGATAGTTTCTACTGATTTTTCTGTAGTGTCATTAAACAATTTGGTTGTTAGAAATTCTTGTCAGAATAATTTCTCTTCATCTGCCTCATCAAGTCTTCTTGACCATCCAGGATCGACACAAGCTTCTTTTATCTCTTACTGAACAATGTAATGTTATTATAAGTGCTAGTGATTTATTCTGTAAAAGCACTTTTCTTTGATAAGCCAAGGCCAGGATCAAACATTAAGCGATTTCTGTTTCGTTTTCAATGTAGTTTTCCATTCGGGACATTAATAATTTTCTATTATTTTGTTTCTCTTCTTTTGTCTTGTCTGAGATTTATTTTTACGTATTACCTCTTTTGCTTTTCTTTTTGAACGCCATCTTTCCGCAGACCCTTTATTTATTTATTTATTTATTATTTATTTATTTAGCCTTTAAAAGATGAAAGGGAAAAAATAATTCCCTTTTTTGTTTATCAAATTCCTTTGTTCATACATTCTTTTCATATCGACCACAGGATTTTCGGTCAGTATTTCTTGGGAACATGAGGTAAAACGTGTTCTTTTTTGTTACTCTTACTTTTTTAAGACAAGGTATTCTCAATATTTTTTGATAGCATCACCGAAGCAAAAATTTTATCCCTGTTTTTTTTTTTTTTTTTTTTTTTGTCCTTGTTCAGTAAGATCAATAGAATTTCCCCTTCTTTTTCTTTTCAATAACTCGTATAAGGAAATTTGTTAAGCGACTTCGGAATAGACTTTAGCTGCCAGGCAATTGGTGACCCCTGAAAAAAAAAAAAAACGTATAAAATCTGAGATAAAGATAATTCATATCACTTTATTTTTTGGCTAACGTTAATTTTCCGTATTTCAAGTCTATGATTAGAATTAGATGTGGTGTTTTGTCAGCACTTAGGACTAATACTTTTCTACAAAGGATTATTATAACTATTGTATAGAGATTTAAGCAAAGGTTAAGGCAATTAGTGCCCGGGTCAAAGAATCGCTCCTTCAAGAACAAAAGAAAATAGAAAGATTTTTGGATTAGCATCAGAGAGAAAAACTCTGAGACAAGTCCGATTCATTTGATTTTGTTTTTGTTTACAATGATGTTCCTCTAGTATAAAACCTAAGAGCCACTTCGTACCTAGGCTAGTATAAGCACGTCGGATGTCACGACGGTTTCTACTGCCAAGAGGGACGCAGGTTCGAATCCTACCGGAGAGGGCATATTTTTTTTTAATAACATTTCAAGAATATTCAGCCTGATAGACGAAAAGAAGCGTTCAAATATACTAAAAATAACGTCGAAGGGAAAACATCTGTCGAATTAATGAATTAAAAGAAAAACACGTCTTTGTTTACGTTTGGGTACGAAACCTCGCAGATATGAAATCTCGAGAATCTATGATGAGAAAGATTGCGCTTAAAGGCCCTATGCTGTAGAGGGATAAAATTTATGGGGATATGTGGGGAGGATAACGGTTAAACCTAAACCTGAACAGATGAAGACTGTAGAAATAAAGGATGCATACCCTTGGGATTCGGTTCCACAAAGCAGTGTTTCGGAGGTTGCTCGAATGGAACTTACAACCTTGTGCAAATTAATTGAAAGAAAATCTTTACGCACACACGCAAACATATATATATATATCTAAGTATACATACATACATATATATATATATATATATGTGTGTGTGTGTGTGTGTGTGTGTGTGTATTAGCAGTAGAGCCCGGCGTTGCCCGGGGATGTAACAGTAAGAGATAGATCAAGTATCGACCATCATAAAGGCTGAAAAATAAAATTGACAAAGATTATTGCTTAAGGTTGACGGACACGCATGTCTTAATTAGTTTTTTTTTTTTTTTGTCAAACCCAAACTCAAACAAAAACATTGTTTTCAATCGTTATGAGTCTACCGATTGAATAGAATTTTATTATAAACAATTGTCTTGTAAATGGAATTTTTAAAGCATTCTGAATGTAAAAAGAAAGAAAAAAGTGTGCAAGACAATAAGAAACAAATGTAGGAAATCCGATCCCATATATAAACGAACACACACACACACACACACACACACACGCAGGCACACACACACAAACAAACAACCTGGGTTTTATAATAAGTATAACTCGAGATAAGTTGTCCCCCTTTCATTCTGGCGACAGAATTGTGTTTTATCGTGTTTTAAAATTGATTTCATGCAAAAACAATTGTGTTTTTCCAGTTTTTGGCGCTTTCAGAACCACCGCAAGGTAATTTTACTCAGTCCTATGAAGTTTTGTTGAAATCGGTTGAAAAATGTAGGAAATCCGATTAAATATATAAACGTACAGACACACACACACAATCTGCGTTTTATAATAAGTAAGATATATATATATATATATATATATATATATATATATATATATATATAGATAGAGAGAGAGAGAGAGAGAGAGAGAACGGAAGACAGAGTTGAGACAGTATATGAATAATTTAAAATATACATCATAATGATATATAATATATATATTATGAAAACATACACACACACACACACATATATATATATATGTAAGTAAATATATACATATATATATATATATATATATATATATATATATACAGATTGAGGGAGAGAAAGACAGAGGAGAGACAGTATATGAATAATTTAAAATATACATCATGATATATATATATATATATATATATTAATTATGAAAATAATTTCAGTTTATACTTCATATTAATAGATACAATTATTTTAAGTAAATGCTTTATTCTTTTAATAAACAGTATCAATTAAGTTTTCGAGAAATTTCGTAGAAAATCCACCCTTGTGCAAATTCATTGAAACAAAACGACCAATTCTGTTAATATTTACTTTTTTAATATATTTTCCCAATGAAACATCAACTAGTGTACATGTTAGTACTTTGTATGTCCATTCCACGAAGTCGTCCCTTGCAGATTGACTACTGATTCTCGACTGGATTTAAATAAGGAGAGTTTCCTGGCCCGTCTATAGTACTTTGACTTGCTCATTTGTAAGCCTTGACAGTGTGTTCGTGCAGCGTTACAGTTTTCGTACTCTTTCTTAGATTAACGTCCATCGCGGACAACGGTGTAGGACAACTAATCGACAAACGAGAATATAGTGTTGAGCGTGATGAAAATCTGATGCAATCACGGATGACGCAATATTATTCAAGGCCAAATA
The DNA here is from genome assembly GCA_963932145.1 of Acanthosepion lycidas. Lineage (NCBI taxonomy): Eukaryota > Metazoa > Mollusca > Cephalopoda > Sepiida > Sepiidae > Acanthosepion > Acanthosepion lycidas. Next base: position 29,870,908 of record OZ010587.1, read on the forward strand.
AATTTTATCATACACCCCGAAAATAGATTTATATTACTGCACACCACTGCAAATGACCTAATCTGACAAAAAAAAAAAAATAAAAATAAAATAAAAATAAATAAATAAATAGATAAAAATAAAAAAATAATAAAAATCGATTACACCCTATCACCCCAGTGGGTTTATAACTGACCGTATGGTGATAGAAAGGAAACTAAAGTGGTTGTTTTAATTAATGTTTACAAGGTTGTACATCTCACCAGTGGAATACGAAGGTAATGAAGGTCTTTTACGACAATAAAACAAGAAATTGCTAATTGTAAGAGGAGAGAATGCATGGTTGTCAGCAAAGGAGGCAGCCCAAGTTGTGAATTGCATATAGGGGATGTCAAATTCAAATAGGTGCGGAAACTTAATTCTGCAATTAATATTAGGTTGGTGCAAAAATAATGTCGTTTTCTCACATATGTTACTATGTGAGAAAACGACGTTATTTTTGCACCAACCTATCACTAATATTAGTGTAATCAATGTTAATACTGTAAATATATTTATGCAATTTGACTTCTCTTAGATACCATCAGATAAGATGTTGCCAGACGAACACCCATAGCTATATCGATATACATAGAAACATAAGCATTGGTCTCTGCAGACGTCAGCGGTCTGATTAGGCTGGTGTGTGGTGCGTTTTGTCCAGATGACGTTAGCTGGATACAACCCAGACATTGAAGTTTTAAGGACTAAAAACGTGATAGAAAATACGAAATCGTATATGACCAACCTGTATTGTCCATTGACAAACGTAATCTTAACTTATGATCCCACCGAGTTGATGACAAGCTCAGAAAGAAAAACTATGAGGAATCTTAGACAAAGCAGTAAAAGAAAGCAAGAATAAAAGACTATTAAATGTAAGAATCCATGGTTGTTACCATAAGAGTCAGTTCAATATATTAGTTTATTATTTGGTGACCTTAAAACATACTATATTCTTTTTCTTTTTCTTTGCCGTTTTCCTTCAGGACGTGGGCGATCATGGCTCTCCACAATTTCCTGTCCTTTGTAGCTCTTAATAAATTTTGTCTTTTTCTTATTTCTCCTAAACCCTGTTCTGCTATCCGTTTACTCAAGCTCATTCTTCGTCTTCTATGTGCTGTGTCTCTTCCGGCTGTTGTCGATCATGGCTCTCCACAATTTCCTTTCCTTTATAGCTCTTAATGCATTTTGTCTTTTTCTTATTTCCCTTAAACCCTGTTCCGCTATCCATTTACTCAAGCTCATTCTTCGTCTTCTATGTGCCGTGTCTCTTCAGGACGTTGGCAATCATGACTCCACAATTTCCTCTCCTTTGTAGCTCTTAATAAATTTTGTCTTTTTGTTATTTCTCCTAAACCCTGTTTCGCTAACCCAGACAGAGTTCTATAGCCTTGGATGGTAACTGGTCTACCGCAGAACGAAATGGCAACTTACTGCGGGAAGTAGCTCGATGTTTGAGTGATTTACTCTCTTACTGTTGAGACCTCCTGATCCAGTATCCCTCTCTACTGTTACCTCTTTACGTTCAAATCATTCTATTTTCTTCGTATTCCATTAGTAAGGAAGATCAACATCATTTATGTGGCCTTGTGGGTGATGAATTATTTTCCATCCTATGACTCCTTTTCAGCAGACACAACGTTGCAAGCCTATTGTCACCATTTCGTTATTTCTATGGCAAATGTTTTTGACGAGATCCAATCTTTAGTGCTACTAACTCAGATCTTTGCAGTCAAGACTCAGTTTACTGTAACCACAGAACTAAATCACCCTCATTCACTACGTATTCCAGTGATAAAAGGAATTTACCTTCGGTGAGTTTCTTTCAAGGAAACGTTATTTTGTGAAAGAGACTCCTGAGAGGATACTTTCCAAACGCTACAATCGTAACCGCTACATATCAATAGCCAGGTGTTATCTATCCTATATTTCCTATTTCCTCCTCTTACATGAAAATCGCAGACTTATTTAAGTAAGTCTCTATCTTGAGCGGCTCTTGTGGCTTTTATCAAAGGAATTTTAGTAATATTTTTTGTAGAGGGCCAATTAATGCAGCTCAAGCTCTAGAATTAAAATTGTTCTTTTTTTATACAGAAAAGGTTTTCGATTTGACATTCTCGCCTTAAAAAATCTGGAAAAATATATTTCGACTGCGCTTTTCGTAGTTAGACTAAAACAAAAAAAAAGAATCATCCCTTTTTCTATTGCTTTTTCTGTTTTAATGGCAAGAATTATACAACAAATTCAAACCAACAATTAATTTAATACTGTAAACACATTTATGCAATTCGAGTTTTCTTCGATGCAATCAAATAAAATGCCGCCAAACGAACAGCCATAATTATATCGGTACACCTATAAACGTAAAGCATTAGCCCCTGCTGACGTCGACGGTCTGATTTGGCTGGTGTAGGACGTGCTTTGTTCCGATTACGTCAGTTTATTCTCTGCAAAGTATACCTATTCCTTAAATGTTAGTAAGTATACTGCAAATGCAAAGCAAGTATTATTTTAACACTGTTAACATATGAAATTCAACTTCGATGCTATTAGATAAGCTGTCATCAGACAAACACCGCTGGCTATATCGTTACACCTAGAAACATAGAGTATTGTCCTCTGCAGACGTCGGCGGTCTGATTTGGCTGGTGTTTGGCGCGTCTTGTCCAGATAACGTCAGCTAGATACAAATAGAACTTTTAACTTTGGACAAAAGAATAAAAGAGAACCATTTTACTCTTTGAAAAGCATACATCTTGCTTTCTTAACTGACTTAGATTTTTTCCCACATAGATTTTGCAAGCAAATATTATTTCGGTCAAATACCATTCTACCAGAGACTTTTATTTACCACCCTGTATCTTTCCTAATCGCATAATATCTGCGGGGTACCACCAAATGCGGGCCGGGTACCACCAAATTTTGAAATCTCAGCTTTAAAACCTTCGACAATTTTTTTCGGAGAAATAAGCAAATCCCATTGGATTTGGGAAAACTTGCTGCACAATCTTCTGGGCCGGATTTTCGATATTTTATGAGAAGAAAAGCCACTCGACAATGTTCGAATTAGAAAATCAATTTTCAAGATAAGCAGACCCTTCAGATGCAAGACAATCATCCTGCCTCGATCGATTTCTTCATGTGCCAGACGATATTAAGAACAGTAATGGAGAGACCAAAATTAAGCGAGTACAACCATTTAAATATCTAGAAAGTGTTTTAACAGAGGTTGAAAAGACTGGCTCCGAAATCCGAAGTTGTATTGAAAAAGGGAAAGATGCCTTTCAGATACTAAGCAAATTATTAAACAACAGGAAAATTTAATTAGAAACAAAACAACAAAAAAACAAATCTTAACCGTTATGCAATATCAGTCCTCTCAGTGAATGCACTCCAGTACCCGTTGGGTTCAATATATTCACTTACCACAAATACAAAAAATTGTGTGGAGGCACGGTGGAGTAATGGATAGCGGCTCGGATTGAAGAATCGGAGAGCCGAGTTCGAATTCCAGTCCAATCATTACATTCACTTACGTGCTAATACCCTTGGGAAAGGTATGAATCCTTTTCTTCTCAGGCCCTTCTATAACCTTAGATGGCAACTGGTCTACCAGAGAAAGAAATGGCAACCTACTGAGGGAAAAAAAATCTGCATCGTCAGTCATGTATCGAAAGATATATGATCGCCTAAGCGTGTATCACGCGTTGGAACATAACTGACTGACTGACTTTCCAGTCAAACCAATTATATTCTAATTGTGCTAATACCCTTGGGAAAGGTATGAATCTTCTTCTCGCCCCAGCTATGGGTTAATAGCATGACACGAAAATCCATCCCTTCTCCCTCCAGCTAATTAGTAAGAGTTCTATCACTAAACCATTATTATCTACCCCCCACCCCCCAAAAAAACACGAAGCCCCTTGATGGTGTTATTCTTGGGCGATGGTGATCGTTTGATAATAATAAAGTTGCATTCTTCACTCTCTCTCGGCCGGTGATTGCTAGTCGCAAGAGAGAACCTCAACATAGGGAATTTTAACTTCAGGCGATCATGTATCTTTCGATACATGACTAACGAAGTCAGATTTTTCCCAGAATAGATCAGTTGCTTTCCAACGCAACCCGCTCTGTCGTGCTATTTATCCATACCTGGGGGGAGAAGAAGATGGTTTCATACATTTCCCAAGGGTATTAGCACGTAAGTGAATGTAATGGATTCGACTGGAAAGTCAGTCAGTCAGTTATGTGCCATGCAGGATACATGCTTAGGCGATCATGTATCTTTCGATACATGACTGACGAAGCAGATTATTCCCCTCAGTAGGTTGCCATTTCTTTTTGCGGGTTATAGAACCCGGCCTTTCCCGCTATTTACCCATATGTGGGGGGATAGGATTCATACCTTCCCCAAGGATAGTAGCATGTAAGTGAATGTAATGGATGCGACTGGAATTCGAACTCTTCGATTCCTCAATCCGAGCGGCTATCCATCACTCCACCGTGCCTCCTCACAATTTTAACTTAGCTATTTTATTAACGTCGACATATACATCTCTAACTATCCAGTGGGTCCGCTCTCTCACTCCTCTGGGGAGCAGTTCCAGACACGAAAGTCAACAGGTCTACATTGCTTGACAGTTAAGAAACAACTCATTGAAAACCTTTTTATATTACTATCATTCCCACGTTCAGCAAATCAAAATCGACTTCTGATCTGATCACTAAGTCTACTAAACTAGTATTCAACATAAGAAATTTTTGCAATCTATAATTTTTTCTGGTTTTAAATAACCTGCAATGGGTTGATACGCCGTAAAAAAATGAATGAATGAATCAATTTAGTGGGATAATGTTTCTTGTTACACTGTGCGAGATTTAGGAGAATGTCAACAGGCGTAGGTATATCTTATCCTGGCTAACAATATTCCCTCCTGATCGGGAGGTTTTGAGGAGCGTGAAACCACCTCTTAATTGCTGTTCGTCTTGAACGTGGGTAGTAGCACCTGTTAGGGTCCCAGCTATGGACAAATAGTTAACTTGCGTCAAAACACTATGAAAAAAAATATATAAAAAAAAGATTTTTATAGTAAAAATAACAGCAATAGTTTTTGTAAGGAAAACAAAATATTACCAGCAATACATTTTTTGTAAAAGAAAAATTAACACAGATCGGCTCATTCTGTCACCACAGAAAGTAACACACTCCTGCTGCCTAGCTTTATCTTGACAAGAGTAAGACCAGACCAAAAATGGTGCAAAGTTTGTTTTCTGACGAAGGTCCTATTTGGACTGAAATTTCAATTTGGGTTGAAATTATAATTCAGGTCGAAAATTGAATTTGTGGAAATTCAGTTGAGTTGAGTTCTTCAAATCACAATCTTTGCGGAACTTCAAAACTTCACGTCACGAAATCTTTCAATTTCATTGATTCCTTGGTATTTTGAAGAAATAAAATTGATTTTATCAATTCTCAGAGATTTGGAGATATTTTAAACTGAATTTAAAACAATAATAACTAAATTCACTAAGTTTTGGGGTTACTCTAAATCATACTTATTATAAAACCCAGGTTGTGTGTGTGTCTGTCTGTAAGTTTATATATTGGATCGGATTTCCTACATTTTTCAACCGATTTCAATAAAAATTCACAGGACTACGTAAAATTACCTTGCGGTGGTTCTGACAGCGCCCAAAATTGGAAAAACACAATTGTTTTTGCACGAAATCAATTTGAAAGCACGGTTAAGTGTATCGCACCCGGCCGGAAGTTACTGACGGCTACTCAAACGTCCGAATGCCGTTAACTTCCGGTGACTCAGCATTTATTTTCAGAGAACGATACACAAAGAGTAAGCAATTGAAATCTAAACATACACAAGTCCTCCTAACTAAAAATAATAACCGGAAACTACTTTAAATACACATGGTGTCCAATTTTTTTTACTGTATTCAATAAGTAAAAATCATAATTTGTAAAAGATTACAGAAAGGCTACTAAATGAATAAGATTTGTTAGATCATCTTACTTATTATAAAAACCCAGGTTGTGTGTGTGTGTGTGTGTGTGTGTTTGTACGTTTATATATTGGATCGGATTTCCTGCATTTTTCAACCGATTTCAATAAAACTTCACAGGACTGCGTAAAATTACCTTGCGGTGGTTCTGACAGCGTCAAAAATTGGACTGACGAGGCATATTTTTTCTTGCATTTGGCTACCATTTCTTTTCTGATGTAGACCAGTTGTCATCCAAGGCTATAGATCACGGTCTGTCTTGCTATTTACCCATAGCAGGGGGGAGAAGAACAGGATTCATACCTTTCGCAAGGGTATTGGCACGTAAGTGAATGTAATGGATTCGAACTCGGCTCTCCTTTTCCTCAATCCAAGGCCGCTATCCATTACTCCGATGTGCCTCCTAGGATATATATATATATATATATATATATATATATATATATATATATATATATATATATATATATATATATATATATATATATATATATATATATATATATATATATATATATATATATATATATATATATATATATATATAGTGAAGTTCAATTTATATTACAATGAGTCATTCATACAAAAAGTTGATTAGTAAAGTAAATGATATAAAATGGCGAAATCCCTTCGCTAACAAAATTTTAAAGTTGCATTAACGTGAGGATGACCGAATGTACAGTTGAAAGTACTTGCGTATTAAAAAAAGACCTTATACAGCTTATAATTATTAAAAACAATGATTATTACATTCATCGAGTCATTCGTAGGTTAATGCAACTTTAAAATTTTGTTTGGGAAAGGATTTCGCCATTTTATATCATTAACTTTACTAATCTACTTTTTGTATGAATAATTCATTGTAAATGTGTGTGTATATATATATATATATATATATATATATATATATATATATATAAGGCTCAAACAATAATGTTCCATGGTTATAATTTATTACATTGGAATCGTGATCACGATCCAATTCATCAGACCTACAAATTTAAAAAAGCTATATGTATGTATGTATGTGTGTGTGTGTGTGTGTGGGGGGGGGGTTACTTTACACTTTAGTGACGATGGACTCGCTTTCAGTTTCATTTTTTTCAAAATGACATTTTTTCACCAACGAATATCATTGTCAAACAGAAACATGCCATTTCAACTGCCAGTATTTTTCTGCGTGTGTCTGTTTCTGTGTGTGTCAGAGAGAGAGAGAGAGAGAGAGTAAAGAAAAGGAATGAAATAGATATATAATTATACAGGGTACGATGGATAAATTGTCGTCTAAATGAGGCCAAAATGAAAATAACACTGACATCTCATTTTAACAGATGCGATGGATCAATTGTCATCTAATTGACGCAAAATTAAAATAATAATGACATATCATTTTAAGAGATATATTGACCACAATTACAGAAAAAAAATTCTGTAAATACTAAAGAGTAAATTTATTCATTAAAATCCCTATTGGCTTCAAGCACAGCCTCCAAACGACTTTGAAATCTCCTGCATCTCTTCTGGACGGTCTCCTTCATTAAATTGGTGAGTGCTGCCATAATGCTTGCCTTCAGTTCACCTTTGGTGCTACAAGATTTTTTTTTGGTCTCTCGCTGAAATGCTCCCCTCAACATATTAATCAAGTGGGGGAGGTGCAGTCTGGGGAGTTAGGTAGGTAGATATAAGGGTGGAATATTGTAGCAGAAATTGTTTGACAGCTATGATAAATTTATTCTTGTATGACATAATGCAGAGTCCTGTTGCCATACATAGGGTTTTCCAGCAGGCACCATCTTGACACAGGTCAGCACTTATCCCTCAAAGCACTTGATGCAGGCCTCTGTGTTGTCATCCAAACACATCGAAATGTTCGCATTGGCGCTTACGGCGAGAATGCCAAGCAATACAGCGTGAGGATTCCAAATTTCTAGCGGAGTGAATTGCGTCATGGTACTCTTTTTCTCACAGACGGTACCCAACTGACCCTACTATACTGTGTCATAGACAAAATCAAAAACAATCAACGCGCATGGACGAAATAAAAAATACAAATGGCGACAATTTTCCCCATAGCACCCTACGTACATGTACAGATTGACTGATGTGAACAGATTAAAAATGATAGATTACGACACACACACACACATATATATATATATATATATATATATATATATATATATATATATATATATATATAATGGACTCTCCCTTCGGTTTCGATGTATGAGGATCTGACAGCTTAATTGATTCAGTTAAGTTAAACCGCCAAAAAACCCACACATTATACCTAACACACATATATATATATATATATATATATATATATATATATATATATATATGTGTGTGTGTGTATTCCTGGGGAGGAAGTGTGGGTTTGTAAAAAGTCACTTTTACGGCTAATAATGCAAGACTCTTCGGTAAAACGAATCGAGTTCTCTCAGTCACTGGGTCTTCATCTAAAAATAAATACGCTTAAATTCAATTACATCCCTGCCGTGCACCAACAGCTTTGGGGTAGAATCCCCGAGTGGCGCCAATTCAACCGGGTTTCGATCCTAGCTAGAGGCAACTGGACGTCTAACCACACTGATGAGCTAAGAAATCCAAATATACCTTATATGGCGTGGAGTATAGATCTATTCCAGCCAACGAGAAGTACGTTAGTCTTATTCAACCCCAGTGTATAGACTGTGTTCGTGGAATTAGAAATTTAAAATTTAACAACAGTCGAAAAATTGATAAAGAATTTATCCATTTCGATGTTAGACGAAATGCCCGAGTCTATGGTAAGGGAGGGTATGACTTATTAGACTTAAAGAGAAGAGGTTTTATACATCTACTTCTCCTTGGTTAAAATAGAACTATACCCACTATATGTGGTAATTTTTTGTATTCGTTTTTTTTTTTTTAATTTACATACTCTGTAATAATAAATACATTGAGGTCTTTTCGTGGATCAGACGTGTGTGTGTGTGTGTGTGTGTGTGTGTGTGTGTGTGTGTGTGTGTGAAAATATATAGAAAATAGGAAAGAACTGGTTAGGTAAATAATCCAAAGTTCCTTAGTATTTTTGTTACTATTTTTAATAAATAGTGCTCGATACAAAAGTAGAGCTTAAATATAATTATTTATTTAAAAATATGATTCCGACATGCGTGTTGGAATCATATTTTTAAATAAATAATTATATATATATATATATATATATATATATATATATATATATATATATATATAGGGAGAGAGAGAGAGAGAAAGAGAGAAAAAGAGTTGGCTAGATAGATATATAAGTGGTCCATAGATAAATATGTACTTTACAGTTGTCAACAGAAATAGACAAATACAGATAAGGAGGCATCCAAATAGATAAAACGAGATATTAAAAGAGATCTGAGCAGACTGTGATCGATGGGATAGATAAGACTGATTGCTACCAGTATATATATATACATATGAAGAAATATAGTCTTAAGGTGTGCTATATTTATGGAATAAAGTGCTCAATATCAGAGATAGAGCGTGTGTAAATATAAAAGTGAACATAGAAGTCAACACTTAGAGGCGACAGTCTGTTTCATGCTATATGCAATCGTCAGGCCACATGCATATAGCATGAAACAGACTGTCGCCTCTAAGTGTTGACTTCTATGTTCACTTTTATATATTAAGGTTCCATGTAATAAATTATTTCACCATAACCCCTTTAACAGGGCTCTGGATCATCAGACTTTACTTTTCATTTCAATTTTTGGAAGTAAAGTCTGATGATCCAGAGCCCTGTTAAAGGGGTTATGGTGAACTAATTTATTACATGGAACCTTAACGTGGTCTGTTTTTATTCAAACATATCTACTCTGAATTTTACATTGAGCTCTCCGGATATCATTCTCCTCGGGTCTACCCATACGGATTACCTAAGTTTGCATAAACTATATATATATATATATATATATATATATATATATATATATATATATATATATGTGTGTGTGTTTGTGTGTCTGTTTGTAGATAGATAGATAGATAGATAGATCTGAACAGACTGAGATGAATCGATATAGATTAATACTTAGATCTGAACAGATTGAGGTATATATACATACATACACACACTTATATGTGTGTATATTGACATGCATAAAACAAAGGAATGGATATTAGCAAAAGTATATACGTGCGTTAGCGTCCATGCATAGGTAAGCGAATATTTACTTAATACAAGGTGTAAACGAAACAGTGTTCGATGTGGGTAGACAGAGGTGAGAAGTATATATTAAAAAATATACATATAACTACGTTCCGTGTGCAGCTTAAACTTTCGTTGTTCTTTGGTAGAACACTGAAACTTTACGATGAACTTCGAATGTAGGTATATGTATATGTATATGTAATAACACACACACAAATATATATATATATATATATATATATATATATTTACGTAATTCGGACTATTGTCCTCTCATCTTTGTTGCCATATCTATCACAACGTTTCGCTCCGGCCTTCTTAGATCCAGTGACAGGACCAAAAGAGTGTGAGTTCAAAACCTTCTTAAGGCAGTGGAGAACTTGGAGAGGGAAATTAACAGAAGATAGCTGATTACTGACATCCATTAAACATGGCACGTGGAACTAGAACAGTCTAGCCCAGTGAGCGAAATAAAGGGTTCAGTTCGACATTACAACCGCCTGAAGAAGGTCGGAGCTTACAACGGCCGAATCGTTGTGATAGATATGACGACAAGGATCAGGACAATAGTTCTAATCATGTAAATAATGTACATAATACTTCATCTCAGAAATATAGACATATATATAAAGAGAGAGAGATAGAGAGAGATAGAGAGAGATAGAGAGAGAGATAGAGAGATAGAGAGAGATAGATAGAGAGATATAGAGAGATATAGAGATATAGATAGAGATATAGATAGAGATATAGATAGATAGATAGATAGATAGATAGATAGATAGATAGATAGATAGATAGCAGTATTGTTGTAATGCCAATACACTTCTCCTAACTTCTGATTTAACTCTCTGACACTATCGCTAATAATCTCT
>OZ010587.1:29887013-29912013 GCA_963932145.1 Acanthosepion lycidas
TACCTTCATTAATTTTCTTCCTTCTTTCTTTGTTTTCATTACTCCTTTGCTGTCGTGTTCTTTCTTACTTTCTTTCTTTCTTTCTTTCTTTCTTATTCTGTCCTAATCAATCTTTCTTTCTTTCTTAATCAATCTTTCTTTCTTATTCTGTCCTAATCAATCTGTCCTTCTTTCTTTCTTTCTTTCTTTTTCTGTTCTCCATTTTTCTTTATTCTGTCATTCTGTTAATTTATGTCTTTCTTTCTTTCTTTCTTTCTTATTCTTTTCCTCTTTATTCCTACCTTTTCTTTCACATTTACTTTCCCAACTATTCTCTATTTTTAGTTGCTTTTTCTTTCTTTCTCTCGTCTTCCATTTTTGCAATTCTTTCTTTCTTTCTTTCTTTGATATTTTGCTCTTTTTTTCTTACTTATTTTTACTCTCCTATTCATTCTTTCTTTCCTTCTTCTCTTTCGTTTATTTTCACCCGTTCTTTATTATTTTCTCTTCCTTCCTTTAACTTAATGTCGTTTTCCGTCCCTTCCATCTACCCCACCTCCCCTTATATATGCCGCGACACAAATAAATTCCACAAATCCAATTGCACTCACCCATAAATTTCACTCTGCCTACCCGTTAGCAGACAGCTCCCCGCCAGCGCTATTCAGCGACAATCGAACACACAAACACCCACAGAGCCAACATTCAATACAGAGAACAAGACATTAATATAATTCAGTCAAATCGATTGTTTAATCAATGATCAGAAACCCGAAAATAAATGAAAGTATATGACGGGAGTGAAAGACGAAAATATGACTCACATCAGCATGTCAACACTAAAAGCAAAACGGAAAAAAATGCCTTAGACACTGGTGATCCTTCCCCCAGACACTACCTCTCTGTTGCACTAAAATGCTCCGATGTCTGAAACTTGACGTAACTGTGTATGTACTGATCTGTCTTGCAAAAGTCCGCAGTAATAAATGATCGTCTGACATATTTAGCACCAAGTGGTGATGCGATGTGTAGGGGAGTGGAAACGCTTAAACGTTGGAAACAATTGGGTGTCTCTCCCATTTACATATATTGCGCAAGTGTCCTCGTTGGGATATCCACGGGCATTTACCGGCGCGAATGAACCTGTCAGTGAGCTTTGGTATGCTAATCTCGGAAAGCAATGCGAGTGAGTTTATCTTTTAAAGGAGGCTTTAAAACGATGTTGTTGCACCCGATCTTAAGCTTGCCAAACGGAACAACACAGACACACACGCGCACGCGCACACACGCGCGCAAACACACACACATATATATATATATATATATATATATATATATATATATATATGAAGAGAGAGAGAGAGAGAGAGAGAGAGAGAGAGAGAGAGAGAGAGAGAGTGAGAGTGTGAGAGTGAGAGTGAAAGGCAATTGAACATCCAGGCATACGCAGTCGTTTTTACTCACGCAAGCCCAACAAACGCGGAATCAGACGATGTTTCTTGTAAGTTGTTTTAAATTGATTGTTTTAAGTGCAAAGCAACACCATGGCAACGAAACCGGTATACCAGTACGATAAAGCACGCACTACGACTTTTTCTTCTTCTTCTTCTTCTTCTTCTTCCTCGTCTTCTTTCTTCTTCTTCTTCTTCTTCGTCGTCGTCTTCTTTCTTCTTCTTTTGCGGCAGATCTTTATTTTTAGCCTTTTCGCAATTTTCTTCTTCAAATTCGTCTTTTTCTCTGTCTTATTTTTCATTTTCTCCTTCTTTGCTATCATCATCTTCATCTTCTTTTGCTTCATCTTCTACTTTTTCTTTTTAGTCTTCATTTTCTTCTTCATTTTTTCTTTTTCTTCTTCTATTTCTTCTTTTACTTCTATTTCTTCTTCTTCCTTTTTTATTATTCTTTTTCTCTATCGCAATTTTTCTTTGCTATCATCATCGTCATCTTCTTTTTCTCCTTCTACTTTTTATTTTTCGTCTTCATTTTCTTCTTCATTTTCTTCTTCTTTTTCTTCTTCCTCTTCTCTATTTTTTTCTTCTATTTCTTCCTCCTTATTTTATCATTCTTTTTCTTTTTTCTATCGTCATTTTCTTCTTCCTTTTTCTTCTTTTACTTCTTCTTCTGCGGCAGATCTTTATTTTTAGTCTTTTCGCATTTTTCTTCTTCAAATTCTTCTTTTTCTCTGTCTTTTTCCTTTTCTCCTTCTTTGCTATCATCATCGTCATCTTCTTTTGCTTCTTCTTCTTTTTCTACTTTTTCTTTTTCGTCTCCATTTTCTTCTTTTTCTTCTTCTTCTTCTTCTTCTGCTATCTGATATTTCGCCTTCTTTTCTTTTTTTGTTGTTTTTATTTTTTCATTCACGACTTCCGTTTTTTCTGCTTTTTCTTCGTTTATTTGCTTCTTATCTTTTCCTTCCTCTCTTACTTTTTCTTTTTTTAAATATGTTTTCTTTTCTTGGTTAATCATCTAATAAATCAAGTACTTGTTGCATTTCAAAGAACACCCATCTGGATTTGTCTTGATTTATTGTAAAAGTTTCCCAGTCTATACACACATTGAACAGAGCTACGTCGTGCACTCAACGAATAGATGAGAACGAGGCTTTGCTTGGGATGAACCGTAAAAAATTCAACTGCGTAGAATGAAAAAGGAAAAAAAGGTTTTGGGCTGTTTTTAGAAACTTCACAAGCAAAAAGATATTCAACAAAAAACAAAAAAACAAAAAACAAAAAACAAAAAAACAACAATTGTGAAGCGAAAAGAAAAATATGCTTGTTTACAGTGCTGATTTAAAAGACAGACATTGAAGAAGAAAGATGCTGATTTTAGCCATTGACTCATTCAAATCGTTTTTACTCAACAACTGCTGCCGCTGTTACAACCTTGACAACACTGGCTACGGTAACTATCGTCACGAATATATAGAATATTTCCAAAGCAATATATGGAAGAAATAAAAGATACATAATTTGTTCAGTACAAAAAAAAAAAATAATAATGATATATCGATTCAGGGCGTAGACGATCATGGCTCTCCACATGGTCCTCTTCTTAACTATCTTACCATAGACACTTGGCGAACATAGTGTAGTTTTTGCCATTGTCATCTTCAGGGATTTGAATTCAAAATCCTTGGAAAGAGGTAACGAAGTGAAAAGTAGATCTGTCAGATATAATGATCAAAAACTGCCAGATGGGTTTTTTTCCTTCTCTTAAACTTGTTGCCAATCAAGGCTAGAGATGTGAGCTCCTGCTAATTAATTTGTGGAGAGAAGTGACGTATTCCTGGCTATGCAAGAGCCTTTGTATAAAATTGAATAGAAAAGAGGATAATTGCGACATAATACAAGCACTGGACAAATGTAATTAAAGACTCACATATGAAAACATTTTAATAAAAGAAAGGACTTCATAAAATAGGGAGTCAATTTCGATGTTATCAGGAAACGAATAACTCTACTGGACACGAAATGAGGGATCTGTTTCCTATTGTAATTAAGTACTAAACTGATCCCCCAGAACTACTACATATTAATATAAGAACTGGACAAATATAATTAAAGAGTCACATGTGAAAATATTCTAATAATAGAAAGGACTTCATAATATAGGCTGTCAATTTCGACGTTATCAGTAGACTAGAATTAATATGATTCTAATGGACATAAAGTGGGGGATCTGTTTCCTATTGTAATTAAGTACTAAACTGGTCCCCCAAAACTACTACATATTAATATAAGAACTGGACAGTTATAATTAGAGTCACATGTGAAAATATTCTAATAATAGAAAGGACTCCATAATATAGGCTGTCAATTTCGATGTTATCAGTAGACTAGAATTAATATGATTCTAATGGACATAAAGTGGGGGATCTGTTTCCTATTGTAATTAAGTACTAAACTGGTTCCCCAAAACTACTACATATTAATATAAGAACTGGACAGTTATAATTAGAGTCACATGTGAAAATATTCTAATAATAGAAAGGACTCCATAATATAGGCTGTCAATTTCGATGTTATCAGTAGACTAGAATTAATATGATTCTAATGGACATAAAGTGGGGGATCTGTTTCCTATTGTAATTAAGTACTAAACTGGTTCCCCAAAACTACTACATATTAATATAAGAACTGGACAGTTATAATTAGAGTCACATGTGAAAATATTCTAATAATAGAAAGGACTCCATAATATAGGCTGTCAATTTCGATGTTATCAGTAGACTAGAATTAATATGATTCTAATGGACATAAAGTGGGGGATCTGTTTCCTATTGTAATTAAGTACTAAACTGGTCCCCCAAAACTACTACATATTAATATAAGAACTGGACAATTATAATTAGAGTCACATGTGAAAATATTCTAATAATAGAAAGGACTCCATAATATAGGCTGTCAATTTCGATGTTATCAGTAGACTAGAATTAATATGATTCTAATGGACATAAAGTGGGGGATCTGTTTTCTATTGTAATTAAGTACTAAACTGTTCCCTCAAGAATTATTACATATTAATATAATAAAAGAACAAGTATTATTAACGAGTCACATGTGAAAACATTCTAATAATAGAAAAGACTTCCTAAAATAGGCTGTCAATTTCGATATAATCAGTAGACTAGTATTAATATAAGACTCTAATGGACATAAAGTTGGGGATCTGTTTTCTATTGCAATTAAGTACTAAACTGATCCCTCAGGATTATTACATATTAATATAATGAAAGGACAAATATAATTAAAAACCTACATGTGAAAACATTCTAATATTAGAAAGGACTTCAGAAAGTAGGCTGTCAATTTCGATGTAATTAATTCGATTAGTATTAATATAAGATTCTACTGGACCCAAAGTAGAGGATCTTTTTATACTGTTATTAAGTACTATACTGATCCCTCCATATTTTCTACATTAATTAATCAATTAATTAATTTATTGGAAAATATATTTATTTATTTATTTATTCGTTCTTTCTTTCAAACAAAACAGCGCCTCTAAAATATCTTTTAATCGTTTTGCTCGCAATCAAACAGTGATGGTCTCTTTTTTGTCTTGGGTAATGGCAGAGCTTGACTTAAGCGGTAAGAAACTAAGAAACAAGCAGAATTATAATATGGTGGTTATAAGAAAGAAAAAAGAAAGAAAGAAAGAAAGAAAGAAAGAATGAAAGATTGTAATCGTCGTAGTAACAAAATTAGCAGCACTTGACCTGATAACCATGGAAGCAAAACAGATGCACTTGGAGCTGTGCCCCCAGACAAAGAGTCGAATTTGCAAAACTGAAGATTACCCCACCCAAAAAATAAAAAAATAAAAAAAATAACAAAACTGACCAAATTATTACCTATGATTTACAAGAATACTGAGGAAGGTTCTGGAAATTTGAAAAGATTCATTCTTCTGGTGTGAACATACGCATTTATGAAATACAAAAAAATAATATCGACAAAATAATTTTAAGATTAGCAAAGCTAACAGGTACCAAGCCTAATTTCAATCTCACCATAACCTATTACAAAACACAACATTTATAATTCCTACGGAACAGAATTCTTCAATTAAAGCTTATTGAAAATGGAAAATATTTGTATTACTAACAGTACTACTAATAATACAATTATACGATTAATATTGCAAATAGTATTAATAATGCTACTCTAACACGATTTATAGTACTAATCGTAATAATACTAGTAAAATGCGACTAATAGTACTCTTTGTACTAATAATACTACTATGATACGAATAATAGTACGAACAGTACTACTACTGCTATAATACGACTAATAGTACTATTAATAATACTATAATACGACAAATAATACGAATAATACTACTATATTACTGGTGTTAATACTAATAGAACTGGTAAAATACGAATAATAATAATAAAGTACTATTATATAGTACTAGAATGCTACTATATATTACTAATAATACTACTGTGATACGACTAATGGTACTAATAATGTTACGATAATATGACCAATAGTATTAATTTAATACAGTTAATATTACTACGACAATAAAACTAGTAGACTAATACTGCTACTACAATATTAATAATAGTATTAATTATACTACTATAATACGGTTAATAGTACTAATAATGCTACTAAAATACTACTAATTGAAGAAGAAGAAGAAGAAGAAGAAGAAGTTCGTGTAAGTGGATGGCAGAACAGAGTTTAGGGGAGATAGCAAAACGACAACATTTACCAAGAGCTACAAAAGACAGGAAATAGTGGAGAGCCATGATCATCAACGTTTTGAAGGGACACGGCACCTAGAAGAAGAAGGAGGAGAAGGTATAAAGAAAAAATTTTTTGCCGGGATTTCAATATCTAACTTTTAAAATAAGTCCACTTATGTAAAAGTCAATTTGATGATCGAAAGCTTTGTGTCATTCTTGAGAAAAAGATTGTAAAAATTCAGATATAATTTATATTATTACATTCAGAATATAACATTATATTATTTACATTATTTATATTCGGACTATTATCCTCATCTTTTTTGTTATTATCACTACGTTTCGGCCGTTGTGTTCTCTGGCCTTCATCCTGGACAACCTACAGGGAATTCTAAACTGAACCCTTTACTTAATCCACGGATAGACTGTTCTCGTTCTACGGCCCATGTCTACGGATACCTCGTCTAGTTCTTAATTTTAGTACTGTTTAGTTTTTGCTCGCCCGTTTCCCTCTAGGTTAGTCAGATCGATATACACCCGATGAAGGCCGGCGGGGACAAGGACCGAAGCGTTGTGGCAACAACAACAAAGATGAAGAAAATAGTCCGAATATTAAACAGTGTAAATAATTATAACTCTTCATACCAGAAATTCTGACAGAATTTTTTATTATATTTAAATTTTCGTCAGAATTCTCGAGAACTGAAAACTTTGATCAATAGTGATGATGTGTTTTTCTTTACCTATCAACAAAAAAACATAATTAGCTTAAGGCATTTTTTTCGCCCAAAATCATCTCGATTTTAAAAATCTATCAAAAAAACAAAACAAAAAAAAAAGAAATTAATTATTAGATTTTAAATTTTCGATATTTATTTAATGAATTCTTTTCACAAGAATTTTACATATGAAACAAAAACAAAAAAAACAAAAAAAAAAACAGAAAAGAAAAAGTATGCTACCTAACTAACGAACAACCGTATCCCTGATAATTTAAAACCGCTTCATTTAAAGAGAATCCTGTTTTTTCTCTCTTTCTGTAATTATTCCTGCAATTAATAGCCAACATTATTCCTGCAATTAAGTGCCAAAATTATTTACCACATACTGAGGTTGATGAGCTTTTCCCGACTTGCACCAGAAGTCGGTTTGAAACCACATTGAATGAGACCAGACTGTACTGTTATTTAATCCATAGCTGCTGGGAATAAAATACAGATTAATATCTTTCCAAGTGAATATTTGTGCGTATTTCGAACTCGGGTTGTAAATTTCTTGCTCCGAGTCGTTCATAATTACAAAAGCTGTATATCAATAAAAAACAAAAAAAAAAGATTATTAAACAGTATAAAATTTAATTTCAAATCAAGACCGTAGAGTTCACAACCCCGCGACGCAGTTGTGAATTGTGAATTTTCAATGACGATGTAATATGCTTATCTCCAGGTCAGAATAGACAGTGTCCCTAGGTGGAGTAGTAGGGCAGGTTGATTTTTTAACATTTTGTAGAAAATCAATATTGTACTCAGTGTGAAAGCCGGGGTTTTATATGATAAGAGCTGACACCAAAAATTAGATTTATTGACCTTACCAATTTTGAACATCTAGTCTTAAAGACCGCCTGAAAAATATACAGAAATACCCAATTTCTGTAGGTTTTTGCTGATTTCAAAATTTTACTATTTCAAGAATAAATCCAAATAAAGTTGATATTTTTATTAGATACATTGAATGGAGAATATATTCAAACCATATTTGTAATTATGAAGCACCATGAGAAAAAATTTGCAATTTTATTTTTCTTTATTCGGTAAGTAAAGCTAAAAAAAATGTTACAAAAAAAGGATACTCCATGAATAAGATTTGTTTGATCATTTGTTAGGTCATAAATAATGAAAACGAAAAATAGATAAAAGTGTATCCCACAATTATTTTAAGACATTTTAAAACATAAGAATGTCTTAAAATAATTGTCGGACTTTGTCCATTTCATAATATGTGACGTCATTTGTTTACATTTGGATACGCTTTGAGCAGATATGAATGTACGTGAGAGATTCATGGCAGATTGAAGATTAGAAACAGTAAAATCGACCGTGAACGACCCTCCGTGGCTCAATCGGTTAAGGCACGCCAGGCTATATCACGGTTCCGTATAGGATACAGGTTCGTCGTAGGACGAATATTGTCTATGAAAATTTCTCGGACATTCAGGCCGGTAAATGTTATTAATACTGTTTATTATAAACAGAGCATTTACTTAAATACTTATATCTATAAAAAGAATGTATAAACATAAAAATATCTTTAAATAACTGTCGGACTTTTCATAAGGTGTGACGTCATTTGTTTACATTTGGATACGCTTTGAGCAGAAATGAATGTACGTGAGAGATTCATGGAAGATTGAAGTTTAAAAACAGTAAAATCGACCTTGAACGATCCTCCGTGGCCCAATCGGTTAAGGCACGTCGGGCTAAATGACGGTTCCGTATAGGATACAGGTTCGATTCTTGTCGGGAACGAATATTTTCTATCAAAATTTATCGGACATTCAGGCAAGTAAATGTTATTAATATAGTTTATTATAAAACAGAGCATTTACTTAAATATTTGTATCTATAAAAATAATGTATAAACATAAAAATGTCTTAAAATAAAAGTGTATATAACACCATAATACTGCTGGGTACAAATTATGAGACAAAATGTTTTAAATTTGCATTGTTTATTGAAAATTGCACAAAAACTATTGGGCTGTATAATATATTACATCATGATATAGCTAAATTTCTCAGTATGATTTCCCTTTGAAGTAAATGAAGCTCTTAATTGATGACACAATGATTTAGTAATAATGTGTTTGGGCCATGCATCTTGTCCATATACAATTTATGAAGCTTCAGTAAATTATAACTTTTACAAGGCTGTGTTATAAGGTTTTCACTGATCACCAGAATGAAATTCCAACGTTAAGATTTTGAACCTAAATTTAATCTTTAAATTCATTTTCTCAAAAAAGTGTAACGATTTGGAAAAAATATATATTGTGCACAAAAAAAAAAAAAAAAAAGAAAAAAAGTGTCAGAACAGGAATTATGGACGTGACCCAAGAATGGTTTCTTAAAGAAGGAAACAGAAGGGCTTATGCGTATATAATCAACATTGCAAGCTTGAGGATGAAATGGAACTAATGTCTTTAATTTAATTACAAAATTAAATTCAAAGCTTTCAGCTTCCTTTTTGAAACATGGCTAGAAATGTGTAGCAAAAAAAACATTTTAAATCAATTAATTTATAATATATATATATATATATATATATATATATATATATATATGTGCGTGTATGTATGTATGTAGGTCTGATGATTTGGATCGTCATTACGATTTCAATGTAATAAAATATAACCATGGAATATTAGTGTTTGAGCCTTTTATATCACACACACACATACACACACACACATTATATATATATATATATATATATATATATATAATATGTGGTGCAGTTCAATTTATATTACAATGAATCATTCATACAAAAAGTAGACTAGTATATCATTAACTTTACTAATCTACTTTTTGTATGCATGATTCATTGTATATATATATATATATATATATATATATTATTATTGTTATTATTCAAACATATATTTTTAAATATAACAAACAACGAATGTCTATTAAGTTTGATCATGAGCCGTTCTAAGGTTCTTTTACCAACTGAATTATGATGAAATTTCTTTCTTCCACATTCTCATGTACGACGTCATAGAACCGTATTACGAATTTACGACCTGCGTCTGCTATTCCGCGACCGTTATCGTCTCATACCAAGCATATTTAAACATTACATGATATCATCTCTGGTGGCGAACATCTCTGTTGCAATGAACATATAACCACACTGCTGATGGCCAAAACCTTATATCGAAGAATAGCATAATAACAAAATTATCCAAATGTTAGATAATTTTTGTCTTTATATTCTCCCGTAACTATACGAAGCTTACAACGGCTAATGATCAAAGATAATGGAAAACTCTTTGTTATATTTAACAAAACATGTTTGAATAATGATCTGCTGCCCTATACACTACATTCTGGGATAATAACTGCGACATTGCTCTATTTATTGAACAATTTAGTTCATGCCACATCGACTAAAAAAAATTACTACAACAAAAGACTTCTTCAATTAGCATATTAGTAAAAAAAAAACAAAAAAAACGCAGTCTCTTTTAAATTTTCAATAACCTTAGCGTTGGGACCGCATGCTCCAAAATTTCTTACAGTTAACAATAAAACATTTCTAAAAAAACATATTTCGATTCTCATCTAATCTTTCGCGTCCCGTTATTACCTGGATGGATTTAAAAAACAAAACAAATCAATTTCCAATACCTGATGGTGTCTGTATCAACAAATGAAAGTAGTAGCAAAAAAAAAAAGAAACCTTATACAAGTTGAATTTATTAAAAACAGGGATCGCAACATTCATCTAGAAGTTCGTGGGTTAATGTAATTTTAATAAATTTGTTGGCGAAGATGTATTCTCGCCATTTATATCATTAACTTCACTAAACTGTTTTTTGTGTGAATGATTCATATATATATATATATATATATATATATATATATATATATATATATATATATATATATATATATATATATATATAATAAATAAAAAAGGTACTACGTTCGAAAATTATGTCAATATATTTATACGTTATATTTACAGATAGACATATTAAGTAAGTGCTCTGCTTATAATAAACAGTATTAACAATTTTTCCTGGCCTGAATGTCCGATAAATCCCATAGAAAATATGTGTCCTCTGACAGGAATCGAACCTGAATGCTACACGGAACCGTCATGTAGTCTGACGTGCTATACCACTTGATTACGGAGGAAGCGTCTGTTTAGCAAGGTCAATAGGATACAGGTTCGATTTCTATTGGAGGACACATATTTTTTATGAAATTTCTCGGACATTCAAGCCGGCAAATATTGTTAATACTGTTTATTATAAACATAGCATTTACTTAAATATTCGTATCTATAAAAATAACACACACACACACATATATATATATATATATATATATATATATATATATATATATATATATATATATATATATATATATATATATATATATACTTAGTTTATGAAAAACTAGGTAATCCGTATGGGTAAACCTAAGGAGGATAAAATCCAGATAGCTCAATGTAAATCCAGAGCAAATAATTTAAATAAAAACAGACCACTTTAAGGTTCAATGTAATAAATTATTTCACCACAGCCCTTTTAAAGGACTGCGGATCATCAGACTTTACTTCCAAAGGTTGAAACAAAAAATGAAAAGAAATTTACACATTTTTGACGGGTCGTATTAAACATATGTAAATTAACGAAGTGAGGAAGTGAGGGTGGGGGGGAGAGAGAAGACATGAGTGAGTTAGATGTAATTTAAAATTTCTATACTTTCATACTCAAAATTATTTGAGGAGCTCCAGACATTGACACATTTAAATATATATATATATATATATATATATATATATATAAACAGATTTCTAGTACTGCCAAATCTAATCAAACATTTGAGGAATAAAAAATATGGGATCATATTAAACATAAGATACAATAATATCCACGTTTAAAATGTAAGGTAGCTTTCGACCGACACATTTTCAAACACAATCGTCGGTAATCTAAAACGGAGTACTAACAAGAAAAAATTCTATTAATACCGTAATAAAACAGGATGGTAAGTGGGGGGGAATTGTTTTACCTCACATCATATATATATATATATATATATATATATATATATATGCATCGGTCTTTCAATAATAATTATAATAATCCAGTAATTTATTTTACTGTTTATTTGATTGCGACCATTTAGTTGTCGAATCATCCGTCCGGTTTTACAGGAATCCCGGGCAAATCAACACTTTTCAATTCTTTGCGGCAAATGACGTGCTCTTGAACCGCCTCTATGATCATCTTTCCTTCAACCTCAACATTCTAGGTGCTTATTTGCGACGTTTAAGCTGAGCATCCAGCAGGACACATAAATTACGCGAGACGTGCTGACTACGCATGCGTGAATCAGCGACGGCGTTCGCCGTGACACATTTTACTCGACACCGCTTCCGTGTTGATGCAACATAAACAACCAAGGCGGGATGAGGGGAAGTGGAATTGGTTAATTACGAAACGATAAGTCAATGGTAAACGGCGAGGAACGTTTCGCACGGCACAGACGCGAAGACGCACATTCGGAGGCAGCCGACAGTGTCATGATGCGGCCTTGCGTGTGTGCGGCTTAATTATCGATCTAATCAGATGCCCTAAATAAATGAATGATACAGATGGATAAAAAAATGAAGGAGGAACGAAGATAATGAACGTAGATAAAGAAACAGGTACATAGAATAAGGAATGGAGAATTTTTTGCATCATTTGACTCTTGGATATGAAATGGTAAACACCTTAGCTCAATATATATATATATATATATATATATATATATATATATATATGCACAGTGGGGGGAAATAAATATTCGTACACTTAAAAAATTGTATTTTTATAAATGTAAAAGCCTTAAATAAAACAAATTTCGGCACATTTTATGTATAAAGACACATACTATTAAAAAATAATAATAAACTTAATTCTTATTCTAACAGAAATTAATGCATTTTTAATTCTCACTTGTGAAAAAATTATTCGTACAAATCAATTATTAGAATAAAATAATCAATTAATTATGAAAAAAAGTATATTCTAGAATGTTCCAGTAATGTTATCAGTAATTATAGTTAACGCTATTAGCCATTATCAGAGCATTCTGCAATTTCTAGTCTAACGAGAAGGTTCTAATAATGCCTAAAGACAACACATTTTGTCTCTTTGGAAAGTTGGGAACAGTTACAGAACGATTTCTAGCAACCTGAATATTCCTTTTACTACAATTGCTTCGTTCATTGCAAGGTTTAAAACTCGTAACAGCGTCGAAACCAAAGACGAACAGGTGCTCCGAGGAAGATTTCTCTAAGGTCAGCAAGTATATTAGGACGCCAGATCCAACAAAATCCACAGGTTACTCGAGAAGAGCTGCAGGAACATTTGCGTGCATTAGGTATTAAAGTAACCAAGCGCACAATAAGTAATGAACTACACAAAAACAGTCTGAAACCACGCATCCCAAGGAAGACTCCACTCCTCTTGAAACGACACAGAGATGCTAGGCTAACATTCGTTATAGAGCATAAGGATAGAGATTATTCGTTTTAAGAAAAAGTACTATTGATAGATGAAACTAAAATAGAGTTGTTTGGCCATAATTATCGAAATCATGTGTGGAGGAAGGAGGGTGAAGCCTACTTACCAAAGAACACGTTGCCATCTGTAAAGTTTGATGGTGGCAGTATCATGATCTGGGGCTGTTTTTCTGCAAAAGATTTTGGCAGAATATCAATAATAGATGGCAAGATAAATGCCGAAAGATACCAGAAAATCCTGCAAGACAATTTTTATGGGGTCCACCCCTTTTTCATATAAGTGGACTCTACCAAGTGTACCTGGATTGCTGCCGTTAAATACCCAGAGTTACAGTCAGTGAGGGTAGTCGGTAGTCGGATGTCAGTCGATGTCGGGCGACCGGCTGAACGGTTGAACTCTCTGCCTTCGGGCGGGGAGGAACCCGAACGAGGCTATGCCGAAGGGCGGATTCTCGTTCGGGGAGGTAAACCTGACCCTTAACCCGTTTATACGGGTTCAAAGGGCATATTTTTGGCCGAGCCCACGGGCTCGGAGATCTCACATTAAACCGGCCTTGTGCCACATGATACCCTCGTGGGGGGGGTGACTAAATACTAGTCGGTAGTCGGAGAGTGTGAGAATATACGAACGGAGATAGTGTGAGGTAACCTCTTGTAGAAGTTAGTTACAAGCACGTAGACTCTAAGAAAGTCCTATTTCGAGACTCTATATAACTATCTGTGTTTGCTACTAACCACGTTCCTGGACTTACTAACAGTATTACTCTTTGTATGATTGTGTAAATACATTTTATTTCTTATATTTAATTATTGCGTTTGTCATTCATTGGAGACCGAATTCATCTCGGAATCCACAACAATTTAATGCGTTCTGTTGAGAGACTTCGGCTACATCCTGATTGGGTTTTCCAACTGAATAATGATCCTAAGCATACCGCTAGATCTACAAAGAAATGGTTAGCTGAAAGTAACGTTGATGTCTTGGAATGGCCATGTCAGTCATCTGACTTGAACCCAATCGAGAATTTATGGCGATATTTGAAAATTCAAATTTGGTAAAGAGCACCAACAAATATCAAGAATTTGAAGAGAATATGCCAAGAAGAATGGGACAAAATACCACTCAATGTGTGGGAATTATTAGTTGAGACGTACAGCAATAGACTGGTAGCTGTTGAACTCAATAAAGGTTATTCCACAGAGTATAAAATTAAGTTAATGTTTTTTTTGTTTTGTACGAATACTTTTTTCACCAGTTAAAATGAAAAAAAATGCATTAATTTCTGTTAGAATAAGAATTAATTAAGCTTATTACTATTTTTTAAGAAAATATATCTTTACACATAAAATGTATCAAAATTTGTTTTAGTTAAGGCTTTTACATTTATAAAAATACAATTTTTCATGTGTACGAATATTTATTTCCCCCACAGTATATATATATATATATATATATATATATATATATATATATATATATATATATATATATATATATATATATATATTACACACACACACACACATACACATACACATTAGGGGAAGTGCTCAGTATCTGTGACAAAGCTAGCATATTTAGTGGTATGGATATTAGTTTTTAACCTCTGGGTTTCACGCTTTTGCGATCATCAGGTAAACTGTTTTATTTTTTTCCAAAATGGATCTATTTATGCTTATTTGTATTTGATTATTTGTGTGTGAGGGAGAGGCTATTATGTAGGCACCGTGGAGTAAAAGGATAGAGACTTGGATTGAGGAATCGGAGAGCCGAGTTCGAATTCCAGTCGAATCCATTACATTCACTTACGTGGTAAAGCAAATTGTTTTATGCAGAGACATTAATTATGCAGAGACGCTTCATTAACGTATCGTGGGAGCCTGCGAAACCATTCGATACCATGTAGTTGTATCTGAAAGGACCCACCAGTCAATGATCCGACGGGTGCATGTGTGTGTAAAAGCAAGCTGAGGACATTTTAAACATTTGTTATAAGTTGCTGCGTTGAGGTCCAAAGATGCCTACTTGAACATATTTTGATATGGACATTTTACCTTGTTTTGGTATCAGGAACCCGTCCCCAAAATTTCTAAAAGTATTTTTGCATTGTATCTTGGATTGTAAATTTAACAGCATCTACCGTAAATTTAATAAAAAAAACAAAAAAAAAAACAAAAAAAACGAAGGATTTGCGGACATATGTGTCTATGAACTGTTCTCTTTGTTTTGGTGTGAGGAACCCGTACCCAAAGTTTGTAAAAGATTTTTTAATACACCATATATATATATATATATATATATATATATATATATATATATATATATATATAAAGTGTAACAGCAAAATTGTCCAAATCGTGTAAAAGCAAAATTGTCCTATTGTTACATTAAACTTTAAACCGTTGTAACTTAGAAATGATTAAAGATATCATACTGGAATTTTACGAGGTTTTTATAAACCTATTGGTCTCTAATCTGAACAGTAAGTATGTATAATTGCTTTCCAAGATTAACAGAAGTATATATTAACAAAAATTGCATAAAATATCTGTTGAAACTTGACTAATGCATGGAATAATCATGCAACACAAAATGTACTTAGAACAAAATGTATTGAAACAAGAAAGTGTACACAATATTTACATATAGGCTTTTGTATATTCCTGGGAAGACCGTTCCTGGAAAGTGTGTTGACTGAGTCGCAGTCGGGCAGAGTCTCTGGTGAATCTCTCGATTCCTCCTCTCTCTTCCCGGTACCAACCATATTTATATGGTCGGTACTCCACTATGCAAATTAGGTGGATCCTACCACAACAATATCTTGAAATACTAGAAAGTAAATTTATTCAATAAAATCGACAAAAAAGCCTCCTTGTTTAAGTTAGTGAATGCTGCCATAATCCTTGCTTTCAGTTAGTCTTTGATGTTATAAGGATTTTTGTTGTTCTCTCGCTCAATATATATATATATATATATATATATATATATATATATATATATATATATATATATATATATATGGCGGTTGTAACAGGAAAATTGTCCAAATCATTTAACAGCAAAATTGTGCAATTGTTAGTTTAAGCTTTGAACCGTTGTATTTTAGAAATGATTAAAGATATCTTACTGGAATTCTCCGACGTTTTTATAACACTATTGGGCTCTACTTTGAACAATAAGAATGTATTTAGCTGA
Organism: Acanthosepion lycidas; assembly: GCA_963932145.1. NCBI lineage: Eukaryota > Metazoa > Mollusca > Cephalopoda > Sepiida > Sepiidae > Acanthosepion > Acanthosepion lycidas. The sequence goes on from OZ010587.1 coordinate 29,903,702, forward strand.
AATGATTATTCCTCTTGCTCTTGTGAACTCCTGAGCCAGTTTTTCTCTCTTCTGTTTCTTCAATTTAAACTTATTCACTGTTGTCTTGATGGTTCTGTCATGGATTTTGAAGATGTAAACCAGACTATGAATGTTGGTATCATTATTATAATAGTCACTGTTTACAAACCCACCTCTCTCTCTCTCTCTCTCTCTCTCTCTCTCTCTCTATATATATATATATATATATATATATATATATATATATATATATATATATATATATATATATATATCGTGGCCGAGTGCTTATAAAGTTCGCTTTCTGACCATGAAACCCTGGTTCGAATCTCGACAAGTTTGATTTGTCAGGAGGAAGACGTCCTGATGTTATCGGTCTGGAGCGCGGACGATCACACCGTGCGGCACCTTTGGGAAGTGTCTGAAAACCATACCACGGGTTGACCCAAGCCTTGTGAATGAAATTGGGTAGATGGGACATTTGTGGGCCGTCGATAGCTGTGCTAGCACGAAGTCACAAGTCATCGTGCTGACCTTGTTGATCACGCTAGATAATTCGCTCTCTCCCAGAAACTGTAATTAAGGTCTGCTCAGCAAAGTTGCCCTATAAACCACAGGTGGCTCTGTGGGCGTTGAACAATCACAAATGTACCTGAGCGAGCGTCTGCAATAGGGATTGGCTAGCCACCCTAGTAGACGGGCATCCTCGAATACGCGTGGCCAGCAATTATATATATATATATATATATTTATATTTATATATATATATATATATATATATATATATATATATATATATATATATATATAATTGCTGGCTTTAAAGTTATTAAGTTTACGGTAGACGCTGTTAAATGTACAGTCCGAATACAAAGTCCGAATACATATTACCATAATTATATATATATATATATATATATATATATATATATATATATATATATATATATATATATATATATATATATAATTATGGTAATATGTATTTTAGGATTGTTTTCAGACTGTACATTTAACAGCGCCTACCGTAAACTTAACTAAAAAACGAAGAATTTGCGGACATATGTGTATATGAACTTTTGTCCTTGTTTTGGTGGGAGGAACCCGCCCCCAAAGTTTGTAAAAGTATTTTTGATACAGCCTATAAATATATATATATATATATATATATATATATATATATATATATATATATATATATATACCTCCACAGAAACGGGAGACCTCAGTTTTAAAATGGATTTTATAAAATGAAAAAATTTCTTGAAATTTTAGCTTTAATTTCATGCTAATAGATTAAATTTAATATTTGCAATAAACAAAATACAGTGCTGTATTTCGAAACTAATTTAAAGTGACCGCAAACTTTTATTTTGAAATCAGCAAGAATCGCTGATTTTAGCGTCATTTTTAGCGATTTGTCAGCACACTTCTCTTTATCAAAATAAATTCAAAAATAAATCTTTGAATCTTTATTTGAGGAATATTAGCTGATTTATAGTTTGATCAATCTGATTTGAAACAAATATTAATTACTATAAGTTTCAAATATCGCCGAAAAGCTTTTTTAACAATATCATATAACTGGTAAATTTTATATTAATATAGAGAAATTGAAAAAAATTAAGCCGTCATAAATTATTCTAATTAAAATGAAAAAAAAAAAAGGAAAATAATATTTTAAAAAATTCAGTATTTATCGAAAAAAATATTTTCCAAAAGAGGATAGTATTCATAATAAATCTTAATCATAAAATCAATTAAAAGCTTTTTTTAATTAAATAATGTATTAGTTTTATTGCATTTTTTATTTTATTTTTAGAGCAGATTTTCGGTAACTGAGGGTCCTATATTACAAAAAGAAATTTATGATTTGAATTCTCCAAGGACTTCTGCTTATAACTAGTATAAACATTAAGTGGGAAAAAATGTACTTTTCGAAATTTCATAAAATTAAATGTGAAGTGGTGGTGGTTGTGGTTTGGGAGTGTTGGAAAAGATGTAAAAAGAAAATTACCAATACTTTATAAAAAAATTCTAAACAATTCTGAAATAATTATATTCATTTGGGAATAAGTTCTGAAAGTGTTATCAAAATTCAAAAATGATTTGATTTTTGTAAGAATTTCCAAACCAATGTGTTTTAACCAGAAAAAAAGACGCTAAAGTCTGTCAAACTACACTTTTGTCCCCCAAAGCAAGATAAAAAAATTATAACCCAAAAACTATCTAAAATGATCAAAAAATATATAAATGCAATGATTTTTCCTCGTAAAAATAACCTAAAGATTTTGACAATAAATTTTTTGTTAATTTTTTTTAATTGGAGTTTCGGGAGCTTTTTCCAACATGGTATGCTTATTTTTTAGCGAATCAGTGGAGTTACTCATATATATATATATGAATTCTCTGACATTAAATATAAAAAATATTAATTAAAATAAACAGAAAAGAAATAGAAATACAAAAATCATTTGGTACACCCCCCCCCATTCAACCAAATGGTTAGTAGTAGTTCAGGGCAAAATTTTCTTGCTTTAATTGAAAAACATTTTCCAAGAAAGCATCTGCTTAGCAAAACTTTTAATAGAAATACCCTAAAATTAGGTTATGTTTGTACTGAAAATTTAGAAAAAATATAAAAAAGCACAATAACTAAATTTGAAATAAATAATTAAACCAGAATAAAAAAAAGTGATCCAGAAATAAGAATAAATAATAGTAAATAAAAATTATGTAACTGTAGGAATCCTATAAATTGTCTGTTGAATAATAAATGTCTAACAGAATCTATACTTTACCAATGTACTCTCTCATCTATTGAGAATCCTAATATTAAATTTTTTTTTATATTGGTAGCACTAAAAATAATTTTAAATTAAGGTGGAGGCAACATCGGAACCAAATATTTCTATCCAAATATTTTTGGCATTTGAAAAAAACAAATAAAACACCCACAGTAAAATGGAAATTATTAAAAATACGAGAACTTGTAGGTCTTTGAATAACCCATCTCAAATGTGCCTACAGGAAAAGTTACTCATTATTAAGTTTCTAAAAATAAAGATTTATTAAATCAAAGAAAAGAAATAACTGTTTTTGTAGACACTGTATTATGTTTACTTTAACACATAATTAATTAAAAAAACTCATAATTATATATCTATTATTTGATCACAAATAAGAAAGTAAAATCTGCGTAATTAATCTTAATTTCAGCAAATACCGTATCTAGTATACTAATACATATAATAAATATACTACAGTGCTGTTCAATAAAAGTGACTCACCTTTTTTTTTACTAAAAATATTTTTTGTCTATTGTCTTTGGAGTTAAAATAATTTTTAATCTCACTAATATAAAGACCCCTTCCCGACCACCTAGGAAAAAAAGTTTATTCCCCCTAAGGTATTCTATTGATAATTATAAATTTGGATATAAATGAGATTCAGGAAAAAAAAACTCTGTGCAAAAAAAAAGTGACTCAGATATCACATTCTAATGATTAAATTCGTAAATTTAAAGAGCTTTTGACAAAATATTGCAAACTATTTTACAATCCACTCAGAACAATATTCTAGAGAATTCTAGAACAGCTTAAATCAAATTCCAGAAAGCTTCATACAATATAAAAACAGCTTGAAATAGCCAGTCCGAACCACTTAAGGCATCTATTATTGCCCTCTCAAAAGCAGGCAAGTCTACGAGAGAATTAGCAGAACTTGCCATAATCTCGCAATCAACTGTCTTTCGAGTGCTTAAGGCACATAATGATGCCACTCCTGCTCCAAGGAAGGAAACAAGGGGACGAAAGAAAAAGATTGATGATAGAACTGGCAGGGTAATCAAGAGAGAAGTTGCGAAGAATGGGACTATAACTAGCCAAGAAATTGCAGCCAGTCTAAGCGAAGAGCAAGGTGTTAGTCTTGCCTCTTCAACAGTCCGTTAGTGGCTGTTAGAACAAGACTACAAATCTTGTACACGAAGGTTTAAGCCGCTAATAAGCAAAGCCAACAAAGCCAAGAGACTTGAATGGGCTCATTATTACAAAAATCTCTCCGTAGAAGACTGGAAGAATGTTCTCTTTTCTGATGAAACGAAAGTTGAGCTAAATTCAAAGGATAATCGATCTAAAATGCGAAGAAGAAGCTTTGAAAGCTCTTTGAATTTAGCAGTAAGTACTATCAAGCATCCGTTCAGTATAATGTTCTGGGGATGCTTTTCTTTTCATGGAACTGGTTTCTTAAAACCTATTGAAAAACCCTCAGGAGCGAGCAGTACATGACAATTTTCTTCTGCTGAAAGGGTGCAAATCGACACCACCAAGCTCATTTTTATGCAAGATAATGCTTACTGTCACAAATCAAAACTGAAGGAATATTTTGATGAGAAGCAGGTGAGTGTTATGACATGGCCGCCCCAATCTCCTGACCTCAACCCCATAGAAAACTTATGGGGCATTATAAAGTACAATCTCTTGAGAAAGCAGTTGAGCGACAAAGAGGATTTGATAGTGAATTTTATATCCGAATAGAATTCAATGCTTGGAGATGAGATTTGCCAGAACCTAATCAAGTCAGTGCCAAAAAGGGTTGAAAAGGTTATTCAAAATAAAGGAGGACCCATAGATTATTAAATATTTCGAACTATATTACCTATTATAAATAAATTATACCTCTATTATTCTTTATTAAAAGCTGTTTGGTTATGTTTCTATTGATTACTAGTTGCAGGAAATAAGTGAGTCACTTTTTTTGCAAAGAGTTTTTGCCTAAATCTCATTTATATCCAAAATTATAATTATCAATAGAATACCTTAGGGTGAGTAAACTTTTTTACTAGGTGGTCGGGAAGGGGTCTTTTTGACCCTAAAAACAATAAGCGAAAAAATTTTAAAGTAAAAAAAAAGTCAGGTGAGTCACTTTTATCGAACAGCACTGTATTTTAGATTTTTATAAATAAAAATATAAAAATATAAAATATGACTTAATTATCTTTGAAGTCTCTTTAAGAAAATTCCAATGTATTTTACAAAAGAAAAATGCCAATGTATTGTAGTGTATCTTATGTATGCTCCTAAAAACAAACAGTATGACACATTCTTATATAAGGAAGCCAGTATCGACAGGCAGAAATTACAAACCCACACCTAACCGTTAAACTATATGTAAACTTTAAATTAGACTTGTTTGATATTTAAAATTTAAATTAGTCATGTATCCTGATACGACAAAAAGGGCAAGACACTTTTGAAATTTTATAATCGTTGTCCCCCTCCAAATGAAACTATATAATTCTATTTAGCTTAAAAAAAGTAAATTATTTTTTTCGAAAGTTTTTCAACATTGTTCAGAATCGAACAAAAAATTAATTTAAAATTTAATTTAAAGTTTAGTTCCGAAACATGGTAATTTCTGTGTAGCGATAAGTACATATTTTTAAATAATAATATAATATTATACTCTATTGTGTATCGTATGGTTTATAAAAATAAATGCTAAAGAACTGTGGATTATATACCTGACTGTTCTTTCATTTTATTTGTATATATATATATATATATATATATATATATATATATGTGTGTGTGTGTGTGTGTGTGTGTGTGTGTGTGTGTGTGTGTGTAAAAATATATAGAAAATAAGAAAGAACTCGTTAGGTAAATAATCCAAAATTCTTTAGTATTTTTGTTATTATTTTTAAAAATTAGTGCTCGATAGAAAAGTAAATTTAGACACCCCAACCTTACCCTGACTTGACCTCTTTGAATGTAACTGAGATATTGATACAAATTATTAACCCTTACGCCCCCTTTTTTTAAATAATTACTCTAGCCGTTACCATAGTAATTTTAATTTTAATTATGAATGTGCATATAAAACGCGTAAATTTCAGGAATAAGTTATTCCAAAAAAAATTTCGCTTAAAGATGGAACAGAGCTTGGTACTTTAATTCAAATAATTATATTGAAGTTTTCGGCTCTTGTTTTGAAACATGAGAACTCTTATGTAGCGTTGGAATCATATTTTTAAATAAATAATTATATATATATATATATATATATATATATATATATATATATATATTTAGGAATATGGATAAGCAGCTCCAAGAAGAGTCTGCCTAAGATTGCACATTGGAAGAAAGAGTACTCAATGGCATAAAAAATGGTAGAGTTTTAATATATATCAACAGATCGTAACAGCTATTAGTAAGATGTGATTGAATATACTTTAATGTTTAAAAACTTATTTCTGTATTATTATTTAGGTAATAAGCATTATAACATAGCACAAATGGCTATATTGTGGAGAAATGAATTTTCGTCAATATAGAAAATGTTACGTAATGATGGTTATTTTTTTAACATTTATCAAAAACGAAATTCTTGTACAGGTAGTTATGGATGCTTAATTACACATTTTTTTTTAATTAATAACTATTTGTGCCCAGTTGTTGGCATTAATAGCTATCTGCTGATGTGTTAAAATTTCGGATGAATGCAATAATAAAAATTTAAATTTCCTATCTCTGATAGATGTCTCAATCTGTAAGTCATATTTCTATCTAAGTCTGTTCATTATCTATCTATCTACCTATCTATCTATATATATATATATATATATATATATATATATATATATATATATATATATATCTATACGGCTGTTGATCATCTATCTACGACTGTTCATTATCTATCTATCTATCTATCTATCTATCTATCTATAAGGCTGTTCATTATCTATCTAAGGCTGTTCATTATCTATCTATCTATAAGGCTGCTCATTATCTATCTAAGGCTGTTCCTTATCTATCTATCTATCTATCTATCTATCTATCTATATATCTATCTATAAGGCTGCTCATTATCTATCTAAGGCTGTTCCTTATCTATCTATCTATCTATCTATCTATCTATCTATCTATCTATCTATCTATCAGGCTGTTGATTATCGATCTACGGCTGTTTATTATCTATCTATCTATCTGTCTATCTATAAGGCTGTTCATTATGTATCTAAGACTGTTCATTATCTATCTATCTATCTATCTATCTATCTATCTATCTATCTATCTATCTATCTATCTATCTATCTATTAGAAAAATTATCCTGTATAAGGAACTTTATAAAATGGAAAACGAGAAAACAATGCTATTATTCATCATCCTACATGGTGCGTTTCAAATTAGCCATATTTACAGGATTATAAAATTATACTCTGACTTTCGGAGATTGACTGATTATTATTCCTATTTAGTCTCAACAATTCAACTCACGGAAATTTATCACAAAATCGGACAATAAACACTTTATTAAATTAAACAACAAAAAAAAATGATGTGCACAAAATTATATTGATTTTTCTAATAAAAAACATGTTTTTACGCATTGTATATATATATAAATTTTTGAGGAGAAATTATTAACAGCAATTACATTATTGCAAGCAATATATTTTTAGAGAAAATGAATATTACCAGCAATATATTTTTGGGAAACAATATTACCAGCAATAAAAATCTTGTCAATATTAAATAACCCATTCAGGTTGATATGCCGTAAATCAAACCAAACCAGAGCAAACCAAGCGAGAAATGCCATAAAAGAAACTCTTAGCATAGAAGTTACGCTAATCTCGTACTCTGCTTAAATCCATAAGGCCAACGCCATAGAGAGGAAAGTTCATCAAAAAATTGCCATGAAAATATTTATAGAAAATGGACAGGTGAAGCCAAGTTATGGCCGTGGAAAAGTGAAGGAAGACGAGATGACCTTTAAAAATAGTGGGAGTATTTTGTATGTTGAATAATAACACTTTTAATATTTTGCAAAAAAACAATGGAAATTTGTTGTACTAAGTTACGCATCCGAGTAACACAACTGTACTTTGTACCCACTTACCTGCTTGCACTTCTCCGCAAAATTTCGTTTAGACTGGTCAATGTATGGTTATTTTAGAGGATGTGGCGCACGGACGGACGGACTAACGGAATTCACAGAATTTTATATATAGACTTTTTGTTTTTTGATAGGATACAGTTCTAATTTTTAGTTCTGTTTGACAAAACGTGTATTAAATAAGGATTGCTGTGCAAATTACACAACTAGACACACACACACACACATACACACACACACACACACATATATATATATATATATATATATATATATATATATATATATATATATATATACCAGTAAAAAAGAATTCTCTTATTGCTATATTTGTACAAAAAAGGACAACCTTAAAATTTAAATTCAAACTCAGCGCTGCGACCACACGTTCCAAAACGATAACACA
>OZ010587.1:29917013-29947013 GCA_963932145.1 Acanthosepion lycidas
ATCTATTTCCATACCTGAGGATGTCTGTAGGAACAGACGAAAGTTTGTAAAAACTAAAAATGACCTTATGCTACTGGAATTTATAAATAGGGATCATATCATTCATATACAGGTTTGGGGTTAGTGTAACTTATTGAAATTGTTTGCCAAGATGCATTCTCGCCATTTAAATCATTAACCTCTTTATTTGTTTTTTTGCATGAATGATTCATGTAATTATAAGTTGAACAGCACCGATAATCGAAATATATATATATATATATATATATATATATATATGTGTGTGTGTGTGTGTGTGTGTGTGTGTGTGTGTGTAGTTAAACCTAGAGAGCCTGGCAAACTACCTCGGTTTCACCTTAGCGGATCGTCAGGGAAAGCTGGGTAAATTGTAAAACAGAACGGAATACTTATAGTCAATAAACAAAAAAAAAACATAATCACGTGGGACTTTGGACTTGCATGCTTGAGGAATACTTTTGGCTAACGTACGTTTTCTTGGTTCTTTCTTTTTTATACCTTTTTTTTCCTTTGGTATTGGTTTGGTTATTCGCAAATCAAGACACCGAAGGTTTTCCGGACGAGTATAGTTTCTTATGCCTATAGGATTACTACTACTACTAATATATATATATATATATATATATATATATATATATATATATATATATATATATATATATATATATATATATATATATCATACATTACGCTCTATCTTTATTACTAAATTGAGCGTCGAATATTTTGGATGTTTGAAACCTTGAATCTCAATAGGGAATTCTGCGGCAATTTAAAATTGTTTAAATTTAAAACTGTCCAGTATAATTACATTTTCTACGACTTCGTGTCTAAAAAGAACTCGAGAAAGATTTGATTCTAAATGTAAGAGATTATTAAAAAAAAATGTATGTTTGATGTTTTTAATTTAAAGAATCTTTTGAATGAAGGACGAACTCATTTTGTGATTAATCTGTAATGGTCTGATGAGATGTTTGTTGTTCGAGATATTCAAATGTCGCATAAAATCTCGCAAGAAAAACCGACATTAAAATCTCGTAAAATCTCGGAAGTAAAACTGATCTTAAAAAGTGAATCAAAATTTGAAAAAGTAATTTTCAAGAAATCGATAGATTTTCTACCACTTCTACTGATTTAAACGATTTCCTCTTTTCAACTTCAAAATATGTTCTTTAATTATGGGTAAAAAAAAAAAAATCATAATTTAGATGAATAGTTTTGACAGGGAAATCAGCAGACGACACCCAGTTAATGTAATTTGTTTTTTTTTGTTGCTTTTTTTTTATTTTTATTTTGCTTTTAGCAGACAACATATGAGCGATAGTTAAATATCGGAAATATGAAAAAATTTAGAATGACTATATAACAATTTCCACACAGATAAAGAAGAACATGGAAGCAGTAAAAATGTTGTTCCCCAGAAGGATACTGAGAACTACATTGATGGAGCCAGTAAGCTACTAATCGGAAATATGAAAAACTGAAAATTTAAGAAAAGAAAAGCAGCAACGCCACATTAAGTTGAATGATTTTATTGAATCAAATGCTGCTATTAGGTTGGTGCAAAAATAATGACGTAATAATGTCGTTTGTTTTGGGAATTAATTAGAACTACATAGAGACCATGTGGTATTACGATGACTGTATAAAGAATGGAGGCACAGTGGAGTAATGGATAGCGGCTCGGATTAAGGAATCGGAGCGCCGAGTTCGAAATCGAGTTGAATCCATTACATTCACTTACGTGCTAATACCCTTGGGAAAGGTATGAATTCTCTTCTTCTCCCCCAGCTATTGGTAAATAGCAGGACAAACCGGGTTCTATAGCCTTAGATGGCAACTTGTCTACCGCAGAAAGAAATGGTAACCTACTGCGGGAAAAAATCTACCTCGTCCGTCATATATCGAAAGATACATGATCCCCTAAGCGTGTATCACGCATGGCACATAACTGACTGACTGACTTTCCAGTCGAATCCATTACATTCACTTACGTGCTAATACCTTTGAGAAAGGTATGAATCATCTTCTTCTCCCCCCCCCCCCAGCTATGGATAAATAGCAGGACAGATTGGGTTCTTTAGCCTTGGATGGCTTCAACTACCACAGAAAGAAATGGCAACCTACCGCAGAAAGAAATGGCAACCTACTGCGGAAAAAAATCTGCCTCGTCAGTCATGTATCGATAGATACATGATCGCCTAAGTGTACATCACACATGGCCATAACTGACTGACTGAAGTAAGAATGTGTTAGTTAGTGTAAGGAATACTAAGTTGTGTTTGGTTCAGTAACTGAGGCTAGCTAGGTTTAATTATAAGACAGAAGAACACCAGTTTCTCAATCCCTCCTTTTGGCCTTGTGCCACATTTTTGCATCTTCACAAAATAAATATAGCTTTTCTCCCTGTTATCACGTCCGAAAGGTAAGCGAAGTATACAACTCGAATGGCAACTAGGTCTCATAGTTTCCTATTAAAATAGTTTGATTTAACCATAAGTGCTAGTATAATATATAATCTCGGACTTCGCCCCTGTGGAACTCTCTCTCGCACTCTTGCTTCGCAGCCACCGAGAATCTTCAAGATTTTAAATGCAACGTCAATCGCCATCTTGTTGCTTTGCTGAACCTGTTCTTTTATTGTCCTTCCTATAAATTCTTCTCATTCTCATTCACTGCTAGCAAACCCCTTGCATCTTCATTGCCTTATCGCTTCGATTACGATGAAATCATTACAAATAAAAATCACGGGAAAAATTATCCAATAAAAATGATCAAAAAACGATGCGGTCATCAATATGATAACCGGGTAGGGTCGTAGGGCTAGTGCGCACCTGAACATCCGACTAGTTCTCTCCATATATCTGTGTTGAAATACGGAGAGATATTCTTTCATGCGTAAACGAGATTTTATGCGACATTTGAATATCTCGAACAACAAACATCTCATCAGACCATTAGAGATTAATCGCAAAATGATTTCGTCGCTCATTCAACAACTTCTTTTAATTAAAAATCTCAAACATACATAAAAAAAAAAAAAAAAAAATATCTCACATTTAGAATCAGGACTTTTAACAATTCTTTTTAAACATGAAGTCGTAGAAAATGTAATTGTATTTGACAGTTTTAAATTTAAACAATTTTTCGGTTATCGGAATTATCTTAACTGAAGCAGATTTCCCGATTGAGATACAATGCTTACAAAATATTCGATGCTCAGTTTAATAATAAAGATAGAGCGTAATGCATTATATATATATATATATATATATATATATATATATATATATATATATATATATATATATATATATATATGTCGGTTGTAACTGCAAAATTGTCTAAATCATGGACAGCAAAATTTTCCATTTTTTAGATTAATACGGAGATATATGTAGAGAAGTGCATCTCTCTCAGATATAGGGATAAAAGTGCATCTATCAGATATATGTAGAGAAGTGCGTCTATCTCAGATATATGTAGAGAAGTGCATCTCCGAAATATGTAGAGAAGTGCATCTCTCTAAGATATAGGGAGAGAAGTGCATCTCTCTCAGAGATAGGGAGAGAAGTGCATCTCTCAGGTATAGGGAGAGAAGTGCATCACTCACAGAGATAGGGAGAGAAGTGCATCTCTCTCAGATATAGGGAGAGAAGTGCATCTCCCTCAGATATAGGGAGAGAAGTGCATCTCTCAGATATATGTAGAGAGGTGCATCTCAGAAATATGTAGAGAAGTGCATCTCTCGAAGAGATAGGGAGAGAAGTGCATCTCTCAGATATATGGAGAGAAGTGCATCTCTCTCAGATATACGGAGAGAAGTTCATTTCTCTCAGATATATGTAGAGAAGTGCATCTCAGTTGTAACTGCAAAATTGTCGAAAGCGTGGCACAGCAAAATTTTCCATTTGTTAGATTAGTAATATGGAGATATATGGAGAAAAGTGCATTTCTATCGGATATATAGAGAGAAGTGCATCTCTCTCAAATATATATAGAGAAGTACATCTCTCTCAGATATATGTAGAGAAGTTCATCTCTCTCAGATATATGTAGAGAAGTGCATCTCTCTCAGATATAGGGAGAGAAGTGCATCTCTCTCAGATATATGTGGAGAAGTGCATCTCTCTCAGATATATGGAGAGAAGTGCATCTCTTTCAGATATTTTTAGAGAAGTGAATCTCTCCCAGATATATGGAGGGAAGTGCATATCTCCCAGATATATGGAGATAAGTGCATTTCTCCCACATATATGGAGAGAAGTGCATCACTCCCGGATATATGAAGAGAAATGTATCTCTCTCAGATATATAGAAAGAAATGCATCTCTATTCGGTTCAAATCGCTCCTGATCTCCTCCAACTTGAAGACTCGCATTAGTAACACGTACACATAGATGTTGATTCCATCGGCGGAAACCCCCCGCCCTCTCCCTTGTCTCTATTCAAGGAATCCTTCCTCGCCGCACTAGCAGCATAGAAAGACATGGAGCCTTGTGTATTCCATGATGCTGGATGTTCATTAATTTATTGCTAGACATCTACAAAAATATTCCTGCCCGCATTCACAATATAAAAAATTACTAATCGACAACACAACTATCCTACACAAAGAAAACAACAAAATAAGATTACAGATACTAGAAACAATTTATATAAAAAAATTAAAGCTGGTACTGAGCAGAATCAACTATGAATACTGTAGTAATGTTCTGAAATGCCTGTAAAGGAGCAGTTTTTTTTTCACTCTTTAATACGCGCGTAACTATGACATTATAACATAGAGGAAAAAATTCCATAATGGATATTTTTTCACGTTCGAATGAACGCTCAACACATTGTCAACGGTTCTGCATTTAAAGGCATAATAAACGAATTACAGTAATGAATAACAACATACAACTTTGTATAAACACTTATATTAAGTAACAACATATAGTTTTGTATTACTTGCTCTTCTGAAGATGATCTTGGAAGAAGATCGAAAGTACTCGGGAAATGAAAATAAAAGAAATTTAATTTCTCTTATCCTTTAAATTCAATACACGAAAGGTTATTCGTGAGTATGAAAGGATTTTCTTGAAAATTAGACATAGTGTATGTAATTTATTCAATCAGACATGCCTAAAAGAGAATTTGTTACCAAAATACACACACACACGGACACACGCACATACACACATACACACACACAAAGACACACATACACACACAAAGATACACACACACACAAAGATACACACACACACACACACACATATATATATATATATATATTTATATATATATATATAATTAAAAAACAATAAAGTACAAAATCAACTCATATAGGGAAAAGCCTATTTTGGTAGACAAAAGATATCGGTCGTCTGTCTTGTCAACCCCTTCAATCTTTCCTGTGACTATCAAATTTTCCAAGCCTTCTTTCCTTATTATTCACTTTAAATAAATACAATGCAAAACCAGATGGGTTTATTAGGGTTTGGTTAAAGTAAAGATTAAAATGGAAAGAAGGCTTGGAAAGGCCTGCCAGCCTAGAAATAATGGGGGATAAGTTTACCTGGAAATTGAACACTAACCTCTAGCATACTTACCTGTATAACCAACGAGGTAAGCTTCTTCATGAAAATTGTGTGAATAAAAACAAAGGCGATAATTAGCAGCAGTAAGAGTTGCTCCTTTTGTTTAAAATCGAATAGAAAAAAGAAACAACTAGACAGAAATTTACAGAATGATTTTCCTCACACTTCTGCCTTCGTTCACAAGGCATACGCGGCAAATAACACATTCTGACGCAAATTAAACCATATGAAAAAAAAAATTCGATTTGGAATATTTTATCCTTTTTGACAAAGCGGTAAGGAATGCAATTAATTCATTTCAAATTTTCAACGTTAATAAATTACACGTTGATAAAAACGGATAAATTCGCCTCTGGTTTTGTTCCTAATTTTCCTAAGTAATCAAAATGTCCGACTATATTCTCGAGAGTGTGTCGTGTAGGTCCCCGTGGTCATGCATTTTTCATCAATACATTTTAGAAATACTATATGATATTAGTGCGAATTTTGAAATGAAAATGACAAAATGAATGAAAAAAAGAAAAAAAGAAAAAGGAAATAGCCCTATTCATATTGAAGGCATATTTTCTGTCTACTGAGTGGGGATATTCGGAAAATTTATGTCAATGGCTTTTCTGAAACGCGATCAATTCGAAAGACAAAAGAAGTCGGAAATCGGGCAGTAGTTGGACTATTTTTCGACATGAGCCGTACCTTTTCAATGACCTTTGAAATTTCGATGTGGTTTTCAAAACAACCCGTGGATGAATCCAAATTTGAACTTACCGTAGTAGCGATTTTCCAAGCGTAGCTTAGATGCGGCACAAGGCCGAAAGTATGTTGCACCCAGCGAGGATCGAACTCACAAGCTTGTCTAGCTAACACAATTACGAAATTGTATTAGCCAGCCAAGCTTGCTCACTATTGCACCGCCTCGGGCTGCAGGAGGAACCTGGGGAGAAAGTACGAAATAAAAGAAAATACACCAGAGGGACTTGCAATTTATATTTTATTTAAAAACATACAGAAATACAGTGTAACCCGGATATAAGAGACCCGGATATAAGAGAGATTTTCTCTGGTCCCAAATTAGAGCCATACTTACCTAAACAAAATAGACCAAAGCCAGATATAAGAAAAACCCGGATATAAGAGACCTCTACGATCCCGACAACTCTCTTATATCCGGGTTACACTGATAATTTCAAAGTCTGTTTTTTTTTGTTGTTTTTTTTATTTTTTTTTTTTTATTTAAAGAAATGCAAGGTACTCCAAACATTTTTTCTGTGTATATATATTTTAAATTCTGTAGCTTGCAGGACGAACTATTCTCCTGATATCTTTTCTGTCATGCACAGGGTTAAGACGAGACTTCAGACATCTTGGAGTCTATTATTATTAACATGCAAAGTGCTGTCCTGTGTAGACAACGGGGGATGAAATATAGGTTGTCCTGATTGGGGAAGATTAATGTCTGACTGGGAACATACTTAGTAATATTCCCCTCCGCAACTTATATGACTATTAGGTAACTTATTTCTTTAATACTAGTTGTTGATATTTTTTTTTCTTATCAGCTTCTTTGTTTTATATTGCTGACGATTCTCTTTCTGGGGAAGTGTCGGCCAAAAGGTACCTCAAATCCTGTTCTCAAACGAACTAATTTGTATCTTTTTTGATAATAAAAAATATGATCCTTGTCCTTAAAGTTATTTTGGCTTGATGTGACATTAAGAAAAACCTGTTATATATATATATATATATATATATATATATATATATATATATATATATATATATATATATATATATATATATGTATGTATAAATTGTGTATTCTGGCAGCAATCCTTCATTTATACATGTTTCATTAATGACGACGGACAAGGTACTGGGATTAACCTTTTTACTTAATTTTTCCTGTGTTAGAACAAGTGTTTTCTTTTCTGGACACAGAGTGGGCAGAAAATGTCCAAATGTTCTATAATTCCGAGCGCTTTCGGCTATACATTTAACCATTATCAAGGATGATTTTATTTTTACTTTTTAAATGAGTGTATGGGATGTGTATATGTTTCTAGAGTTATAGGGATGTTTTCTTTTCCGAACACAGTTATCACATTGTGGCCATGTTCGTAGTTAATATTATTGAGTGTTGGCTTTTTTTCTTTTTATTATTAATTCTTCTATTATCTTAATTTTTTTTTTACATTTGAATAAGTTTATTATGTTTGTATTTTCTACGAGAATGTTTCAGATGGAGTCTTGTAAGTGTGTTTAAATGTGTTCTAATGGAGCTGTGGTGGAATAGGTGTAGCGTAAGGCGTCTAGATAGGCATGTGGTTGTGTGACCGATGTAATTATTTATAGATTCGGTTTGACCAGGAACACAATACCTTAGAAAAAATAGGAACAAAACCAGAGGCGAATTTATCCGTTTTTATCAACGTGTAATTTATTAAGGTTGAAAATTTGAAACGAATTAATTACATTCCTTACTGCTTTATCAAAAAGGATAAAATAGTCCAAAACGAACTAATATATATATATATATATATATATATTTGATAGAATAAAGATGATGTAGGAAATAGATCTTAATCAAACTTGTTTCACATTCTTAAAGTTTCCTCAGAGATCAAGACAGAAGTGATAAAAAATGATAAAAAGCAAAGAGAGGCAGATTTTATATATATATATATATATATATATATATATATATATATATATATATATATATTGTCAAATGTTTGAAAATATGTTAAGCTTTTATCGTCATCATCATTATGAAAAAAATATACATAAATGCACACAAAGACACACACACACACACATATGTATATATATTCCTATCACATATTCACTAGTATATACTTAATAGCTCTGTTATAAAACATCGAGCACTATTTTCATAACACCAGAGTGAAAAATATATATGTACGTGCATATATATGTTAGTATACGTATGTTTTTCATACCCATATCGATATATATATATATATATATATATATATATATATATATATATATATATATATATATAAAGAAATATAATCTTAAGGTGTGCTATATTTATGGAATAAAGTGCTCAATATCAGAGATAGAGCGTGTGTAAATATAAAAGTGAACATAGAAGTCAACACTTAGAGGCGACAGTCTGTTTCATGCTATATGCAATCGTCAGGCCACGTGTGCTGTTATTTTTCTCGGCTATTTATATATATACGGGTTAGTGGTGCATTGTGGGTATTCTGTTATGGCGGTTATTTCACCGGAAGTCGTTTGTTTATCTATTTAGGTCAAATTATATTGCTTGTTTTTATTTTTGTTTCTTATTTAATATTTATTTATTTATTTATTTATTACGTAGTAAGAATTTGTTTATATCACTTATTTAACTGTTTTGTTTTGGTTTGGGAATTTAATTAAAGCTATTTGTTCAGTTTTGGGGTGGATTGTTGTAGTTCATTCTAAGTATTATTTTGGCGGGAACAGTTTTTAATTGATAATCTTTATTTGGGATTGGTTTGTTTATTTATTTACTTGGATGAATTTAGGTTAATTTATTTTACTTGTATATTTTCTCTTTTCGGTTTTCGATTTTTAAGTAACATAGTATTTTTTTATGTTTTATTTCTTTTTTTTTGTTATTTTTGTTTATTAGTATATTTATTTGTTTTTATTTTATTTTTTCCGTTTTTCATTTTTTAGGTTACGTAGTAAAAATTTATTTTCATGTCTGCATTTTGAGATGAGTTCGGATCTTTTGTTTAATAATTTATTTTGGTCGGGAAAAGTAATGATAGCTATTTTTTCCTCCGAGCAAAGTTTGCAAGTTTTCGATTGGTTATTGTAGGCTGATGATTTTTTCCTTATCTTCCAAGATATTTTTGGTGTGATGTTCGTTTTGTTTTTAATTTCCCAGATATACTTAGAAAGCATTGTACTGTTTGCATATTTACTATTTGTGAAAGATGTTTTGTGTGTATAATTTCTTTGTTTCCAGGGTCCTTCAGTTACTCCTATGTATACTTTTTCTTCATTATCTGGTGATTTTATCGTTGCTTGGTATATTACGTTGTTTTGTAAACAATTTCCGTTTAAGGGACATTCGTTCTTTATTCTGCAGTTGCACGTGGGTTTAATTTGTTCGTGTTGTTTGTTGATAATTTTCCTATTGTGCTTTTTTATTATTTGTACCATGCTCTCTGTGCAGCTGTAGCTTATTTTTACAGTGTTTTTGTTGAATATCTTGTGTAAGGTGCTTGATTCTGGGAAGTGTTTGTGTAAGAGTTTGAAGAATATTTTCCCTACGTTTGTTTTTACGTTCTTGCTGTACGGTGGGTTGAACCATATGATATTTCTTCTTCTGTTGGCCTTTTTTGTATTCTGTGGTGAGTATGTGAGTGTTTCTGGGAATCCGCTATCTTTTAGGACTGTTTCATAGTCTTTCTTAGCTTTGTTAAATAGGGATTCATTGAAGGAATTGTCAGAGAGCCTGCGGTTAATCGATTTTGGTATCTGTTTGATTATAGAAGGTGGATGGTTGGAAGATGTGTGTATGTAGAGTGGTTTGTCATTAGGTTTTCTATATGGTTTATGTGTGCCTTCTCTTAGGTTGAAGGTAACATCTAGAAAATCTACTTCGTTTAGGTTAGTTTTTATATCTATGTCGAATCCGTTATTTTTGAAAATCTTTATTATTGCTTTTCTAGTTTTGTCTGTGTTTTGTTTGTTACAGTTTCTTAAGATTATGAGACCATCGTCCCTGTAGAGTCCTGTGTCATTTCTATCTATTATTTTGCTCAGTTCGTTTAGTAAGTAAATGTCTATGATTTCGCATGCTTCTGCACCGTCAAAGCTTCCCATTGTAGTGTCAAATATCCCATCTCTCTTTATCCATGCTTCTTCATTGTGGAATAATAGTGATTTACGGGAGTGCTTAATGATGTTGATTTCGCTTGGTTGTATTATTACTTGTTCCTGAGCTAAGTTGATGGCCTTATCTAGCATACGTTCTGTTATGGATGGGTAAAATTCTTTTATGTCTAATTGTAAGAATTGGCAGTTTTGTTTGTTATTTATGCTGTGGAACCAGTCAATAGTTGTTTTCGTATTTTTCCACTGGTTTACTCCTAATTTCTTCCTAAGTTCAGAATTAATTCTTTCTAGTATTATTTTACTTATTTTACCTAGTTCACTTTTGGCTGGGTTTATGAGTCGACATGCAGGATTGGTTTTGAAATTTTCTTTATGGTCTTTTAGTGTGATAAAGGCTCCTGCCTTGCTAATACAACTTATTCGGTCATCCAGGTCTAATTTTTGGGCGATTGTTTTAGCTTCCTTATTGATATCGTGTTCTGTTGTTTGGGGTGCCTTTTAGTATGTTTTGGTTATGTTGTTCTTGAGTAATTTATTGTGTGTAGTCCTCCTACACACAATAAATTATACACACAAAACATCTTTCACAAATAGTAAATATGCAAACAGTACAATGCTTTCTAAGTATATCTGGGAAATTAAAAACAAAACGAACATCACACCAAAAATATCTTGGAAGATAAGGAAAAAAATCATCAGCCTACAATAACCAATCAAAAACTTGCAAATTTGCTCGGAGGAAAAAATAGCTATCATTACTTTTCCCGACCAAAATAAATTATTAAACAAAAGATCCGAACTCATCTCAAAATGCAGACATGAAAATAAATTTTTACTACGTAATCTAAAAAATTAAAAACGGAAAAAATAAAATAAAAACAAATAAATATACTAATAAACAAAAATAACAAAAAAAAAGAAATAAAACATAAAAAAATACTATGTTACTTAAAAATCGAAAACCGAAAAGAGAAAATATACAAGTAAAATAAATTAACCTAAATTCATCCTAGTAAATAAATAAACAAACCAATCCCAAATGAAGATTATCAATTAAAAACTGTTCCCGCTAAAATAATACTTAGAATGAACTACAACAATCAACCCCAAAACTGAACAAATAGCTTTAATTAAATTCCCAAACCAAACCAAAACAGTTAAATAAGTGATATAAACAAATTCTTACTACGTTAATAAATAAATAAATAAATAATAAAATAAGAAACAAAAATAAAAACAACCAATATAATTTGACCTAAATAGATAAACAAACGACTTCCGGTGAAATAACCGCCATAACAGAATACCCACAATGCACCACTATCCCGTATATATATAAATAGCCGAGAAAAATAACAGCACACGTGGCCTGACGATTGCATATAGCAGGAAACAGACTGTCGCCTCTAAGTGTTGACTTCTATGTTCACTTTTATATTTATATATATATATATATATATATATATATATATATATATATATATATATATATATATTATGAATTAACTGGTTCCTTCGCTACACAGAAATTACCATGTTTCAAAAACAGAAACTAGCAACTTCAAATACAATTATTTAATAAAATAAAATGCACTAGTTCTGTTTCATTTTCAAGCGAATTTTGTAATTACTTATTTTGAAATTTACTGAGTTTTAAAAGCATATACTATTTGTTTCCAAGGATACAGAGAAATCCAATCATTTAGGCAGGGGCCGTAGCGTGTTCAGTTTTATTAACAACTATTGTATCAAATTTGAGTTTCTTTCGAAAAGAGATTATGTGTAGGTAGGTTAGGGGTGCTTTTTTCAACGAATTATGACATCCGTTCAACGCATGTCGTCTGTTTTTTGTTTTTAAACGACAAAAAGTTTTTCGGCATTTTTATCCGTTAACTTTATACTTGTATACATAAAGATTCTTTCTAAAAGGGGTGTTTGGATTAGAATACCTTGTAATGAAGTAGAATTATATATATATATATATATATATATATATATATATATATATATATATATATATATCAGCAAACACGAGTAAGGGGGTTCCACAGACGGGGAGTGCGAGAGAAGAAGCTGTTTGATCAGAAGAGTAGCTCGCTTAAATTCATGCAGTCTAGGAACCAGCGAAAGTAGCTCGTCGGAGCATCTGCTAGATAGATAGATAGATAGATAGATATTCGGGAAAAACATATATAGAATTTTATATACCAGAGAAATGGTAGGAAAATAATATAAATAAATAGTTACAAGGTTAAAATTTCAACGTCGATTCTGCTTCGTGCGCATGCGTAATCTGATGTCTTAAATGAAAAAATGTCACTGAAAAAAAACAAACAAAACGAAAAACAACCTTTATCATTGATTTTCCTAAACCCCAAATTTCATATATCTCAAGAATTAACGGAGTTATATTGAATTATTACAAACGTTATTATAGTGGTTACTTCGTATTTAAAATAGACGTGGGATGCAGACTCGACTGCTACAGGAGAACACATTTCCTTTACTAAGATTTCTCGTGTGTACAGGCCGATAAGCATAATGTAGACTTATTGATGAATGAAAATACAAAGTGTTAACTCCAATGATAAGTTTCTGCACATTAATTATCTATCTATCTATCTATATATATATATATATATATATATATATATATGTGTGTGTGTGTGTGTGTGTGTGTGTGTGCATTTAGGCAGTAAATTCTCCTTTAGCCATATCTGATTGAATAAATTACAAACATCATATCTGCTTATTTTTAACATAATCCTTTAATATTCACGAATATTTTACCCTATATTACAAGTGTTAACCTTCTCCACATTAATTCTATTAACACTTTATCCCTAACTTTGATATCGAGTACGTTATGACCCAAAAAATGCCTGCCTACAATGATTTCACATCAGTAAATAACGGAAAAAGGACCTGCAGGTTTGATATTCTAAAATCTCTTAAACTTAATACTATATATATATATATATATATATATATATATATATATATATATATATATATATATATTGTTATTATTAGGTTGGTGCAAAAATAATGTCGTTTTCTCACATATGTTACTATGTGAGAAAACGACACTATTTTGCACCTACCTAATAGTTATTTTTATAGAATTAAGTAAATGCTCTCTTTATAAACAGAGCATTTACTTAAATATCTGTATCTTTAAAAATTAAGTCATAACAATAAAATATAATTGTCGTACGTTTTCCATTTCGTAGTGTGCAATAGATGCACACACACACACACATATATATATATCTTATGTCCATCGTTTTTTTCATGTTGAATTTTATATGTTCTAATGTTAATTATGTTTCATGAATATGTCCTGATGATGGTCTAAAAAGACCGAAACGTCCGACGTTGACTTTATATTAACATTAATACAGCATAATTACATATTAAGATTTTTGTTTGTTTTTTTCTGTATATTTTTCTTCCTATATATATATATATATATATATATATATATATATATATATATATATATATATATATATAATAAGACATTGACATTAATATCCATTTTTATATTTACATACGCTCTATCCCTGATAATTTGTACTTTAATCCATATATATAGCATACCTTAAACCTATATTTTATCATATATATATATATATATATATATATATATATATATATATATATATATATATATAGAGAGAGAGAGAGAGAGAGAGAGAGAGAGATAGATATATAAGTGCCTGTGTGAGGACGTGTGCATACACATTTTTGAAAAGCTGACTGGCTCGCTGGCTGGCAAGCTCGGTGGATTGCAAACAATCTGTTGATATTGGACAATCGCAAATTTAAAAACGCAAAATTGAAATGGACGAATAAAATAAAATCAGCTTCGTGTAAAAACGTTTCCAATCTGAGCTTATATATATATATATATATATATATATATATATATCGGACTTGCTGTGCTGCGTTTCTAGCATCTTGGTTGGTATAACTTTTATAATAATTTATTTCTTCCTGTCCAATCATTCATGTCAGGCATAACAGACTTCTTTTTCTTTTCCTCATAATTTTAGTTCCCCGTTAACAGTTCTGATGAGAGGGGACGAAACCGGTCGACTGGTGTTTGTTTTTGTTTTAAATCTATCATGGTCCATAATATAAAATTTCTTCTTTTTAATGCCTTAACATATATATATATATATATATATATATATATATATATATATATATATATATATATATATATATATATATATATATATATATATATATATATATGTATATATATATATATATGTGGGGTAAGAAATTATAATATTTCCAAGGAGAGAAAAATTTGCATATTAAAAAGAGGAGAGAAACCTTGTAATATGGATTTAAAAAAAAAAATAATAATATTATTTTTTATTTTCCATAAAGGAAAATCTTTTAGGGCAAATAAAGTATAATATATTAAAAAAAAACAAAAAACAATTCACATTACAACAAAAAAGTTTGCGGATTCTCTCTTCTTTTTAATATATATATATATATATATATATATATATATATATATATATATATATATATATATATGTATGTATGTATGTGTATATGTGTGTGTGTGTGTGTAAATTCTTGCAGTAATACTTGCATTACTAAATGAGCGTTGAGATTCAATTTATATTATTGTCAATGTGATTTGATACCAAACCATCTTTTCTCTATATAACTATGGGTAAAACTGTAGGGCAGACTAAGCACTTTGGCCTTGGTATAACACGCAAGCTAGGAGAAGGACAGCTATGATTCCTATTTGAAGGCCTTTTAATCACCATGTTTCACGAGGAAGGCCCGTGTATTACAGTTACAGCGGTACTTCATTTTTGCCTATGACATCATACGTGAACAATACCCCTGTGTATTTTTCTGCAAGTAAGGGAAATCCGAGAACACACTGTTTCTGCTGTTCATTTAATTTCCTTGAGTTGCATTTTACACGGCGCAGCGTACAATATGAAAGAAAAAAAGCTTAAAAAAAAAACTGAATTTCGAATTCTGTAGATCCATTCGTGATAAAAATTGTAATGAAAATTTTTGTTGTATATCTTTCTTTAGGCTTGATTCCTTTATATGTAAATTCCGATTTATGTAAATTTATGCAAATGTGAAAAAAAGGATAACGTATATTTACTGGAATTTTTATTACAATCGAATCTGGAGAAACTGAATTTTTATTATTAAGGTTTCGCTGCCTAATTATTGGCTGGAAAATGGTTTATTTTGCCTCCAATAATTATTCCTATTCAGTAGCCTTTAGATTAATACAATAAGCTAGAAATACGCTGTGTTCCCATACTTATATAAATAGGCGATCTACTCTTTCTCCACACAAGGCATAAAAGAGACTGTCTTTATTTGCAATCTGCTTACATTTACATACATTCTATCTCTGTTGAGAGCACTTTTCTCCAATAAATATATCACATCTCTCCCTATATATATGTGTGTATATATATATATTCTAAGATATTTTTATGTTTAACATTCTTTTGAAAGATACAAATATTTGAGTAAATACTCTGTTTATAATAAAGAGTATTAATAACATTTACCGGCCTGAATGTCCGAGAAATTTTCAGAGAAACTATTCGTCCTCCGACAGGATTCGAACCCGTAACCTATACGGAACCGTCATTTAGCTTGACGTGCCTTTACCGATTTGGCCACGAATTTACTGTATTTAAACTTCAATCTTCCATGAATACAGAAAAATTCGATCTTGTTAACCGGACGCTCCTCTGTGACCAAATAGGTAAAGGCACGTCAATCTAAATGACGGTTCCGTATAGTATACAGGTTCGATCCGATCGGAGGACGAATATTTTCTGCGAAAATTTCTCGGACATTCAGGCCGGTAAATGTTTTTTAATACTGTTTATTATAAACAGAGCTTTAATTAAATATGTGTATCTATAAAAAGAATGTATAAACATTAAAATGTCTTAATATAATTGTCGGACTTTGTCCATTTCATAATATGTGTATATATATATACATATATATATATGTATGTATGTATGTGTGTGTGTGTGTGTGAAAAGTGTGCGTATATATATATATAATTATTTATACATTATATGCGGGGTACTTATTAGATAGCGCTCAATATCAGAGATAGAGCTAACATATTTCGTTGGACGATCGCAAAAGCGTGAAACCCAGGGTCACAAACTCACATCTATCCAACCAAATATATATATATATTTATGTGTGTGTGTTGGAATTAATAGGAAACGTATATCAATCTAATATGTTTTACTTTTGTTAAGTCTTCGGCTTACGAAGCTTTAATAAAAGTGTAACATATTAGATTGATATACGTTTCTTACTTGTTCTTTAATTTAAAACACACACACACACACACACACACACACACACATATATATATATATATATATATATATATATATATATATATATATTGTTAAAATCCCAGATCATTAAAACGACTGGGAATTTAACTATATTGTCGACATGGAAAAAAAAAATCTCTCAGTATAAATGAAATTTACATTAACCAGAAGAAAGGCTTAGACAGAAGCGTCTATCTTTTTAAATTTGGATTTTTTAATGTAACAATAACAACAAAGATATTTCGATTTCATTTTTGCCTTGAAAAAGTCAGAAGAAAGGCGTCGGGAAAATCTTAGATTTTTTCCAATGCAACGTTCGTAATATTTAATTTAAAAGAGGGCTCAATACAAAGTAGAGCAATATTCTTTATTTTAGGATATTACATCGAAAAAACTTTTAAATCAAGTCTTTAAGTCTTCAGGACATATTCATAAAATTTGTTTGGATAAGTCTTGTTCTTATGTCCATCGTCTTTGTCATGTTGAATTGATAATGTTAATTATATTTTATGAATATGTCCTGACGATGGTTCATTAGACCGAAACGTCTGACGTTGATATTATATTAACATTAAAACAGCATAATTGCATATAAAGATTTTTGTTTGTTTTTTTATTTTGTTTGTTTTTTCCGTATATTTTCCTTCATACTGTCGGATCTATATCCATATATTTGCTTACATATATATATATGTGTGTGTGTGTGAAAAATATATAGAAAATAGGAAAGAACTCGTTAGGTAAATAATCCAAAGTTCTTTAGTATTTTAGTTATTATTTTTTTTAAATAGAGCTCGATACAAAAGTAGAGCATAAGTATAATTATTTATTTAAAAATATGATTCCAACACGCTACATACGAGTTCTCATGTTTCAAAACAAGAGCCGAAAACTTCAATATATTTATTTGAATTAAATTGAATTAAACTAAGCTCTGTTGCATCTTAAAGCGAACTTTTTTTTTTAATAACTTATTTCTGAAATTTACGTGTTTTAATAGCATATTCATTATTGAAATCAAAATTTATATGGTAACGGCTAGAGCAATTGTTTAAATAAAAAGGGGTGTAGGGTGTTAATAATTTGTATCAGTATAGAGTTACATTCACAGATGTCAAGTCAGGGTAAGGTTGGGGTGTCTAAATTTAAAACGGAAGATGATTTTGCCTAGTCTGGTTTACGTGTCTATATAAAAAAAAAAAAAAAAAAAAACAAAACAAACTACTATCTATTACTCACAAGAGAGAACCATCCCTGCCTCCCATTAGAATGTCTGACGCTCAACTTCTCGAGAGCACCTCTTTGCGACTGCTCGGTCTTACATTGTCCGCTGACCTGAGATGGAACAAATATATTGAGTCAATAGCTTCGTCCACCGCTAGGAAAGTTGGTTCCCTGTATCGCGCCAGGAAGTTTTTCTCACCGGAGTCGATCCTTCAGATCTATAAAACAACCATTCGCCCTTACATGGAGTATTGTTGCTTTATATGGTCTGGAGCCCCTTCTAATCGTCTCAAGGTCCTTGATAAAATCCCAAAACGAATATGCTCTGTAATTGGCCCTGGTCTGGCATCTTGTCTGCAGTCGCTCTCTCACAGACGTGCCGTCGCCTCCCTCTGTCTTTTTTACAAATACTTTCAAAGTAACTGCTCGGATGAGCAGCTTTCGCTGGTTCCCAGACTTCGTGAATTTAAGCGTTCAACTAGGCTAGCATCCCGCTCTCACCCTTTCAATGTCGAAACTGTTAAATGTAGCCGTCTCTTCTACTCCAATAGCTCCATGTCTCGCACTTCTCGCCTGTGGAACTCTCTCTCCATTTCTTGTTTTCCTGATAGCTATAATCTCCAACTATTTAAATGTAATGTCAATCGACGTTTCCAGTTGCCTTTATCTATCTATTATTCTTCCCGTCATCCTTTCCCCTATAACTCATCTTTGTTCTCGCCCTTACTCTAAAACCCTTTGCGTGCTAGTGGCTTCACGCCTTGCTTGGGGTTGAATGCTTTGATATATATATGTGTGTGTGTGTGTCTGTCTGTGTGTGTGTGTGTGTGCGTGCGCGCGTGTGTGTGTGTGTAAAAATTTCTCAGAATTAACCTGTAGAAAAAGACAATATGTATAAGGGGGGAAAAAAGTAATAGGTTAACTGTATTTTTTGCCGACCCGTTTCGTCCAATATGGGCTTTTTCAATGCAAGAAACGAAATGAAATGAACAACAAACAACAAGCAACAAACTTTTAGTTGCTAACGGCATTTTATCTGTTGTTTATAGAGACTTTGTTTCAATAAATTCATTTCGTTTCTTGCTTTGAAAAAGTCCATATCGGACGAGACGCGTTGGCTAAAAACTAGTTTTCCTATTGCCTTTTTCCTTTATACATACATGCGTAGACACACACACACACACAAACACACACACACACACACACATACATATATATATATATATATATATATATATATATATATATATATATATATATATATATATATGTATGTATGTATTTATGAATAAAAATGACAATAGGAAAACTGGTAATTGCTGACGCGTTTCGTCCAATGTGGACTTTATCAAAGCAAAATACGAAAATGAAATTAAATGAACAAAGTAACTAATAAAAACAAAAGCAGAATGTTCCTAGCAACTGGAATGTAGAGAAACGCTATTTTCATATTGTTAACTGAAAATAACGTCAGTAATTGTCACGTGTGGAGAATATTGTCATTATATCTGTGTTGATGTATTCAACCATTTTCTTTTGATTTTCTCATTGGACGAAACGCGTCAGCAATTACCAGTTTATTTATTCATAAATATTGTCTTCTCTACTGGTTAAATCGGAGAAATTTTCACATATATATATATATATATATATATATATATATATATATATATATATATATATATATATATATATAAACTGTTACGCTGTAACATGAAAGTTACCAGGACAAAAATGCATATTTGTTTCAATTTAAAACACTCAACAGACATGTTAACCACTTGATAGGATGTCTACATTACACACCGAAACAAATATGCATTTTTGTCTTGGTAACTTCCATGTTCCAGTATAAAAGTTTATAATAAATATCTATTTCTTTACTCTTGTATTGAGCCCTTTATTAAATTAATGATATGAACGTTTGAATTTATATTCTTTTCATTCTTTTACATTTAGATATCCTAATTTAGCTATTGAAGATATATTTCAATTGAGCATTGTTGAATGACAAGCTAATTCTATAAACAGCTACCTGCGCCAATGCAAAGCTCTTCAATAAAATGAATCGAGCCCTATGGCTGATTGGCATTTGTTTACATTCGTAAAAACAACCGGCTAGATTTAGCTACATGAAGATAGCTCAGTGGTAGAAAATCTGACTGACACCAAACCGGTTGAGTTTCCATCCTGGTTTGAGGCATTCGGATGTCTAGTCGCGCGAAGGATCTGTGCGAAACAGTATTGTCTGCGAATGACACACACACACACACATATATATATATATATATATATATATCATTCGCAGACAGTACTGTTTCGCACAGATCCTTAGCGCAACTAGTAAATAATATATATATATATATATATATATATATATATATATATCACTCCAAGCAAGGTCAGTAAGACACAAGAGTTTACGGAACGAGAAAAGAATGACAGAAAATGGAGATTGACGTTGCATTTAAGTTTTTGAAGATTCTAGATGGCAGAGAAGCAAAAAGGGTGGGAGATGAAAATGTTAACATAGAACTTGCGGTTCCATCTAAATACTTCAACATTAAAACGATGAAACCGATGCAGCCAATCTAGTACTCGGCTTAAATCCATGCAGTCGTTGTGTCAAAGAGAAGAGCTCATTGGAACAGTTGCCTTGGAAAAATTTGTCGAGAAGACAGAGAGACGGCGGTGAGAAAGTGACTGATGTCCAAATGCCAGGTCAGGACTGATATCATAACATACCCTTCTTTGGATTTCCTCTCGGGATATATAGCAGAGGAATCAGACTAATTAGTAATCCCGGTAACAGTATACAATGCACGAAAGTTCAGGATGGATTGTGGTGAAAACTTTCCAGGCACAACATATTGGAGCAAGATTCCTAACCGAAGACCTTACAATTGAATCACTCCACTTCATGTTAATGGAAGACGTGAGACCAAAAGGTGCAATGAGTTTCTGTCTTGGAGGCCTATATCAGGTATTTTGATTGAAAGTAGAAATGGTTCTCTCTACTTATTAACCCTTAGGAGATGAAAGCGCCGATATATCGGCCTTCAACTCGAATGACGAAGAAGACGACTAGGCTGATCCGTCGGCCCGATAATACAAGCCACGGGATTAGCTAGCTGGTCTTCTTACCAGCCAATAAGATTGCTTCTCGCATTTCAATTCAATTAAAATAATTCTTTATCTCTGTGTCATAGATTAAAAAAAATCTGTTAGTTTTTAATAGTTTTCTTTGATATCCGTAACAATGTCTTCTTGTTTAAAATATAACTCTCTCGATTGATTGAATGATATTTTTTATGGTTTATCAACCCGATATTATACCTGGTTATTTAAAGTCGGAACATATTTTGAGATTGTTATAATGTTTTGAAGATAATAATGATTTTCCTGTACCAGTTCTATTATTTAACACTTAGGAGTCGACAGCGCTGATATATCGGCCGAAAGTCGAATGACGAAGAAGACATCTAGGGTTATCCATCGGCTCCATAATACAAGCCCCGAGATTAGCTGGCTGGATTTCATACCAGCCAATCAGTTTGCTTCTCGCATTTCTTGCACATTTGGGTTGTTCAATGACGTTTTCTACGATAGTTTTTCTGTGTTCTTTGATTTTACATCGATTTTTAGGTTCCAGGTGAGGGTATTTGAAAGGGGCTCCGTTTTGGTAATGGAACTCCAAAAGAGGCTCCACCTGCGAATATAGGGGAGAAGTGATGGATTCATATCTTTCCCAAGGGTATTTGCCCATAAGTGAATGTAGCGAACTCGACTGCAATTCGAACTCGGCTCTTTCATTTCTCATTCTGAACTGTTATCAATTACACCACCACCACATCCAAGCTTACATCACCTGGTATTCCCACCTATCTAGACACCTGTCAAGTTCGACTTTATTTAATATCGGTGATCGGACTCATAACTTTCTCATTATCAGTTTGAGTGAATCATTTAATTTCCTGATAAATAACACGTGATTTGTTCTTGAGGACGACCAGAGAATGGTAGAACACGCAAGCAAAGACGGTGAGAAACGTGAAAAATTTCTACATCGTCTTAGATTAGCCATTAGTTCACTTCTACAACACACTCTCGTAGACTAACTTATCACTGACTAAGATTCTTAATTGAATAAAAGATTACGAGACAGAATCTCTTGTCCTGTTTTCATTACAATTTATTCAATTAAGAATCTTACTACTCGTCGGTATTTATCAATCCACCCACGAGGATCGAATGTGGCACAAGGCCGTTTTAATGTGGGTATCCCCGAGCCCGTAGGCTCGGCCAAAAATATGGCCTTTCTGAACCCGCCTAGACGGGTTCAGGCCCTGTCAACCTCCCCGGACAAAACCTTGCCCTTCGGCAAAGCCTCGTCCGGGTTCCTCTCTGCTAATGCAGAGAGTTCGACAGTCGCCGACGAATCTTACTACTCGTCTACTTGACAAGCGGAAATGTACATCTTTTATAGCTTGGATTATCAAAGAGAAGATAATCCATATTCACAACACAATTTGTTAAGAAGAATTGGATTAAGTCAAATATTCCATCAGAGGCACCATAGCCATTCAACTCGTGAAGAAGGTCAACATGTCAAACACTGTCAAGCGCCTTCGAAATATCTAAAGCCATAGCCCGAGCCTTGCCGTTCTTATCTAAATCTTAATAGACAAATTTAGTCGCTAACATCGACGGTTGCTCTAAACAAACGAAAGCCATGTTCATCTGTAATAAGTCCATACGAAATGAGATGCTTAACCAATTCGGACTTGATTAAAGACTCTAGAGATTAGCTAAAATAAAAGATAAAAAAAATAAATAAAAGAAATAATAATAAATAAATAAAGAGATAATTAAAGGAAGCAGAACGTTCACCAGAGTTCTTTAAGACAGGAACAACTAAAGAGGATTTGCAATAAGCTGGAAAACAAGGAACAACGATGCATTTGGAGAGCAAAGCTTTTATTCGGGAATACATTTCCTTAGGACAATTGCTGGGATATTGCCATGGCAGAGTGACTTGTGCAGATCTACTTTGGAGATGATAGCAGAAATAATGGACGGAATAATATATAACACAGTAGGTAGCCCGTTCCAGCGGATGACAGAACAAGGCAAAGATGCTCCTGATCAGTCGAGAATAAAGTTGGAAGAGAATATCCGTACATTATTTACATTATTCCGACTATTGTCCTCATCTTTGTCGCCATATTTATTGCAACGTTTCGGCCGTTGTACGCTCCGGCCTTCTTCAGGTGCTTGGAATGTCAAAGCATAGAAATGAATATGGGAACCAGTAATAAGGAGTGCCAGAGAAAAGCGATAATAACAACAAAAATTGCAATATGAGCTCAGGTAAAAATATGAGGATAACAGCAAAAATTGCAATATGAGCACGGGCAAAAAATGTTTGCTGAAGACATTAGGTCGATAATACACAGAAATTCATACACAATTGATAAAGGCGTTAGTTAGATCCAATGACAGGAACCAAAGAGTGTGAGTTCAATACCTGGTTAAGGCAGTGGAGAACTTGGAGAGGGGAATTAACAGGGGATAACTGACATCCATTAAACATGGCACGTGGAACTAGAACAGTCTACTCCAGTGAGCGAAATAAAGAGTTCAGTTCGACATTCCAAACACAGGAGCGTACAACGGCTGAAACGTTGTAATAAATATGGTTACAAAGATGAGGACAATAGTCCGAATAATGTAAATAATGTACATAATACCTCATCTCAGAAATATAGACAGATACTGGAGAATATCCGTGCAAAGCATTATTATTATTATTATTATTATTATTATTATTATTATTATTATTATCTTCTTCTTCTTCTACTTCTTCTTTCTCTTCTTCTTCTTCTTCTTCAATGTTTTCTCCTTCGTTGTGTTCTCTTTCCATTCTTTCTGTAATTCGTGAATGGAAATCAGAAGAAACACCGAAACAATCCAGACGACAGCATTACTAGATTCAGCTATAATACTAAGGAGAGTCCTGGGGTATTAAGCACATCAGCAAGAACACTAAAGAAAGTCCTTGTAGTAATAAAAAAAACAGAATACCGAGGAAATTCCTGTATATTAAGGAAATCAGAAAGATTACTGAGGAAACTTCTTGGGGTGGTATTAAGAAAATCTGTCAGAATCCCGAGTAAAGTCCTAGTGCATTAAGAAAATCAGCTAGAATACTGAAGAGAGTCCTGGAGTATTAAGGAAATCAGAATACCGAAGAGAGTCCTGGGGTATTAAAAAATCAGTTACAATACTGAGGATAGTCCTAGGCTATGAAGGAAATCAGTTAGAATGCTGAGGACAGTCCTCGGGTATGAAGGAAATAATTTAGAATGCTCAGGAAATTCCTAGTGTATTAAAGAAATCTGCTAGAATACTGAGGAGAGTCCTGTGATATTAATCAAATCAGAATACTGAGGAGAATCCTGTATTCTGTATACAGAATTTATGAATTGCTTTCTCTAGAGTTATAGAAATGTTTTATTTTCCAAACACAGTCAAAACATTGTGGCCGTGTTCATATTTGATATTATGAGTCTTATGTTTTTTTTTCTTTTTGCGCTTGGACATGAAGAACATACGGACAATTTCTACCTAATTTATGTCCAGAGAAAAAGAAAATTATTAGCACATAAGAAAAATTAAACAAGAATCTTAACCGTAGTACCTTTTCAGACGTTTTTAATGAAACTTCATATCAGCTTTCACTCCCACCTTTCTAAGGTTGTACTTCTGTGTCTTTTTTTATAAATTCATTCAAGGTTCGGATGAGGTCTTATAGTATCGAGACTTTTAAGAATTTAAGCTCAGAAGTAGACTGGCGTCGAGATCTCAGTAATCAGAATACTTAGGAGAATCCTGTGATATTACGCAAATCAGAATACTTAGGAGAATCCTGGGGTATTAAGGAAGTCAGCTAGAATACTGA
Source organism: Acanthosepion lycidas (assembly GCA_963932145.1). Taxonomy (NCBI): domain Eukaryota; kingdom Metazoa; phylum Mollusca; class Cephalopoda; order Sepiida; family Sepiidae; genus Acanthosepion; species Acanthosepion lycidas. The sequence goes on from OZ010587.1 coordinate 29,942,042, forward strand.
TAATAATCCCGGGATAGTAACAAAATCAATAACAATACTGAGGAAAGTCCTGGAGTATTAAGTAAATCAGTCTGCTTTAAGGGAAAACAGGCAAAGATACCCGTGATGTGTCGAATGTAAAGTTGGAAGAGAATTTCCGAGCAAAGCATTTTGCTTTATCAGTAGTCGATGACACTATTTCAAACTGGCTGAAACGAGGGGAGATGGGCGTTTACTCTAGTTGATGCACATCCATCCAGAGCCGCCAGTCATTTAAAGAACCAACAAAACAAAAAAATACATTGTCCAAATTTATTGATACGAGAAAGGAATAATCAGGAAAATTATAATTTTTTGATGTATTACTGAAGAATATTAAGTAATATAAATTTTAATATATTAATTTATTTATTCCCACATGAATCCAGATTTTAATCATGCTGTAATTATTCACGTTTTAACGTATAGAATTTTTTGGCAGCAAGAACTTCTTCCTGGTGGTAATGTTGTACCGTCAACAAACCACCCCTAATGAAGTTGGTTAAGCCTTGATTTGAATTTAAATTGTTTCAGCGAATTTGAATCAAATATTGACGTCCAAGCAGTAGGCAGGAGGGGTAGTGTTATGAATTCTGTTTCACTGGAAAAGGTCGGAAGTTCACTTTTAGCCCGCAGGCAAATCCATGCTGCTGAAGGATGTTAGATTTATTTTCAACATTTGAAAATTACCATACACACCTTAATGTCTGCATTTCGTTGAAGAAATCTGAATGTATTTAAAAATATAAATATATATATATATATATATATATATTAAAATCAAGATTATTCGACACTGCAAATCAGGCATTGGACATAATATAATTTCTAAAACTGATGTACTATCTCGAAATTAACTTTTCCTGGATTTATTCTAGAATTCAATAGAAAAAATTCATTTGGGATAAAACCTAGACAATTTTTTTCTTTTTGATAGATTCGTTTTCTATGGCTTATTGTAATAATTGGGGGAGATATAGTAATTATTTTAGTGGTACAATTCCTACTATTAGGTTGGTGCGAAAATAATGACGTAATAATATCGTTTTTGACGTTAAAAAATACGTCAAAAACGACATTATTACGTCATTATTTTTGCAACAACCTAATATTTAAGAGTATTTATACTACATCACAGTTTCGTTACATTATATCTGCCTATATTTCTCAAGGACACATGGCACTGTGGATAAAGGCGTTAGTTAGATCCAGTGACAGAAACGCAAAGAATGCGAGTTCAATACCCGGTTAAGGCAGTGGAGAACTTGAAGAGGGGAATTAACAGGAGATAACTAAAAACTGACATCCATTAAAAATAGCATGTGGAAATAGGAAAGTCTACCCCAGTGAGCGAAATAAAGGGTTCGGTTCGACATTCTAACAACCTGAAGAAGGCCGGAGCGTACAACGGCCGAAACGTTGTAATATTAGGTTGGTGCAAAAATGTCGTTTTCTCACATATGTTACTATGTGATAAAACGACATTATTTTTGCACCAACCTAATACTAAGGACGATAACTCCACTGAAACAAATCGTTTAAAATCTTGTTTAGTATCTGCAATTGAAGATCCTGATGAGATGGAACAAGATTAGAAGCAAAATCCAATAAAGAATGTTATCCTTTGGGAGTTTTCCTCCAAAAAGAACAGAGATGACAGTTAATGGCAGAGTGCAAAACCTTTTGCAATATAAAACATAGGTATACATCCATTTGCATTTGTACAGTTCAGTTAGTGATACACGCTTAGGCGATCATGTATCTTTCGATACATGAGTGACGAGGCGAATTTTTCCCGCAGTAGGTTGCCATTTCTTTCTGCGTTAGGCCAGTTGCAACCAAGGCAATAGAATCCGGTCTATCCTGCTATTTACCCATAGCTGGGGAGAAGAAGAGGGTTCATACCTTTCCCAAGGGTATTAGCACGTAAGTGAATGCAATGGATTCGACTGGAAAGTCAGTCAGTCACTTATGTGCCATACGTGATACACGCTTAGGCTTTCGATACAAGACTGACGAGGCAGATTTTTCCCCGCAGTAGGTTGCCATTTCTTTCTGCAGTAGATCAGTTGCCATCCAAGGCTATAGAACCCATTCTGTCCTGTTATTTACCCATATCTGGGAGGGGAAGAAGAGGATTCATACTTTACCCAAGGGTTTTAGCAAGTAAATGAATGTAATGGATTCGACTGGAATTCGAACTCGGCTCTCCGATTCCTTAATGCGCTATCCCTTACTCCACCGCGCCTCCGCCGTAATATCCATTACTCCACTGTACAGTTACTTGCTCTAAATCTGATGTTCTTAATTTCAAGTCGGAAAATACTGTTGCAATAATCCTGCTCGATGTAGGAAGAAGAATTTATCGGCCGGCATTGAACGTAAATTTCTAAGAAGTGCTGAAATCAAACCGAATATTACAACTAGGAATCTCTGGAAGAATTTGGCAGCCGTAACAATTTTTTGAATTAAGGGTTGAATAAATGAGGATCCAAGAACCATTCAAGATAGATGGTTATTGAATTAAAATGTTAGATACGGACGTAATAGTAAGAAGTAGGAATTAAGGACATGAGGGATAGATAACGATTAAATTGAGAGCTGAAGATGTTAAGCTTGTTGTATTCGGTAAAACTACCACAGTGTTTGTCTGTACCACAAAGTCGCTGTACTTAGAAGGAAACTGTTTGGAACTTTCTGCTTACCAGTGTGGTTTATTCAAAACTCTTAAATTTTTCTTCTTTTCTGGTCATAAAATATGTAGAAATTCTTCTTATGCACTGTATGCCCGAGCGCTTCCGGATATTCTTTTAGCCATTATCAAGGATGGTTTATTTTTACTTTTAACTGAATTTATGAATTGCTTTCTCTAGAGTTATAGGAATGTTTTATTTTCCAAACACAGTCAAAACATTGTGGCCGTGTTCATATTTGATATTATGAGTCTTATGTTTTTTTTTCTTTTTGCGCTCGGACATGAAGAACATACGGGCAATTTCTACGTAATTTATGTCCAGAGAAAAAGAAAATTATCAGGACATAAGAAAAATTAAACAAGAATCTTAACCGTAGTACCTTTCCAGACGTTTTTAATGAAACTTCATATCAGCTTTCACTTCCAACCTTTCTAAGGTTGTACTTCTGTGTCTTTTCTTATAAATACATTCAAGGTTCGGATGAGGTCTTCACTATAGTATCGAGACTTTTAAAAATTTAAGCTCAGTAGTAGACTGGCGTCGAGATCTCAGTAATTTACACTTGAGCTGACCAGATCTAGCCGTAAGTTCTATGCTAATAGTTTCTTCTCTTGAACTTCTCACTTGTGGAACGAGCTTCCGGTTCCACCTTTTTCAGCCAACTTTAATCTGCATAAATTTAAATGCAATGTCAATCGCTATCTACTATCCTCCTGATTACTCTTTCCTCTTCCCGCTCATTATTGAGGTTTCTGTTACTAATTCTTCCTCACCCTGTAACACCTTGTGTCTTAGAGGTTTGACTGGGTTGAAATATTAAAAAAAATGTACCTAGTACCTTTTCAGTTGTTTTCAATGAAATTTCATAAAAGTGGGATTGCTGCTCAAATACACAAATGTATTAGACATCCGACAACATTCATATTTCTCTCACTTAAACCGTCTTTAACTCACCTCTCTAAAACTTCTCTCTGTTAAATTTTAATCTCCCACCTTCTCTCGTCTGTTACCCCTCTATTTAGCTCTAACATTCGTCCCACACTCTCATATTTACACTCTCTCTAAATTCTATTTTTTATTACCGGAGTTGTTTTTTCTGTTTTCTTTTTGAATTTGTAGGTCTGATGAATTGAATCGTATTTACGATTCCAATGGAATAAATTATGACCATGTAATATTAGTGTTTAAGCCTTTTTATTATATATATATATATATATATATATATATATATATATATATATATATATATATATATATATATATAAATAATATAAAAGGCTCAACACTAATATTCCATGCTTATAATTTCTTACATTGGAATCGTAATCACGATCCAGTTCATCAGGATTTTTTTTTGAATTTGTAGGTCTGATGATTTGGATCGTGATTACGATTCCAATGTAATAAATAATAAGCGTAGAATATTAGTGTTTGAGCCTTTTTATTATGTCCTTACTCTGTCCTGGACATTGAATTCTACCTGGATTCTATCCTCTTGGAATTTTTTTTTATACAAATGTATATGTATGTGGATGTATGTATGTATATATATTTTGTATATGCATGTGTATATTTACCACTAATATTATATATATATATATATATATACATATATACATATATATATATATATATATATATATATATATATATATATATATATATATATATATATACATATATATATATTAAAAATGGACAAAGTCTGACAATTTATTTATTAAAGACAATTTTTATGTTCTTTTTATAGATACAAGTATTTAAGTAAATGCTCTGTTTATAATAAACAGTATCAAATAACATTTACCAGCCTGAATGTCCGAGAAATTTTCATAGAAAATATTCGTCCTTTGACAGGATTCGAACCTGCATCCTATACGGAACCGCCATTTATCCCGGCGTGCCTAACCGCACGGCCATAAAGGAACGTTTATTGAAGTTTATAAGCAGTAATTTCGACCTTGCCAACCAAACGATCCTTTGTGGCCGAGCGGTTACGCACGCCGGGATAATTGGTGGTTCCGTATAGGATGCAGGTTCGAATCCTGTCAAAGGACGAATATTTTCTATGAAAATTTCTCGGACATTCAGGCCGGTAAATGTTATTTAATACTGTTTATTATAAACAGAGCATTTACTTAAATACTTGTATCTATAAAAAGAACGTTAAACATAAAAAATGTCTTTAATATATATATATATATATATATTCAATTCACCCCAAGCAAGGTGAGAACACCACAAAGACACAAATGGCT
>OZ010587.1:29952013-29967013 GCA_963932145.1 Acanthosepion lycidas
AAATCGCCCTCGTTCGTTGCAGCGGGTACTTTGTATTTATCTACTGTGTCTTCGTTCGAGTCAATGAGGTTTTCAATATCCAAGAGGAACCAAAATTGCTTATGTAACCGACTCAACCTTGTAAATCTATCTTTCAGTTCTGTATTCAACCCGTCCAGTATTGCCTTCAAGGTAACATCCGTTTCTTTCACATTTAGAGGCTCATATTTCGTCTTCTCCCCAGCCATTCCCCTTTTACGGCGCACCCTTCTATCTTGACCAACGACAATACCCTATCCTAAGCATATTTCCTTACCTTTTGCAATTAAGTTTTTGAAGAGAATCCCGTTCACTCCTAGCAGATTGTTGCAGGCTTTCTGTTATAGTGGAACGCACCTATTCTATAATTAATAGACTCTCCCACCTATAATAAGTAGTAGTAGCAGCAGTCGCTCAGTGAGTCGGTCTGTCAATCGACTGGCTGTTCGGTTGAACTCTCTGCCTTTGGGCGGGGAGGAACCCGAAAGAGGCTACGCCGAAGGGCTGATTCTCTTTCGCGGATGTAAACCGACCCTGAACCCGTTTATATGGGTTCAATGGGTATATTTTTGGTCGAGCACACGGGCCCGGAGATCCCACGTTAAAAAGGCCTTATGCCACATGATGTCCTCGTGGTGGGGGTGACTAAATATCGTTGGTCAGTCAGTCGACCGGCTGATCGGTGGAATTCTCTGCCTTCGGGCGGGGAGGAACCCGAAAGAGGCTACGCCGAAGGGCGGATTCTCTTTCGGGGAGGTAAACCGACCCTGAACCCGTTTATACGGGTTCAATGGGCATATTTTTGGCCGAGCCCACGGGTTCGGAGATCCCACGTTAAACCGGCCTTGTGCCACATGATGCCTTCGTGGGTGTGACTAAATATCGTTGGTCAGTCAGTCGATGTCGGACGACCGTTAGTCGGATACTAAAAGTATCAGCGACCACCACTAGATTTCTCTGCGTCTTTACCTATTATATCATATTCCTAACGTTTTGTACGTCGAACCTTTTTAGGACCGACTTAGTGAAATACAAGCCTCCACTGTGAAACACCTTGACTGTCAGCTTGAGCTTCATTGAAGTTCATTTTAGGGAACTGAAGTCCCTTATGTATTCGGTCGATGAAAGTCAGGACATCGTCCCAGAACGGCAGCATAGTTAGACAGCTGCAAGTTTGCATGTTGTGCAGCAAGCAGCTAGCATCGCTTCTTGTGGCGGCTCATACTGAAGTGTCCCTTGTCATATCCTCCAACAATTTAGCTATGTCACCCAACTTCGGTTTTACAACGTGAACAGCATCGCATCTAGCATTCCATCGTGTATCAGACGACTGCTTTACAGCTGTCCAGACTGTCTCCTTCATTTTCTACAACCGCATTGTTGAACTGGAGAAAAATTGTACAATGAATCGAAAACTCAAAAAATGATATAGCAACGGCCTATTCTTACGCTGCCATGCACTCCTGCGAGGTTTAACTAATGGCACTCACACTTCACAAAGCTTGCTTTCGGGTTTCTCTGTAATATGCGTTTCTGAACACCGGACATCTTCCCAGGCATTGTTGCAGGATTGCCATACGTCTGTCTACGACAATCGTTCAAATCAAGGCCATGACGTTCTAATTTTGAGGTAATTTCTTCTGTAACACTCTTGGCGTCTTTTTTAATAAAATCAATGAAAACTTCCTTGACTACTGTTGTTTTAAATTCATTGTCGACATCGACAAATATTTGTTCGTTGTGTGAAATGCCAGGAGTTGTATTGAACGTAATCCCATAGTCTCTGTTTCTTTTTGACTCCCTGTAGGATAGACTGACGTACTTCGTTGCGTATTAGCTCAATGAATTCATTCTGTATGTTGCAGAATGTGGATGCAACTTGGCATAATCCAAGTGACGCTGCAACAGAAGATCGTACTTGCTGAATAGATTAACGAGTACAAGAAAAATACCAAGATTATTATTTGATGCAATGACATCTAGCTGTTCACGAAATGCCAGATGTTGAGTCACCAAAACTTAACAGCTGAATACATATATTCGATGCAATAAGCCATTTTCCCTATATTCTCATTGGGAGTGCATGGTTTTCTGCAATAAACTTCGAAGGCGTTCAATGAGTTTCTTGGCGTAATATTAATAATAATAATAATAATAAATTGTTATTAAAGACCACAAACAAAAAACAGTGCCTCCTTATTGATATGGCAGTCCCTGCTGACTTCAATGTATCTTTGAAGATATTCGAACAGCTGTTAAAATACAAGGAACTTGAAATAGAAATCTCGAAAATGTGGCATATAGGAACAGCAACAATCCCTGTTGTGGGTGGAAAAGATTGCAATTGACTAATTGCAGGGATTCCTGGAAGCCCATGCCTCAAGGAGATACAAACACACTTTACGAAGGGCTTTACCATGTAATTTTCTTTTTTTTATTTTATTTTATTTTTTTATTTTATTTTATTTTTTTTTTGTCAGTGAAAAGTGTCATGATGCCATTTCTAACCGTAGGTCCCTGGGTGGGACCCGGAAAGAAATGTGTAAACGCCAGAAAGCAATTAAAAAATAATAATAATATTGCAGAGAAGGCTACAAAAAAGCTCTTTGGAAGTGCATGGTTTTCCGTAATAAACTTGAAAGGCCTTCACTGAGTTTCTTGGCGTAATAATAATAATAATAATAATAATAATAATAATGCAGCGAAGGCTACAAAAAGCTTTTGCCATCGTTAACAACAAACAAAATTTGTGCCAAAAAACTCTTGAATCTTTTCCCATCAAAACACTGCATATGGTAATATACGACACGTTATATCTGACATTGAGTTACAATAAAATCATTATGTCTTAATCTTTTACACATTCATTGAAATGCTAGGATCTACTAATTGGGGTCGAGGAGAAAAATTACCATTATTGTCATTTTACAACAAAACGCTGGGTTTACCATCCCAGGAATATATCTTATAACATTAATAAGGTTTAATTTTCAAACTGGCCTCAACTGAGGAAAAACAGAATTAAACAACACTTTATGTTGTTTATTTAACACATTTCATGTTTTGGCCAGCAAGCACTTCCGTTCGTACTGCGCATGATCGAAGAACCACTGAGCGGCGTCGCCAAAATAATTCATGGCGCGCCGTGAATGAAATAAGTAACTGCGGGCAGTCACAGAATGGATAGTGAAGTAAATAAAAAGGAAAACATTTTAGGTTGTCTTCCACCATTTTTTGAAAATAATTTACCCGACATTTTCACCGATAAATATTATAAAACTTGGCTTTACTCTAACTTAAATTAGTCGTAATTTTTCACCACATCTAAATAAGTTTGGTTAGATTTTTACACATGTTTTTTTTTTTTATTATTATAAAAATATTGGAAGTTGAAGATTTTCCTTGCAATTCACTCCCAGTCCTGGCAATCAACTTGCCAATCGAGCGATTTTTCTACCTATAACGGTGACTGCCCCCTCCCTATCTTCCGCCACTATATATATATATATATATATATATATATATATATATATATATATATATATATATAAGTAGTCTTTCAACGAATAAATCAAAAAAGTTAATACAATTAATCGCGAATTCACTTCGCTAACGGATTAGATAAGGCATTATCTCACTGTCCACTCGCCGAACGACGCGATCCTTGTTTTTATTAATTGTAAAATAGATTAGACGTTCGGTCCATATTGCAAGTACTTTCGGTAAAAACATTTACCATCCTCAGGCATAAATGTTATTTTTTTCTCAATTTCAGGTAATTTCGGATAAAATTCCAAGACGAAAATGAATGTGATACATGTCGAAATAGTTTTTTTTTTTAAAAAGGGTGATAGTCTGCTTTGAAAAATTTCAAAGCAACGACAAATTCGTGCCGTAAGAATTTTTTGAGAGCGTGCAGTAACGGGACGCTAGATTTTTGAATATTGTAGTGATACAGTAATTCACGAATTCTATTATTGTAAGTGTTTTTTCCCGTTAACGTGATATGAACTAATTGGATCAATCATTAGAGCAATATCTCAGAGGATTTCAAAAATTTTCAATTTTTTCAATTAATTACTTGGTAGTGGCAGAAAATTGATCAAGAAAATTTTCAAAATTGTTTATAAACTTTTCATTATTATCTGGAAGAAGTATAGTTGCTTTGTACAATATATTAAGTCTTTAAAATCGAAAATCAACAAGCGTATCACAGCCAATACTGCAGGACAAGAAAACTTCAAATATCCTAAAATAATTAGCGACTATAAACCAGGATACATGTATGGAACTATAAAATGACATAATTCTAAATTTCCTCTCCGTCCTATTATATCCCAAATCCCTACTCCTGTTTACCAACTAACCAAGGTTATTAATCAGCTAATTACACCATATATACCTAATAAATAGGGCATTAAATCAATCGACGAACTACTCCAGTTTCTGAAAGCACAAACCTAATAACGAAGCCATAGCCTCACCAACCGTCCCAGTTTAGAGAAACGATCGCTATAAATATAAATAATATCTAAAACCATGAATATCGCCCTCCATTCAAATTAGTCTCAATATTTTACGAAAACTACTCTTGTTGTGCACCACAGAAGTTAGGATGTTGTTTTAAATGCCTAAAAATATCATTCTGCATTCTACAATCTACATTCAACATCATCACTTGATAAGACACCAAAAGTGTTGAAACAAAATGTCTATTTTTGTAGTGATTTTATAATATATTTATGTTATAATTTTTAAATAAATAATTATATTTGCTCTACTCTGTATCGAGCACTCTTTTAATAATAGTAATTGTTGGTTATTGGAATTTATTCCGTATACATCAATCCTATACTTGTGTGTATATATATATATATATATATATATATATATATATATATATATATATATATATATGTGTGTATGTATGTATGTATGTATGTATGTATTATTCTATCACACTCCTTGCAACATAGATACTTTATTGTCTTGGGTCAATTGATATATATATATATATATATATAATATATATATATTATATATATATATAATTATTTTTTTAAAAATATGATTCCTTCGCTACATAAAAGTTCTCATGTTTCAAAAACGAGATTCCTAAATTTTCGCTTGAAGATGAAACAGGGCTTGATACTTTAACTCAATTTAATTTTAAACATTATATTGAGGTTTTCGGCTCTCGTCTTTGAAACATGAGAACTCATATGTAGCGAGGAATTTTTTTTTTTTTCAAAAAATAATTATAATTTAAGCTCTACTTCTGTATGGAGCATTGTTTTTTTGTTTTTTTTAAATAAAAACAAAAATACTAAAGAACTCTGGATGATTTACTTGACGTGTTCTTTCCTCTTTTTCCACATATTTGCACACACACACAGACACACACACACACATATATATATATATATATATATATATTGACGTTGAAAATCTATTCACCAACGTGAATATACGTTTGTGTGTGTATGTGTCTGTGTGTCTGTGTGTCCATGTAGATAGGTCGATTTTCACATGTGCATTGTATGTTGTTATTGAAAGGTCAGAAGACAGTTCCCCATTGAATCGTTAACATAAAACTCGTTTGTTGGGCAAATGTCATTGGTGCCTGCAGAGAGCAGCAAGCAGCGGTCGCTTAATGCGAAACGTCATCTATCGACGGATACGGCGTCAACTGTGAACAAGAGGTGCCAATCTGGGTAGAATCCATGGGGATGCCTTCCATGTGCAGCTTCTCTTCTTCAATCGACAAGCCCCCGCAGTTCACTTACAACCACGCCTGCCTGCCTGCCGACCGGCCTCCACTAAACAACACCCAATTCTCTCGCCTTAATAGATGAGATTTTGCCTTACCCAGTCTTGCCCAGCCCGGCCCAACGCTCTACTCACGTTTCGGACCAATGCTTAAACAGCGGCATCCTCGTCACACGTAGCTTTTATACAGGCTTGAATTGCTTTACTTTCTTTTATTTCCTGCTTATAAAGATGCTTCTTCTTCTTCTTCTTCTTCTTCTTCTTCTTCTTCTCCTCCTCCTCCTCCTTGTTCTTCTCCTCCTCCTCCTTGTTCTTCTCCTCCTCCTTCTTCTTCTTCTTCTTCTTTTTCTTCTCCTCCTCCTCCTTTTTCTTCTTCTTCTCCTCTTCCTCCTCTTCCTCCTTCTTCTACTTCTTCACCTCCTCCTCCTTCTTTCCTCCTCCTCCTCCTTCTTCTTCTCCTCATCCTCCTTCTCCTCCTCCCCCTTCTTTTCTCCTCCTTGTCCTCCCTCTCCTCCTTGTCCTCCCTCTACTCCTCCTCCTTCTTTTTCTTCTCCTCCTCCTTCTCCTCCTTCTTTTGATTCTTCTTCTTTTTCTCCTCCTCCTTCTCATTCTCCTCCTTCTCCTTCTTCTTCTTTTCCCCCACTTCAATGTCTTCCCTTTCATACAATTTCCCTTCCTCTTCTATATGGACTTTGTGACTTGAAATCTGGAGAAACCTCGGAACAATCCCGAGAGCAGCATCGCTAATATCAGCTAAATTACTGAGGAGAGAACTTGGGTATTAAGGAAATAAGCTAGAATACTGAGGAGGGTCCTGGGGGATTAATGAAATAAAGTAGAATACTGAGGAGGGTCCTGGGGGATTAATGAAATCAATCAGAATACTGGGGAGAGTCCTGGCGTATTAAGGAAATCTTTTAGCATACTGAAGAGAGCTCAGAGATATTAAGGAAATCCGCTAGAATACTGTGGAAAGTCCTGGAGTTTAAGGAAATCAGCAACAATACTGAGGAGAGAACTTGGGTGTTAGGGATATAAGTTAGAATACTGAGGGGAGTCCTGGAGCATTGAGGAAGTCGAGTAGAATAATGAAGAGAGTCCTGGGGTATTAAGAAAATCAGGCAGAATAGTGAAGAAAGTCCTGGAGTAATAAGCAAGTCCGGTAGAATACTAAGGAAAGTCCTGGGTTAATAAAGAAATCAGATAGAATACTAAGACGAGAATTTGGGTATTATGGAAATAAGCTAGAATATTGAGGAGGGTCCTGGAGGATTAATGAAATCAAGTAGAATACTGAAGAAAGTCCTGGGATATTAAGAAAATCATGTCGAATATTGAGGAGAGTCCTTGTGTATTAAAGAAATCAGCTACAATAATGAGGAGAATTCTGAGACTTTAAGGAAATCAACGAGAATACTGAGGAGAGTCCTGGAGTAATAAGGAAGTCAGTTAGAATACTGGGAAAAGTCCTGTACTATAAAGGAAACCAATTAAAATACCGAGGAGTCTTGGGATTTCGGTAACAATATTGTAGAAAATCCCAGGCATCCATGTTTATTGACACTTGATTTTCATTGTAAGCCATCCTTTCTTACCTTTATAAAACCCAATGAAAACAAATAATAATGGTCGAATTTCCGTTTCCATATATGACTGTCTGCTCTGGTGGTGAACCCATCCCTGTTGCAGACACCTGCTCAGGCACATTTGTGTCGCTTCATCAACAGGTGGTTTTTACTGCATCAATAATTCCTAGAAATTTTTGTGAGTGAAAAAAACTAGTGGATCAGATATATATATATATATATATATATATATATATATATATATATATATATATATTATAATTGCTTTCTTTTTAAAAAATATGATTCCATCGCTACACAGATATTTCTATGCTTCAAAACTAAAACTAAAGTTGTAAATTTAATCATAAAAATTAAACTTAAAATCCAGAGTTTCGTTCCATTGTTAAGCGATGTTAGTAACATCTAAACATCGCAGTTCCTAACATCTCTTGATCTCGTGTATGTATGTATGTATGTGTGTGTGTGTGTGTATATATATATATATATATATATATATAAATATATATATATATATATATATATAAATATATATATATATATATATATATATATATATATATATATATATATATATATGCTCAAGCCCATTCGATCATCATGGTTCAAAGTGACTTAAAAGCTCCTTTCATTCCATAATCTTACTTATTATAAAACGCAGGTTTTGTGTGTGTGTGTGTGTGTGTGTGTGTGTGTGTGTGTGTGTGTTCGTTTATGTATGGGATCGGATTTCCTACATTTTTCAACCGATTTCAACAAAACTTCCCTTTTTTTTGGCAGGTAGTGTTTCTTATTGTCTTGCACACTTTTTTCTTTATTTTTATATTCAGAATGCTTTAAAAATTCCATTTACAAGACAATTGTTTATAATAAAATTCTATTCAATCGATAGACTCATAACGATTGAAAACAATGTTTTTGTTTGAGTTTGGGTTTGACAAAAAAAACAAACTAATTAAGACATGCGTGTCCGTCAACCTTAAACAATAATCTTTGTCAATTTTATTTTTCAGTCTTTATGATGGTCGATAATTGATCTAACTCTTATTGTTACATCCCCGGGCAACGCCGGGTTCTCCTGCTAGTAATTAATAAAATGAAATTCAGCAGTTAACTTGTTTGAATATCGATATCAATACATGATAAGAGTTTTCGTATAAAAGAGCATTCTTCACGTGTACCTAAATAAGGAGGCAGCCATCGTTACAATTTATGTAAGAGAGCGCATAATCTGGCATGGTTATAAGTTGAACACGACCAGTACACTCGGTCACGATGACTTTTACTTTCGTGCCAAGCACAACCAGCGACGGCTTTTGAGTATTTCTGATGGTTTTGAAGCACATTCTAACAAAAATAGCTTTCGGTTGGTAACTCATTTCGTTCGGACTGTTCCCGTTTGAGGAGTTACCCAAGTCTCTAAATTTGACGCCCCCCCCCAGGTCACCCTGGCTGCTTTATTCTTCAAACTTAAATACAAACAAATCTCTTGACTCCTGGAACTTAATTCTGTCCCATTATATTATAATACTTCTTGTTCCTTCGTTACTTATCACGTACGTTATGCCCTACCATTGCCTAAGTTAAACAATGGACCTTTACTGTTTGATTGCGGGGTTGGAATATAGAATCATTGTATTAAATGTTCTGTTTGATTTTAAGAAAAGGAAGAGAAAAGAGAAGATTGAAAAAGGATTCGATAATCTTCGCTTGTTGGAAGTCTGCTTCATTGAAAGGGAAACATTGTCAGTTTTTAATCTTTTCATTTATGCACTTTTATTTAACAAACTTACCTAGTTACCCGCACCTTGCTGCATGTCACACATTTTTTTGTAAGAAAATGATGATTCATTTTAAATCATTTTTGTAATTTGCGGAGAAAAATGATGCATTTCAATATTACTCAGTGAGCTTGTCGATGTGACCGCCATCTTCTGGTTTTCTCCTATAATTTGGATTGGAGAAATTTCCTTATTCAAATTTAAATATAATTTAAATGAAAAGGAAAAGAAATTTCAGCAGTGGGTTTGCGCTAACCCCTTTGATATGTATTTGATGTAATACTTGATTGAATGAATTGATGAACAGATTTCAACATTGATATGTCAGATGAATTATCGCAACAAATATATATTATAAGGCACTGATTAGTGATTTCTTACTCAACTTGACGTCCATATTTTCTCATGTTGCTGGTGTGACCTCCATTTTCTGGATTTTCTCCTTCTATATTTTGGATAGGTGTCATCCCTTATTCAAATTTAAATTCAATTTAAATCAACTAGAAAAAAGAGTTCAGGTTTATAACGCCCAGGGTCACCCTTTGATCAAAATAAAATAGGCTTATTCAAGTACTCTAGGAGTCATTCCATTGTTCAAATTCTAATTTAATTTAAATCAAAGGGGAAAGAATTTCAGTGGGAAGTTTGTGCGGACCTGGGTAACCCCGTTGATCAAAAGATCTTGTCGATGTGACCTCCACCTTCTGGCTTTTTCCTTCTATGTTTTGGATAGGAGACGTGCCTTGTTCAAATTTAAATTCAGTTTAAATTAAATGGAAAAAAATTAAGTGTGTGTGTGGGGGAGTATATCCAGGTAGAAGAAGGATCTGCAGTGTTATTGGTCCTGACCTGACATCTCGAATTCAGTCACTTCCCCACCGCCGTAAAGTTGCTTTCCTGTGCCTTTCTAAAAAATACTTTCATGCTAATTGCTTTGATGAATTTTCTGCTGTAAAAAAAATGTAATCATTATAAGTATTCATTGGGGTTTCATTTTTAAAAGTTGTTTTATTTAATCCCCACTCCCGATAGATAAATCGTACATATGGGAACTACTTATGGCTTTATAGAGACTTCGAGGTATTATGTTGACTGTAGTATGAATGGTCAGTAAGAATGTGTTCTTTTAGTATAAGGAATACTGTGATAATTGTGGCTAGCTAAGTTTAAGACCGATTGAAGACCAGCCTTCCCCTATCCCATTTTTGGCTTTGTACTACATATTTATATTCTCAAAATAAATATTATTTTCCGATATGGTACTTAATTTATTAATTTTAGCGCAGTGCTAGATTGGCGGCTAGGTCCCATCAGTTCATACATGAATTAGATCAATGGAAACTAATTCTAATAGTTTCTTTTCTGACACTTCTTGTTTCTGGAACTTGCTTCTGGCTTCTGACTTCATAATACCTCATTTTTTTTTATTGGTTTTTCTCCTAAATTGCTTTTGTCTTTTCTCACATTCGCGCACACTCAGTAAGCCCTTGCCTTTTAGTAGCTTTATTGCCTTGTTTGAGGTGTGTGTGTGATCTTTTGTATCATTTCACACCTATCAAGGCGATAAAGCCACTAAGACGCAAGGAGTGAAAGAGAATGCGAAACTTTAATGAGGAGAAAACAAAATAAAAAAATAGTGTTCAGGAAGATAGAAGATGGCGATTTGCATTGCATTTAAATTTTTGAAGGTTGTAGTTGGCAGGGAAGCAACTAGAAGGAAGGGAGTTCCACAGGCTAGAAGTGCGACAAAAGAAACTGTTATAATAGAACATACGGTTGTATCCAGCTAGTTCAACAGTAAAACGGTAAAAGCTAGATGCACGCATAAGTTTACGCAGTCGAG
Organism: Acanthosepion lycidas; assembly: GCA_963932145.1. Classification (NCBI taxonomy): domain Eukaryota; kingdom Metazoa; phylum Mollusca; class Cephalopoda; order Sepiida; family Sepiidae; genus Acanthosepion; species Acanthosepion lycidas. Next base: position 29,963,011 of record OZ010587.1, read on the forward strand.
AAAAAAGGACGAAAGCTTATCAGAAAAAATTGCCATGAAAACATTTATAGAAATGGTGATATTTTAAACGTAGCTTAGATATAGCACAAGACCGAAAGTATGGGGCACACATTGAGAATCGAACACACTACTCAGACGTAAGTGATCTAGCAAGTATATTTAGCCACCCCCCACAATGGTTACATATGGCACAAGGCCGGGCTTAACGTGGGATTTCCGAGCCGGTAGTCTCGGCCAAAAATATTCCTCTTTGAACCCGCATAAACAGGTTTAGGGGCAGTCAACCACCCCGAACGAGACTCTGCCCTTCGGCGGAGCCTCGTCCGGGTTCCTCTACGCCCGAAAGCAGAGAGTTAGACTGTTACTTAAGTGACCTAGCAAGACAAACTTGTTAACGATTACCCAAATATTTGTAGAAATGATAGAGAGAAGTCACGTCACGTCGGTGAGAAACTGACTGAAGTCGAGATGCCAGGTCTTGATCGATTACATCACAGACCCATCTTTGAATTTTATCAAGAATCTTGAGATATATAATAGGAGCACCAGACTAGATATGGCAGCAATAAACGAGTTTAAAAAAGGAAGAAGAGAGAATGAATGTCGAAACCTGGTTTGTTTTGCTCAATCTATTCTATTAACTAATTGGTCCGTTGAAAATTAATGTTAACGATTCAGATCGTACTGATAAATATAGAATTATTTCTCTCTTTTCATTTCTCTTTTTATTTATTTCTTTATTTCTTTTTTTATTTTTATCCCAAAATGGTGACCCTGATGCTTTTTCACGTCTATCTCTTGTCCCTAGTGTCCTTTGTTCGTTACCGCAAAAGCTGGTATCCATTAGCTTCCTAACGGATTTTAGGAACGGAGCTGTGCGTGGAGGTTCAGCTAAATTTTTCTTTCAGTCTTCTTACAGCTAATTACATGCGCCCCACGTGACCAATATGGCCGGCCACTTTCTTTCTTTCTTTCTGGCGGGCTGCATTTCCGGAAGTAAACAAGACGTTGCCATCGTGTGGTGACATGGACAAACCCGGACACGTGAAGCGAGAGGAGGGGACTTTATCTCCGGTCTCCGGTGTGTGTTGCTGAATCCCTACAGAGATTATTGGTTACGGTAGCGAGACCAAAATTTAGTGGACCCATCTTTATTTAATGGAAACAGCGGATGTCGTTTGGGCTTCTTGATTCGTACGGAAGCTGTTGAACTCTTCGTGAACAACTGACAGCGCGTTGCATGAAGGCGAGACGACAATGGGTTCAAATTAGGGGTAATTTTTACCTGTCTTATTAGTTGGTGAATATTATAAGGACTACTATGATTCAAAGGGAACAATTAACTATAACACTGTTTTTGAATTTAATTAAACTGAAAGCGCCGTACTAGACGGCATAAAAGACACTCGGCCATATTAGACACGTTCCTATTTCAGCAGAGCATATTAAAAAAAAAAACAAAAAAAACGTTACGGCTGTATCACGTTCAAACACTAGTTCCCACTCGATCGAAGTTAAACCTGATCAGTACTTAGATGTGTAAAATAACCACAACGCTAATGGTAGTTGTAATTCTAAATTACTATATTCTCGTACCAACGAGATACAACTACGAACACGGGGCGCTGATAGCTCAGGGGTAAAATCTACGACTGATGCTAAATCAATCGGGTTTCGATCCCAGCTTGAGACAATCGGATGTTTAGACACACTGATGAGCTGTGATACAGCGAAACAATCTGTCTGTGGATGACAATATATACCCCCGCGCCGGGAAAATTTCATTGCAGTCGAGCACTTTTGGGAGAAAGCGCAAATTTGTAAACAATGACTACTATTGCTAATACTGCAAAGCTCTTCCATGAATTGAGCCCTCTCGATCATTGACCTGTTTATTCGAAGAATAAGAACGTAAAAATTAGCCTTCCTATAAACAGTTTGCTTTGTTTAGCGGCATATAAACAGCTAATGGGTCATTTAATGCCGAAATTTGATTTCCTTGTGACCTTTGAAGTAATAAAAATGTTATTTTGATTTCACAATTGAATACATAAGTTTAAGTGATTTCTGTTTATTTAACGGCAGATCAACTCCTTCTGCTCATTGGTGCTTATAGTTGGTACTACTGTGGTCACGTGAATGAAGTTTGAGCTTGATCGCGCCAGTTTTCATGCTGCTGTTACAGTGTAAACATGGCCACTCTGCCATTTTTAAACTTCTCGACCCACTCATACATGTTTTCTATGCGATAGTGCACCGTACTGTGTTAAAAGCCTCCGACGAATTTCAGCCCCTGACACACCTTCCGACAAGAGACACTGCTCTTTGTTCGTCCTTGTTGCACACTGCTAGCGGAGCGGGCATGTTTACACTGTAACAGAAGTAAGAAAACTGGCGCGATCAAGCTCAACCTTCGATCATATGACCACAAGAATACCAACTAAGCACATGCGAACAGATGGTAGTGAAAAGAACCTAGGATATATTTTGGCGAAAGTGCGGACAATTTTGATTTGCTCTTGTACATTCGGAATGTTTCGATATTTTAAAGATCCGAAAACAACCAAAGTTACAAGAGCAGGATTTACATATGGGCTGCAGCTCAGGTGACCCAAGACGTGTGGGACCCCCAAGAGTCCTATAATCTTGGGTTAGAAATAAAATAGAAAATAGAAAAAAGAAAACAAATCTCCTCTGTTTTTTTACCTTTAATCGCAGACGTTATCTAATTATTTTTCATATGGCATCTTTTGGACAACTTTGAAACAATTTAGTGTATTTGGGGTCCTCTAGTTGGGGTAGGTCTTTTAAATTCGATTCAATGTACAGTCTTTTGATTCAGATATAGGGCCTCTCAAAAGCAAAGAGGACAAGAGAGGACAAGAGAGGACAAGATACTGTCAAATTACAAAAACGTTAGTTTTCTTTTTTAGTTATTTTACAGAAAGTTTTGTCATATACAAGGCCTTCGGGTGACTCGAGGTCGAGGGGTTACGATAGGGCGATATTTTATACGGATAGGGGGTAACGATAATATGAAGTTTATATGGATAGGATGAGAATCTACACTCACTGTTCTATATAAAATACCCCCTTATCCAGGGAGACAATATTTATTACAGTCGGTCGGTCGGCCTAGAGTCGGGAATAAAAATCAGTGTGATTAGCGTCGCAGGGTCATTATATCTATTGCAGTCGGTGAACTTAGATTCAGGCTTAGAGTCGGTGGGATTAATGTCGTAGGGTCATATTTATTGCAGTCGCTGAGCTTAGATTCAGGCTTAGAGTCGGTGGGATTAATGTCGTAGGGTCATATTTATTGCAGTCGCTGAGCTTAGATTCAGGCTTAGAGTCGGTCGGATTAAAGTTGTTGGGTCATCATAATTATTGCAGTCGGTGAGGTTAGGTTCATGCTTACACTCGGTGTAATTAAATTAGTAGGTTCTTCGTATGTATTGCACTCGGTGAGCTTACAGTCAGGCTTAGGGTCGGTGAGATTAAAGTCGTAAGGGATTAATGTCGTAGGGTCATATTTATTGCAGTCGATGAGTTGAGGTTCATATTTATAGTCGGTGGGATTAAAGTCACAGGGTTATCATATTTATTACATGCGATTATAGTCATAGGATGTTTATATTTATTGCACGCGGTGAACTTGGATTTGGGCTTAGCGTCGATGGTGTTAGTCATAGGAACAGTACTGCAACATTGTGTCCAGAGAAAAATCTCCTGATGGAAATCATCCTTTTGTAGGCTGGTTTTGAATGCAACATTTCCCTTCTCCAAGAATGTCAGAGAAACAAGTCTGCCCTGATATTAACTCATAGCTGAAGAAAAATGGATTCATGGGCATTCCAAATTCATTAACCCGAAGTCAACAAATTAGAATCGACTAGGATTTGAACCCGTCTCGCCAACTTTACTTTTAACACCAACAACATTTACACTATCCATATATCGTGTACAAAAAATTATTAGGTTGGTGCAAAAATAATGTCGTTTT
>OZ010587.1:29972013-30052013 GCA_963932145.1 Acanthosepion lycidas
CCTGCAAAATCTATGTGCAGTCCTGTCCACGGAGTATCTGGCTTTGGCCAAGTTTGTAATTTCGTGGTAGGTTAATTTACTGCCAGGGCACAACCTTTGCAGGCTTTTAATAATTTTTCAATACCTTGACCCATTTTGATCCAGTATACAGAGATTCACATCCGAGATTTCTTCCTTGAAATTCCCGGATGTCCACTATGAAATTCATTTTATATCCGCTTTTTTAATATGACAGGTATTACTACTCTTTGTGCAAACATCAGTACTCCCTTACATAGCGAGTAAGCGTTCAAATCTGGATTGCGTTCCAAAAAATCGTCTATCTTTCTTTTAGTTGTGTTTTTTTTTTTTTTTTTTTTCGAAATAATCATGACTTGTTCTGCTTTTACTTTTATTTCTTTCGGGGTAACTGGTAGTTCGTGTACTACATTTCATAATATATTTTTTAATTTCTATTTCACTTTTAATAAGAGTGTCCTCAAAATGTTCAGTGTCTTTTGGTATCAAACTTGATGACCTAATTTTTGGGACGCCTTGGTATTCCATCTTGAAATCGTAATTTATTAAGATGGTACCCCAGTGATTTAATCTATTCACTCTATGCGTAGGAATTCTTTTTTTTCGAATCATAAATTGATAATAGAGGACGGTAGTCCGTCTGTAAACGAAAACTCCTTCTGTGTATAAATTGGTGAAATATTTTCACTGCAAATATTATTGCTAACGCCTATTTTTCAAACTGGCTGTAGTTTTTCTGCCAGTAGTAGCGAACGCGAAGCATATGCGACAGCTTTCGTATTACCGTTATCATATTTATGTAGAATTACCGCTCCTCTGTTATAGTCATTAGCATCTGAAGGCAATACGATTTCTGCTTTTGGATCGTAGTCCGATAATGATGTTAATACTTTCTTGATTTATTCAAATGCCTTCTGATACTTATCAGTCCAATCCTACTTTACGCCTTTTTTAAGCAAATTGTTCAGTAGATATATCACATTTTACATATTAGATATAGAGTTTTGATAATAGGTTGCTAGTCCTAGAAAGGCTCTTAACCTAGTAACGTTTGTTGTTAATTGCACTTACCCTCGACGGATCTGGTTGACGACTATTTTTCTCAATGATTTTTTATATACTTGATTTTAGGTAAAAACAATTCATACTTTTCCTCACTGAGTTTGAACAAGTATTCTCGTATTTTTTTTTTTTTCCAAAAAACTTCTTTCACAGTCCCAATATGTTGCTCTTTAGATACACTTTTAATTAATATATCATCCAGATAAGCAACTGCGAAATCACAATCTGCAATCATAGTAAGTATAGCATGATGAAATGTAGCTGGAGTTACTTGTATCCCAAAAGGAAGTCAGTTGAACTTGTACAATTCCTTATGGGGATTTATAGTTATTAGCTCTGAACATTCCTCAACCTATATCTGTAGAAAGTTTCAGCTCCGAATTTTTTTTTTTCCATTGTTTAAATTCGCAAAAATTTCCTCTGCACTTGGTAATGGATTGTTATCGGATTATAAACATTTGATTAATCCTTTCAAAAAAATCAGCATAATCACGTATTTTATTTTTCTTTCCTTTACATAAATTGCTGATGCTGCCCATTTTGAATAGTCAACTTTTTCAATTACACCTATATTTTCAAGTATGTCTAATTCTTCGTTGACTTGATCCAATGCTGCGAACAGTACACAGCGTTCCGGTTTAAACACTGGCGTCGACCTTCTTTTTTTTTTTTTTTACTCGAAATTTCGATTTCACTTGGGAAAACCAACCCAACTCATCTGATAGAAAACTGAAAAAATATTTTTTCACTTCTTCTTTTAAAATTTTACACAGTTTTTTTTTTTCATACTGGTAGCTTGTCCATGTACACTTTTGCAAGAAATAATTATAAGTAAATCCCACAACTCAAATAATTCAAATCAGTCAGTACTGAATAAGTTCGTAGTATTTTTAACACATAAGCCTTAGCGTTTACACACTTGTTACGAAATGAAACGCTACAAATCATTTCACCAATAAACAAATAATTTTTTACACGACACGTGCGATTTTAGAAGTTCTTTTTTCATGGAGGATTTCCGTTTACTTTCCATGTGTTTTCGTTAATTATTGTGATATCACTTGCAGTGTCTAGCTGCATTTTTACATCTGCATCATTAATTTTGTTTCTTTCGTTTTCTGTAATTATGTTTTCCGTCGCAACGCTGTGTACGAATTATTTTTCTGTGAGAACATTTCCTTGATTTTGTTTTACAGTGTGACTTTTTATGTCCTATTTTTCCACACTTGTAACTCTTTGAATTCTTAAATGAACAGTCGTCTCGTAGATGCAACCTTTCACATCTGAAACATGGATTATTTTTTTCTTTTTCCACATTTTTCTTTAACTTGTATAAATGTGCATTCTTTTTCTTCAATTTCTTCGTATCGCGTCTCATATTTAGGATTCTCTGACGTTTTTCTGATATTTCTTTCAGTGTTATTTTTTATTCTGTTCAAGTTTCGTTAGAATTCTAGCGCGTATTTCTGCATCTTTTTCCGCTGTTAACTCATGAACGAAAATTAAGCCTTTAAAATTATGAGATCAGTTCGTTTAATTTGAATCTTTTACACTCCTTGTCAACGATTCTAGCATATGTGACAAAATCTTTGTCGTCTTTTTTCGTCAGTTCATGAATTTCCAGCGAGTATTGAATAACGAACTTTTTACTGTTTCTTCAAAGCTAATTTCTCCTTTTTTTCGGTAGGAGAATATTACAGTATTTTCATGTTCTGCTGGTGCTAACATTCTCAACAAAACCTTTTTATATTCTTGTCTTCTCAGTCGCTGCATTTTTCTCTGAAAATTTGCTCATACCTTCTAAAATCAACAAAAAAGGTAATTCAATTATCTGAATTGTATGTAAATTCAGCTATGGCATTTGCCACCGCATTGTGAGTTAAAGAACTTGGGGAATTTTCCGTTTTCCTCCGTATTATTTCAATTAAAATTTATCGTTGTTTCTGGAGTCCCGACAACTGCTGTTGTTGTTGTTGCTGTTGCTGCTTTTGTATATTTACTACTCTTCCATATTTAAAGAAAATCCTTTTTTTCCTTCTTTTTTTTCCTTTTTTCTTTTTTACACACACAAAAGAAAAAAAATGAAACCAGCGTTGTTCTAACTTTTCGTCGTCACTGTTATTATGTGCGCCGAAGCAAAAAGTACTCTTTCTTATTCAGTATAAATTTCGATCTCTCATTTTTCTTTTATATCATATTTCTTGTATTATAAAGCTACGATATATATTGCCTCACAAGGTAATAAAGAACATGTCTTAGTTTTTTCGGACAACTTTTATTCCAAAATGATTTCCAAGAAAAGAAAGAATAAAAAGCATAGAAGTTACACTTGCATCTAGCCAAATCAACAGTAAATATATGAGATCTCGACGCGAGTCTAGTACTGAGCTTAAACTCATAATGTCTAGGTGCCATAGGGAAACGCTCATCGGAACAATTAACATGAAAATATTTATAGAAAAGTCACAAAGAAGTAACTTTACGGCGGTAGGAAAATGACTGAAACCGAGGAGCCAGGTGAGGTCCAATAACATTGCTGATTTTTTTTTTGGAGAATATGACACTCACAGGACACACTGGAAACAAGACACACTAAGAAAAACAGCGAGTAACCTACCTAATAAAGTGATAGAATCACGATGGAGGGTATATGCACTTAAATGAATGTAAGGAAGTCGAATGGAATTCGAAATCGGCTGCAATAGAAAATAGGTTGAGAGTATGTATACATTTCGTTCTCGCTATTTATTAGTTATTTATAGTAGTTAAATACTGTTTATTTATTAGGTTTTTAAAATACTGTTTATCCATTAGGTTGTTAAATACTGTTTATTATGCTGTTAAATACTTTTTATTTATTAGGTTTTTAAAATACTGTTTATCCATTAGGTTGTTAAATACTGTTTATTATGCTGTTAAATACTTTTTATTTATTAGGTTTTTAAAATACTGTTTATCCATTAGGTTGTTAAATACTGTTTATTATGCTGTTAAATACTTTTTATTTATTAGGTTTTTAAAATACTGTTTATCCATTAGGTTGTTAAATACTGTTTATTATGCTGTTAAATACTTTTTATTTATTATGTTGTTAAATATTGTTTATTTATTAGGTTGTTAAATGGTGTTTATTTATTAGGTTGTCAAATACTGTTTATTTGTTAGACTGTTAAATACTGTTTATCGATTAGGTTGTTAAATACTGTTTATTAGGTTGTTAAATATTTTTTATTAGGTTGTTAAATATTGCTTATCCATTATGTGGTTAATTTTTATTTAAGTTGCTAAATACTGTTTATTTATTAGGTTGTTAAGTACTGTTTATACGTTAGGTTGCTATATACTGTTTATTTATTAGGCTGTTAAATACTGTCTATCTATTAAGTTTCTAAATACTGTTTATTTAATAGGTTGTGTACTTTCGAGAACAATTTGGCAAATTTTAACAAATGTACATGCAAAACGAAAGCGTATACTCGCTGTTAGAAGAATTAAGTTTCCTTCATCTTCAGGGTGGCCCGAAAGTCTTGTCATGACCCCCCCTCAAAACAAAAAGTAAATAGGCCAATAGATGAACAATTAATGCAGTAATAAGAAAACACATGTACTCGATTAAATTTATTCACTTTCATTGCTGTAAACAGCCCTCCCTTCCAAACTGTGAAAGCTCGTATCAGCCATCTCAGATAGAAAATTATATCATTTGAGGATGAGAAAACTTTTCGAACACCCTGTACAATCTAACATTTGTAATATGGTGAATTCAATTTTCCCTCTGTGAATCACTACTAAAGGTTGGCTTATACATAAATGTGCTTAATAATTCTTATCTGCATTAAATTTCAGATATCTCTGGAGAATCAATATACTACAACAGTGGATGGCATTGTGTGAATCGAACTCACTCGCAACATAAACTTACTAATCAGCGCTCTTTGACAAGCGCCCACTTAAGTTGCCAATGTATGAATTTCGGCATGCAGTGTCAACGCGTACAGCTGAATGCATAGGTTTCAGTGCAAGCGTGATTATGTGAATATATGCTGAGTTTCAATTGGGTGGCTTATAAAAAAAAAAAGTGTACTGAAATTTAAATATTCGCAATTATCGTTGGGTCATTTTTTGTGTACGGTCTAATCTCGGCTTCAAGAAGGCGAAATTGAAAAGAGGAATGGCGGCTGGCGTACAATATGGCGATGCGGAAGAAATTGGCAGACGACCAAAACAACAGAAAACAAGAAAGAGAAAAAAATAAAGAAAAAGAAGGAAAGCGCAAAAATGCGTCAATAAGAAAGAAAAAAAAAAGACATCAACATGCAGGAAGAATTGAAAAATAAAAATAAAGTTTATTGGTGCTATTATTATTATTATTATTATTATTATTATTATTATTATTATTATTACTGCTGTTGTTATTATCAGCTGAACATAATAATAAATATAAAAACGATAATAACCAATGAAAAGAGATATAAGATGAACTACCATGTTCATTAAATGGTAATAAAAATGTAATTAACAACATTGCGAATAAATAATAATATGGTCAAGACAACAACAACAACAACAACAACAACACTAATAATAATAATAATAGAAAGAATATTTTATACAAAGAAAGAAAGAAAGAAAGAAAGAAGATGAATTGGAAATATGGGTGAAGAAGAAGAAGAAGAAGAAGAAGAAGAAGAAGAAGAAGAAGAAAGACGAGACAGAATAAGTTATACAAAGAAAGAAAGAAAGAAAGAAAGCAAGAAAGAAAGAAGATAAATTGGAAATATGGGTGAAGAAGAAGAAGAAGAAGAAGAAGAAGAAAGATGAGACAGAATAAGTTATACAAAGAAAGAAAGAAAGAAAGACAGAAAGAAAGCAAGCAAGAAAGAAAGAAGATGAATTGGAAATATGGGTGAAGAAGAAGAAGAAGAAGAAGAAGAAGAAGAAGAAGAAAGACGAGACAGAATAAGTTATACAAAGAAAGAAAGAAAGAAAGAAAGAAAGCAAGAAAGAAAGAAGATGAATTGGAAATATGGGTAAAGAAGAAGAAGAAAAAGAAGAAGAAGAAGAAGAAGAAGAAGAAGAAGAAGAAGAAGAAGAAGAAAGCTTTAACTATAATGCTGCTTATATGGAAAAGTTCTCGGCCCAACAAATAAACCCTCACACATAAAATATATATATATATATATATATATATATATATATATATATATATATATATATATATATATAATAGAATAAGAAAAAGAAACTCTTACTTTCGGCCGGATTCTCAGATTTTATCAAGTTCATTGGGCCAATAACTATTCAGCACCGCCGCCTTTTTAAGAAATAATATTATTAATAATTAAAATTGTATTAAAAAATAATAAAATAATAAGGATTCAAATAAAAAGAATCAACTGACATTTGGTTGTATTAATTAAAATGTGACGCTATAATAAAGTATTTGCTTGGTAATAATAAATTATTAGGTTGGTGCAAAAATAATGAAGTAATAATGTCGTTTTTTGACGTATTTTTAACGTCAAAAAACGACATTATTACGTCATTATTTTTGCACCAACCTAATAATAAAAAACAGAATTTCTAAAAAAAAAATTATATTGAAAATAATAGCAAGTAGAATATGAATAAAAAGCAGCAACAGCAGCAGTACAGTTATTATTATTATTATTATTATTATTATTATTATTATTAATAATAATAATAATAATAATAATAACGAAGAAAAAAAGGAGGTAAAATTAATAGTGATAATGAAGACGATGTTAGCAATGGTGACCAATAGGGGAAAAACTGAATCGTTGATAGGCAAGAAGACAATCAAAAAAGATGGTGGATGAAAAGAAATAAAAATAAAATAAAATAGCGAAAAAAATATGGCGTAAACGGGAATGATAGAAAATATGAGGGAAAAGATTGTGCCAATAATGTTGGCGATTATTATTATTATTATTATTATTATTATTATTATTATTATTATTATTATGTTCCTGTTGTTGTATTGAGATTAGGCCTGACAGACTGGAGACGAAGGAAAAGATGTCAAGATTAGAAATAGAAAAATTAGATAGAAAATCTAATAATAAAAAAAAAAAAAGTAGCAACAAAATTTCTAAAAGTAAAAGCCGAGGAGGAAAGTAGAAGAAAAACAAGCAGAAGAGAGAGAGAGGGGGGGGGAGAAACACGCAGGAAAGGAGGCTGTCTAAGAAACAAGTAGTGAGAGAAAGAGATAGATAGAGATAAGGAGGAAGAAAAGCTAGGAGAGTATGAGAAAGGAAAGGTAGAAAAAGAAGTAAAAGAAGCAAGAAGAGGAGGGAGAAAAACAACAAGAGTGTGGGTTGGGAGATTCGGGGTATAATAGAATTTGGAGAAAAATGAAGAAGAAAGATCAGACAGAAAGAAAAGGAAGCATTTTGAATCGATGTGAGCGTAGTAAAAAAAATATAAGATACGTTGGTAGAAATAGCTATTACTACTACTACTATTACTACTATTACTACTATTACTGCTACTACTTTTATTCATAAGTAATAGAAGAAGAAGAGGAGGAGGAAGAAGAAGAAGAAGAGGAAGAAGAAGAGGAAGAAGAGAGGAAAACGCAAATGAAAGGACAAGAGATAATGTTCAGACCCAAAGAAGAAAGAATAATGATGCCGAGTAAAAGAAGAATCAATGAATGAATGAATGAATGGAGAATGAAGAGCGGAAGGAAGGTAGAAAAAAAAGGTAAGGTAGAAGGAGGAAGGAAGGAAGGAAGGAAGGAAGAAGAAGAAGAAGAAGAAGAAGAAGAAGAACAACAACAACAACAACAAAAAGAACAAGAAAATAGGAAGACGCAAATGGAAGAACAAGAATTAAAGATCAGTCGCAAAGAAAGAAGGATAATGATGCCTTGAAGATGAAGAAGAAGAAGAAGAAGAATGAAGAGAGGGAGAAGGAAGAAAAAAGGAGAGATAGAGAGAGTAAGGAAGAAGGAAAGAAGAAGAAGAAGAAACCACGAACAAAAAAAAAAGAAATATCATCAAGAAAAGAGTCAAAAGAAGAAGAGAAAAAGAAGAAGAAAAGAATGAGTTGAAACTTGAAAGTCAAGCAAAAAGAACAATAGTGAGGTGGATGAGGAAAGAGAATAGAAGAAGAAGAAGAAGAAGAAGAAGAAGAAGAAGAAGAAGAAGAAGAAGAAGAAGAGGTAGATGTCAAGTGTAAGCGAGGAGAGAATACGAGAATGAGGTAATTAAAGAAGCTAAAAATCTGGAGGAAAGGGAGCGACAGGAAAAAGAAGTACAAACGAAAGAAAGAAAGAAAGAAAGAAAGAAAGAAAGAACGAAAGTGAAAATAAATAAGTAAATAAATAAATAAAGTCTAAGAAGATAAAAAGTAATTATCACAAGTGAATTACCTAGACATCTTAGTTGTCGTAATAGGACCGTGAATCTTAATAATAATAATAATAATAATAATAATAATAATAATAATAATAATAATAACGAAGAAAAGAAAGAAAACCTTGGAAAGAAAAGAAAATAAAAAAATACAAAGTAAAACAATAAATAATAAAGAGGCGAATATGCTTGCGCATATTAAAAAAAAAAAAAAAAAAATTCAGCTCAAAACCAGTTATAATGAATAGTGATAATTTTTTTCTCCAAAAATATCCGGCTTGAAGCAAGTGGGCACCACGGTAACTAACAGACGAGACTGTCACTGGAGACAAAGAAAGAAAGAAAGAAAGAAAGAAAGAAAGAAAGAGACAGTGCGAAATAGTGATAACGGGAGAGAAATACGGAAAAAAGAGTATGAGATGATGAAAGGAAAGAGGGAGTAATAGAAAGAATGAGATAGATAGATAGATAGATAGATAGATAGAGAGAGAGAGAGAGAGATGTGAGAGGAAGGTCGAGAAGGAGAGACAAGTCATTTTATGGTCAACCGTGAGTCATACATTGGCCGTCGAAGACGCCAGCGGGTACAGCTAGCAAATTCCTGCAGGCATAAGTTTTGAATTGAAAAGCCGCGGGCGATGGAAAAAGGACAGAGGCAATCGCGGGGTTGGAAGAGGGAGAAGGCAAGCGGGAAGTTTTCGAATAGAGGTATGGGGGTTTGAGGGAGAAAAACAAAAAGAATGCTCCCCAGAGAAGAAAAAGAAGAAAAAAGACGGCGGACAACTTCTCATATATATATATATATATATATATATATATATATATATATATATATATATATATATATATGTGTGTGTGTGTGTGTGTGTGTGCGTGTGCGTGTGTGTGCGTGTGTGTGTGTATTTGTTATGGATCTCGACAACCAGAAGGTTTGGCAAAACGAAGAAAAATTCAGAGAAGAAAGAAAGAAAGAAAGAAAGAAAGAAAGGGTGCAAAGGCGGATGACAGCAAAATTAAAAAATACATAAAAATCGTGCAAAGTCGGAGTGAAAAGAAAAAAAGAAAGAAAAAAGAGAAGAAAAGAAAAAAACGAACAACTCCTCTTACATACACCCCCATATATATATATATATATATATATATATATATATATATATATATAGGCAACATAAACTCTTTATAACACCAACGATAAACTGAAGGCAATCATTCACCAAATTAAACAAGGAGACCGTCCAGAAGCGCTGCAGGAGATTCCGAAGTCGTCTGGAGGCCGTGGTTGAAACTAATGGTGATTTCATTAAATAACTCTACTCTTTAGTATTTCAAGGTATTTTTGTGTAAATTTGGTAAATGTATCTGTTAAAATGCGATGTATTATTTTCGTTTTTGTGTAATTTAGACGGCAATTTGTCTTTTACACCCTGTATACATATATGCACACACACACATGCGCACGTGTGTGTGTGTGTATATAAACGATATGGATCTTCACGACCAGAAAGACAGCGTTTGGCAAAATGAGAAAAAATCAGAAGAGAAAGAAAGAGTGTAAAGGCAGAAGAAAATATATAAAAATCGTGAAAAGCCAAATTTCCTAAACAGCCCTCAATACCGATGACTCAACCCGACTAAAAATAATATTGCTAAAATCAGCAAAAACATCATTGAAAGAGCATGCAAATACAATAAAAATGCTCTAGGAGTGGCTCAAGACAGCAGAACCCGTAGAATGGTTTACGAATATAAAAAGGAAGAATGTACATTCATTCAATTCGATATTTGTGAATTTTACCCGACCATCACCGAGAATCTGCTGATGACTGATGGAAATCTAGCAAAAAAAAATGACTGTCCAATTAGCGATCTCGAAATAAATATAAAGCAGACACAAAAACCTATACTATTTCATAATGGTTACCTGTGGATCAAAAAAAGTATCTCAGAGTTTAATATTGAAATGGGAGTATTTGATTCTGCAGAGGCATGCAATTTATTTGGAATATTTTTATAGTGAAGACTTAGATTAACTTTCAACATTAAGGACACGGTACTCTATAGAGATGACGGGGTCATTCTCATCCGTAATTCAAGCCCACATAACATAGACCGATTGAGGAAGGAACTTGTTATACATCATGACGGTCGTCTTCGAGTATAGAATCCAGAGGTTAGCAGTTAATATTTCGGAGACAGTAGGAAAGCGTAGTTCAGGTTAGCAGTGGATATCGCAGCAAAGTAGCAGAGCGTAGTACTTCCTTCTGTTTATCTTCGCCTGACAAATTGGCACTGGTCATTCAGGTAGGGTAAACAAAAATGGCCGCCTTTATACACGACGGATTGAATGTTCTACGTCTTCTGATTGGTTAACCTTCTATTGGTGGACTATAAAGTGAGTCAAGGCATTTGGACTAACTCACTAGTTACATAATGTATACAAAAAACTGCAACAGAACTGATCAGTTTTTTAAAGATCACGAATTAAATATTAACACTACCACCAATGCTAAAGAGATCAGCTTTCTCGATGTGAGAATTAAAATAATGGTTATTACAAAGCATATATCAAACAGTTGTATAAAGATAGAAGCGCAAGTAAAGATCAAAGCACCACCATGAAATTCTAGATAATTTACATAAATTGCTCCAAGTCAGATTATCTATCAACTCCAGCAATGAGGAAATATTTGCTAATAATAAAGTTAAATATATATAGAGACTTTAAAACTAAGCAATCATGTGTTAATTTAGAGTAATGAGACAAAAAATAAACAGAAACACAATAAACATAAAAGTTATATGATTCAATTCACATTTTGATCATAATGTCCAAACTAATATCGGAAGAATTTTCCTAAATTTAATCTATAAGCATTTTAACCATTCACCAACACTAAAAAAAAAGAGAAAGATTTTTAAATGTTAAAATCAGCTAGAGATGCGTTAATAACATAGATAAAACCATATACCGGCGTAACAACATTATATTAAGGTAATTTGCAGTTTAAACCCCACGCTCAGTTTCTAATAAAAATTTCCAGAATAAGATTGAGCACTTGTTATAAGATCCCAGTTAATTGACGGTGAGATGCCATCATTCCATAATTCCCAGAAATATTTGGAGAGATCAGTGCTGTTTTGGTATTTTATTTTACCAAGGCCATTCGATGATGGTAAAAACAAAATTCCCAAGGATATTCAGTGGAACAAAAATAAAATTTAACATCGTTTCCAGAATGTATTATCGCTCGGTATACTATATTATCAGTAATACATTGGCCGTTTATGGGACATATTTTCCCTTGGCAGATGCATTTAGTTTTTAGAAATATTTACCTTGTCTTTGATGGAAATATATATTGTTTAATATAAGGGTATTTGCAGATTAGGACCCGCGCTAAGTAACTAATAAAAATTTCCCGAATAGTTCGATTTAGGTACAAATTTACATGCTTAATTCGAAAATAACAAAGAAATTTTGCTAAACTCTACCGTTTTGCAGTTATCAACAATAAAAGTTCGGTGTCATTCGCGTCTGCCATTACTGGCGTTTTTTTTTTTTTGTTATTGCTGTTTTTTTGTACATACATTCGCATTCGAGCAGTCATTCGCGGAATCTTACTTAGTTGAAGGCCGTCTTACTGATCTTACTCGTCTCAATCACTGCGCAAGAGTTAGCATTAGTGTAGGGCTATGACTGAATGACAGGCCCGAAGCAAATGTAGTAATGGCTGCTGTGCTGTAACCGCAACGCGAGTGAGTCCGATACAAAGAATACATGCATTAAAAGGACAGTCATAAATTAACACCCCGTTGCGCGGACTGACCACACTTAAATAAACCGAGTTTATTAAACAAGAAAAGTGAATTGATCGATACATGTAGGCATAATAAATAAATACCTGCTGAAATACTTTGATTCAGCTTAAATTTTAATAAATATTACGGTTTATATTTTAGGAATATTTCGGTTTGTTTTTGTTCTTATATATATATATATATATATATATATATATATATATATATATATATATATAGAGAGAGAGAGAGAGAGAGAGAGAGAGAGAAGATAGAGAGAGCGATACAAATCCCGTTTATTTTATGTGCCAAATATAATTTTTTAATTTAAAAAACTGTAATCTCAGTATAATATATGTCTACGCCAACATTACTATAATCAGATATATTTTTTAAAAATTGAATTACGTAACGGCCAATCTATACTCAGGAGGGATAACATGTATATTTATTAATATATAACTCTGAACCATGAGAATATGTAGCCCAGAATACCTAAATGAAGAAGAGAAATATATTGAGGAAACTTTCAAAATTCTCCACTATTCACGCTTAAGAAACGCATTTATAAACTCCACAAAGCAAAATAAATAAATAAAAATAAATAAATTAAATTAAAAAATAACTAAATAAAATTAAAAAAAAAAAAAAGAAACAAACAGCACCAATATCACTTCTAACAAAAATTACACAAAATTCTTAATCCTACCATCCAACACTCTTTTTACTAAACTCACCAGCAAATTAGTCATTCCTAATACTAGGATCATTACGAAACCTCCAAGACAATCGGGGACATAATTAGAAAGAAAAATAAACCCAACAACAATTCAAATGCTGGGATTCATCAAATAAAATGTTTACAATGCAAAAATGTTTTAATGCGGGGTAGACATCATGTGATTTAAAAACCCGCATCTACGAACACAAGAGAGACTTGCGTTTAGACAAACGATCTAACTCTTTCGTTTTGCATAGGAACGATGTTGGACATAAATTTTCTTTAACTAACGGAATCCATTCTTAAATAATCTAACTCATATCTGTCGAATACAAAGAATACATGCTTTAAAAGGACAGCCATAAATTAAAACCTTGTGAAACCTCGTTGCGCGGGCTGACTGCACAAAGATGAGGACGTCAGAACTCCTACTAGATAGATTAGAATGCAAAATTACGAACGCACATTACATTCTGATGCCCACTTCGGCGTACAAGAATCTTCGCAAATTTACATATACATAGAATTATACGTTTTTAATGTACGTGACACGTGTCTGACTAGTGAAGACTGACCCAAACATAGTTGAAAATAGCAGTGTTTCTGTCTCCTTGTCTGTTTTCTCTCAATCAATCTCTGATGAAGCTTTAATAAAAGTGAAAATGCTATAGTCCGGTTCCTTTTACCACGGTGTTAGTCCAATGTAGAACCAATAATAAAGAACTCGAACACGGATATGTAATAACACAGATATATTACTAACAGGAATATATAAAGAGAAGTAGAAAGTGTTAGTACGAACAGGTTTAGTAGTAATTGTCTGAACGCGACTCTGTTTCGGACTGCCTCTGACTCGACTGACTGACCCGCTCGCTCTGACTGACTGACTGACAGACTCCTGACAGACCTCACTCTAGACTTCAGACTGAATAGTATTTAGTCACCCCCCCCCCTACGAGGGCATCATGCGGCACAAGGCCGGTTTAACGTTGGATCTCCCAGCCCGTGTGCTCGGCCAAAAATATGCCCTTTGAACCCGCATAAACGGGTTCAGGGTCGGTTCACCTCCCCGAAAGAGACTCCGCTCTTCGGCGTAGCCTCGTTCGGGTTTATCCCCGCCCGAAGGCAGAGAGTTCAACCGATCAGCCGGTCAGCCGGTCGCCTGACTTCGGACTGAACGGTATTTAGTCACCCCCCCCCCCACGATTGCATCATGTGGCACAAGGCCGGTTTAACGTGGGATCTCCGAGCCCGTGGGCTCGGTCAAAAATATGCCCCTTGAATCCGTATAAACAGGTTCATGGTCGTTTTACCTCCCCGAAAGAGACTCCGCCCTTCGGCGTAGCCTCGTTCGGGTTCCTCCCCGCCCGAAGGCAGAGAGTTCAACCGATCAGCCAGTCAACCGGTCGCCCGACTTCGGACTGCACTCTCTGCTTCCTCTTGAGGCGCAATATTTATTACGTATGGAATAGAAACATTTTAGATTGATATACGTTTCCTAATTGTTCTTTAGTTTATTTTATATATATATATATGTGTGTATATGTGTGTCATAATTCTACCCTCTGACACACTATCTTCAATATACTAGGATCATAAACGTCATATATACAAGACAATCGGAGATATAATGAGGAAGAAAAATAAACCCAACACCGATTCAAATGTCGGGATTTATCGAATAAATCGTTTACAATGCGAAAATGTTTATGTGGGGGAGACATCAGGTGTTCTAAAAGCCCTCATCTGCCAACAAAAGAGAGACTTGCGTTTGGTTGGAAATGGTGATGGGTATAACTTTGATTTCACTAATGCCACCTCAATTAAAAAAGAACATACCGTAATTCCTTATGTATAATACACATTTTTTCTAAACAAAAAAAAATAATAATAAGCGAAATCAGGAGTGCGTATTATGCATAGGTTTCAAAAAATCTTTTAAAAATTGCCGTAAAATAAAATATGAATTATCATAAAACTAAATTGAAATAATACTGTTCTATGTTTAAAATCATTTTTTTAAAAACATGAGTAGGCTGTGAAACAATAAAGATGTCAGATACAATAATATGTACTTAACAATACTTACAAAAATGGTGGCATTAGACATTAGTTTTATAAAACCTAGGAATTCATACAGAGATCTCCTCAAGGACACATGGAACAGTCGATAAAAACGTTAGTTACATCCAGTGACAGTACCTAAAGAATGTGAGTTCAATACCCAGTTAAGGCAGTGGAGAACTTGCAGAGGGAATTAATTTAACTGACATCCATTAGACATGGCACGTGGAACTAGAACAGTCTACCCCAGTGAGCGTAATATTCCAACCACCTGAAGAAGCCCAGAGTGTACAACAGCCGTAACGTTGTAATAAATATGGCGACTAAGATGAGGACAATAGCCCGAATAATATAAATAGTGAATACTTTACAAATGTAAAATAAAATAAGAATTATCGTAAAACTAAATTAGAATAATATTATTCTATGTTTAAAACCATTTTAATAAGAGTAGGACTTTCAGCACAATTTTAGGGGTGCGTATTATGGATGAAGACGTATTATACATGGGGAATTTCGGTAATTCTTTACTAAGAAAATACATTAAAAACCTAACTAATAGCATTATTACCAACTATAAACACACGCCTAAAACATAGCATTGCATCGCCAAATTTGAATCCTTTCTTAAACAATATCCTTTATATCCATAAAAAGGATACATGCTTAAAGAGATCTATCATAAATTAGAATCATATGACACCCCACTGCTCTGATCGCACAAAGGTTAAGACATTAGAACTCCCACTAGACAGACACACATACATAAATATGAATCCAATGCCCATATGCACATAGTAGTAACTTCGCAAATCTACATACATATAAAATTATTTACGGTTTCAATGCACGTAACTGACCAATGAGAATTGAACATACAATTTGAAAATAGCAATGTCGTTTTCCCTGACGAAGCTTTAATAAACTGAAACATGTTAGATTGATGTACGTTTCTTATTTGCTCTTTATTTTATCATCCTGTCGGATTCTGCGCGACCTTCTACCAGAATGGTTGATGCTAACCTCCAGAAAAGTAACTCGTTACACCTTTTCGGGCTATCGCTTTCTGCTGATACAAATTGGAAAGACTATATTGAATCCATTGCTAGGTCAGCTGCTAAGAAAGTGGTTTCACTGTATCGGGCAAAACAGATTTTCTCTCCAGAATCTATCTTGTATATCTATAAGTCTCCGATTCATCCATGCTTAGAATATTGCTCACACATATAGTCCGGTGCCCTGGCTATTTATCTTGAGCTCCTTGATAAAATACAAAGAAGAATCTGCAATATTATTGTTACGGATCTGGCAGCTTAACCCCAGTCACTTTCTCACCACTGTAATGTTGCAATGTCTTTTCCATAAATATTCTCTTGATAATTGTTCAAATCAGACCTTCGCTATGGTACTTAGATTTTTTAAATTTAAGCGCAGTACTTGACTGGAGACGAGGTTTCTTTAGCTTGCAGCTGAGTTGGCTTGAACTAGGTGTAAGTTCTACGGTAATATTTTCTTTACTCGTTTCTGAAAATCCTTTCTGACTCCATTCTTTTCAGCCAACTTTAAACTTCAAAAATTTAAATGCAATGTCAAATGCTGTCTATTACCCACCTTAGGGAAGCCGTTGTTGATTAGTGTTTGTTTAACATTATTAAATTCTTTGAGGAAGAATAGCCGAGAGGATGAATTCTGGTGTGCTCTATTTAGAAAGTTTTTTTATTACTTCTATTTTGTATCTAAGTGCACATTCCTTTTGAAGTTAAGATGGCACGAGTTTTTGCTGGTGGTTTTTTTGTATAATGATGTAATGAAATTGTTATTGCTGTATTCACTAACCACCTTATAGACCACCAAATTAGATTATTTCTCCCCAAAGTAAGTAATAACGATAGTGAATACACAGCCAAAAATCACATACACATTTATTACAAAAAACAATTGCGTATTAATTACAAACAAGACGAATCTTCTCTAAGGAATATTATAAAGAAATATACTACTCCAATTCACCTGTATAAAAAAATCAAATTAATTATCTATTATAAAAAATTTAAGACAGCGAACCTTATCCTTAAGTAAGAACACACCAGATAAGTCAAAATGACAAAGAACGAACATTATCTATGAGTTCAAATGCCCCTTAAGGAACTGTATTCCTGATCAAACCGGACTCATAAATAATTACATCGGTTACACAAACACATGCTTATCCAGACGTCTTACGTTACACCTATCTGAAAATTTTTTCGTTTCATTTCGTTTTTGGAAGTGCTATCTGATGATCCGGCGTCCTTTAAAAGGACTCTGGTGAAATAAATTATTATAATGGTACCTTAACGTGCTCTGTTTTTCTTTTAAATTTATATATTTATATATATATATATATATATATATATATATATATACATACATACATACATATATAGATATGTGTGTGTGTGCGCGTGTCGTTTTTGATAACCAGAATGGCGGTTTTGGGCAAAATGTGGAAGAATTTAGAAAAATATTAATGAAATTAAGAAAGAGTGACTCAAATTTAAAACGAAAAAAAATTTGAAAAATTGAAGGAAATATAGAATGAAAAGGCAATGAATAAGAAAATAACGCGGTGAAAGAGTAATTTAGACATGTCGATGACATATGTCTGGAAAAATAGAAACGAACGAACGAACGAAAGAAAGAAAGAAAGAAAGAAAGTAAGAAAGAAAGAAAGAAAGACGAAAATGGAAGATGTGAGAAAGAAAGAGAAAAAGAAAAAAGGAGAGAGAAAACGTGAAAGAAGAGATGAATATTAGGAAAAAGCAACGGAAAATAGAGAATAGTTGAGAAAGTAAGAGTGAGAGAAAAGGTAGGAATGAAGTGGAAAAAAAGAAAAAATAAACAGAAAGAAAGAAAGATTGGGACAGAATAAGAAAGAAAGAAAGACAGAAAGAAAGAAAGAAAGAAAGAAAGAAAAATTCATTGATTAGGGCAGGAGAAGAAAGAAAGATAATGGAGAGAATAAGAAAGAAAACAGATAGATAGACAGATAGATAGATAGATAGATAGATAGATAGATAGATAGATAGATTCGGATAGAATACGAAAAAAGAAAACAAAAGAAAGAATGATAGACATAAACTGACAAACTGACAGAATAATGAATAATGGAAAACAAAAAAAGAAAGAAAGAAAGAAAGAAAGAAAGAAAGAAGGAAACAAACAAACAAAGATAGACAAAATTCATTGATTAGGGCAGGAGAAGAAAGAAAGATTAGGATAGAATAAGAAAGAAAGAAAGAAAGAAAGACAGATAGATAGATAGATAGATAGATAGATAGATAGATAGATAGATATAGAAAGAGAGAAAAAGAAAGAAAGGAAAGAAGAAAAGAAAGAAGAAAGGAAGAATGGAATATAATGGAATAAGATTAAAAGAATGAGAAGTAAACAAAGAAAAAGAAAAAAGTAAGAGGAAGTGTAATGAGATAGATAACCGAATGTAAAAAGAAAGATGAAAGGAGGGAAAATATTTGAGAGAATAAAAATAATAGAATATAAATAAAGAGGGAATAAATGATAGAAAAGTGAAAAAAACATCGGAGGAAGAAAGAAAGAAAAAGAAGACCAAAATTAAACTGAAAGAAAAAAATGGAAAAGAGAATATGAAATCCAAAGAGAGTAGTAAGGAAAAAACAAGTAGAATAAGGAGGGAAAATGAGAAAGAAAGAAAGAAATAAAACCAGAAAGAAAGAAAGAAAGAAACGAAGAAATAAAGAAACGAAGAAAGAAACAAACAAACAAATCTCGAGTGAACAAAGGCTGACAACAAAGACAAAAAGAGTATATATGAAAGAACAAAAATGAAAATCAGAAAAAAAAAAAAAAAAAAAAAAGAAAGAAAGATCGTAAAAAAAAAAGGAGGAGCAAAGAAAGAGCCGTGGGAAAAAAAGAGTAATGAATGAAACAATTAATGAATGAAAATGAAAGAGAAATGTGAATACTGGCTGAGAAAGAAAAAAAAGAGGGATCTAGATACAAGAACGATTTACAAGAGAGGGAAAAACCTAATCGAAGAGAGAGAAATACGCGTTCAAGTCGCCGGAAAATCGATTAAAAATATTTACTTCTTATGCGAACTGGAAATCGATGGCGAAAGTAGAAGGTCAAAAACCATCTCCATATATACATATATACATATATATATATATATATATATATATATATATATATATATATATATATATATATATATACATATTAGGTTGGTGCAAAAATAATGACGTAATAATGACGTTTTTTGACGTTAAAAAATACGTCAAAAAACGACATTATTACGTCATTATTTTTGCACCAACCTAATATATATATTGTCATCCACATATAAGCCTGTATCAGAGTTCATCAGTGTGGCCAGACATCCGATCGATTGCTTCAAGCGGGAATCGAAATCCGACCGATTTATCATCAGTCAGAGAGCCTTCTCCTATGCTATCGGTGCAAAGCAATTAAAGGAAAAATTTTTAACGTATTATATACGGATGTATACAAACCACAGCAGCTAGAGTGCTATGAAAATCAAACGCAAATTTACAAAATAAGAGAAAAATTTTTTCTAGGTAATCCCTGATGAAGGTTTTAATATCACCGAAACATGTTTCATAAACGTTTCCCATTTGTTCTTCATTCCATCATTCTCTCGGATTCCGATTCATATTTGATATGTATTTTATTCCAATTCATATATATATATATATATATATATATATATATATATATAGAAGAAGAAGAAAAAGAAGAAGAAGAAGAAGAAGAAGAAGAAAAAGATTAATAGAGAAAAGGAAAGAAGAAATAGATAAAGAAAGAAAAACAATCAATTGCAGTGTAATAGTGATATATATATATATATATATATATATGTGTGTGTGTGTGTGTGAGTGTTTCTATGTCTGTGCATGTGTGAAGAGAGAGAAAAAGCTGTTTTGAATTTTATATTTAATGAAGAAAACAACAACAATGTCTGAGAAGAAGAAGAAGAAGAAGAAGAAGAAGAAGAAGAAGAAGAAGAAGAAGAAGAATGAGATGGGTGTGATGGATAAAGAAGAAGACAACAGTGAGGAAAAAAAGAAGAAGGAAGAAATGAATAAAGATGAGGTGGATAAAGAAGAAGAAAAAGAAAAAGAAGAAAAGGAGAGAAGAGGAAGATAAAGATAACGAAAGAAAGAAAGAAAAACAAGTATATTTATAGAAGAAGAAGACGACAACAATGTGTGACACGCAGATTGACGAAAAGAAAAAAAAAGAAGAGGGAGTAAAAAAGATGAATAACGTGGATAAAGAAAAAGAAAAAGAAGAGAGAAAAGAGAAAGAAAGAAGGAAAAAAATGGACTGAAATTTAATAGTGAAATATATATAGATATGTATGTATCTGTGCGTGTGTGAAAGGAGATGAAGGGGATTGCATTCCATCTTTAAATAATAATAATAATATTAAAAAAAAAAAAAATAATAATAATAATAATAATAATAATAATAATAATAATAATAATAATAATAATGAGTTAAACTTTATAAAGGAGTTGCAGTAGTAGTAGTGGAAGAAGTAGAACATACATATCGCCTTCTGCGATATGGCGGCACCTATTACGGCTAACCCATCAATCTTCAATTTTGGAAAAATTGTTAAATGTTTCCTTGTAAAGAAATCTTTTTTTTTAAATAAAAAATAAAAATAAAACGCTGGAGAAGTGCACCAAATGGCCACCTTTCTTAAAGTAATTATTTGCTTTAAAATACATGACTTCTTTTTGAAAGATACATTTAAAAAAAAAATATCTGAAACTCATTTCAAGGCGAACAAAATATTAACAATTTTAATTAAGATTACTTGTTAAAAAAGAACTCGTAGATCATGATCTCATTGTAAAGCGGCCTTTCTTCGCAATCAGGATTCCGTTTGTCACAGAAAGTAGCGGTCACGTTTTTTTGTTTAAACTTTCCACTGAAAAAAAGGATTTTAAAAGTCGTCTGAGTTCGCGCGTCACGGGTGGTTTATTCAGAAACGGCCTCCTTCTCGCTACGCACGAACGTTGCGAGAATTAAGCGGGTCTATTCAAGTAAGACTGTTCGCGTTTCTTTGGTGTTTATACACAGAGCTTCCATTCTTTTTATTCTCCTTTTCTTTTTCTCCTTCTTCTTCTGTGCATGTGTATGAATTAATGTTTTAATCTTCGGCACGTTGTATAACATAATGACAGACGGAGAAAATTAATTTGGAATGATAAGCCATTTTTTTGCGTCCCTCTCAAGTGACGCGGGTGTTGTCCAATTGTCGATCCCCTTTTCAGCGTCGTCATTCGCACAGCGCGCAGGCAGACGGAGACAGACAGGCGGGCGGATAGATACACACGTCGAAAATCGTTGACTTTCGATCATATAAGATAAATTATTTTATACAACTCATCGCCCATTACAGAGACCTAAGAGCCACTCAAGGTAGGGGGTTATTGTGCGGTTTTTCTAACAAAGGGCAAGAAATAAAGTTCTTGGCGCTATTCAGGCAGTATAATAGCTAACTCTAGACTTAAGGAGGCCAAGATTTAATTCGTGAATAACATTTCAAAATTCAGAGACATTAAAAGAATAGTGTAGAGCGGACCGGAAAACCAATCCTACACGGGAAACATAAGGATAAACTTCTACTCCTGTTCAAAGGACAGGGGAGGAGTGTGAACCGAACGATAGGCAGACCTATCAACTCCTATTGGAAGAGCAGAAAAAAACAATAGAAGCATAGTGTCGATATTGATTTAACTGATTAACCGGGAATCCAATGCTAAACAGGAAACAAGGGATAAACCTTTACTCCTGTTTAAGGAACAGAGGCGGAGTATGAACCAAACGATAGGCGAAGCTATCTACTGCTTTAATTATATATATATATATATATATATATATATATATATATATATATATATATATATATATATATGTCAGTATATTTTCTTGTAAGAAATACTGTTGATATTTTAAAATAACTTTTCTTATATATATATATGAATTGGAATAAAATACAGATCAAATATGAAACTAGCAACAGAAGAAAATTAAGCAGATTTATCAGAATTACATCGGGTAAAATTGTTATATTCTCCAAAATACTAAAAACGACAACAAGCAACAAATAACCTGACTGAAAAATTAACAGTGTCAACATATATTTCTTAAATATATCTACTAAATTAAACAAATCAGTTCGTTGATTCGTTTTCTACGGCTTATCAACCCTTTGCAGGTTATTTAAAGCCAGACATATTTTTAGATTATAAGATTTTTTTTTTTTTTTTGAGATAATAACTATTTAGTGATACAATTCTTACTAATTAACTCATAGTGGGCGAGAAGTGGATTTATATCGAATAGAAATTTGATAAACAAGAAGTTATAATATGGGCATAAAGTGGGTGATCCATTCTATATTACAAACAGTATATAAACTGATCCCTCATTTTATAGTTACGGCAGTTTCTATATATTTATATTCCAGAGAATGTAAACATGGCTGTGTAGCTAATCAGTATTTCATTGACTGATTCGTTTTCTACGGTTTATCAGCCCTTTACAGGTTATTTAAAGCCAGAAAATATTTTTAGATTATAAGATTTTATTTTATTTTTATTTTTTTTTTTTGTTGAGATAATAATGACTTAGTGATACAATTCTTACTAATTTTACTCATAGTGGGTGAGAAGTGGAGTTTGATAAACATGAAATTATAATATGGACACAAATGGGGGATCAATTCTATATTACAAACAGTATATAAACTGATCCCTCATTTTGTAGCTACGGTAGTTTCTATACATCTATATTCCAGAGAATGTAAATAAAGCGACAAAAACATGCATGTCTAGCTAATCAAATTTTCGTTGATTGATTCGTTTTCTACGGCTTATCAACCCTTTGCAGGTTATTTAAAGCCAGAATATATTTTTAGATTGTAAGATTTAGTGATACAAGACGTACTGATTAACCAATATGAATCGGAAACATCTGGAATAGTCAGAATAAACACGTCAGCGTAAAGTTGAAATAACTAGCCATTGCTTCCGGCATTGCTAGCGGCGTATACTTACCTATTTATTATTAAATATCCATTCAATACAAGGCTCAAGAGCCACTCAAGGCAAAGCGTTACAAAATGTGGTTATTTTATGGACATAAGACGAGGATGTAAGTGTAGATTTTATCGAGGATAAATAATGCGTAAGTCTAGACTTGAAGAAGTTGAGATTGTAGTGATTAAAAAAGAATCCTTTCAGGAGCCATTTACACAAATTGTCCATCCCGACGAAGACGCTGTCTGAGTAGAACTTCCTCTTTACCAATGCAACATGAAGGAAACAGCAACAGAATAGCGATAGGCATGCAATGTTTTATCTGTGGTAAAGAGCCTGTAGGCTGGAAAAAAAAATGAATGACCCACAACGTTACGAAAATCTTTCAAATTCTGTTAAGGTTAGAAAGCAAGGATTGGGTTGCGCCAGCCCAGATCAAGCGGCAATATTCCATTTGTTGATCAAATCTGACTTTTTTTTATCATAAGAGGAGTCAGTGATTTTCTGAAGCATCACAGAGAGACATTCGATGTATTTAATTTGAGATCAGGCATCTAATCGACCAGGATTGAATTTGAACTCTAAACTTACAAATTCCACTTTACGGCATTATAATCGTTACAATAACTTCAAACACTAAGATTAATTTTTATCATTTTCTGTTAAAAATAAATACCGTAATCCCTCATGTATAATACGCATTTTTTATAAAAGAAAAGAATAAGCAAAATCAGGGGTGCGTATTATGCACAGCTACAAAAAAATCTTGTCGTCAGATAAAATAAGAATTATCATAAAACTAAATTAGAATAATATTATTCTATGTTTAAAACCATTTTTTAAAAATAAGAGTAGGGAATGCTGGCCGTAATGAAATAGAGAGATACAATTTATAGGGTTTGAATAACAAACAAGAGGTGTGTATTATACATGAGTAGAAGCATTTTCCCAGACTTTCAGCACAATTTTAGGGGTGCATATTATGGATGAAGGCGTATTATACATGGTGAATTACGGTAAATACTTTCTGTCGGATGGCAATGATAAAACAAATTTGAGAATAAAAAGTGATTAATTAAAGACAGTATTTCTTTGTCTTTTACACTGGTCAAGAGAGAAAGACACCGGATTGATGCTTTCGAGGGGGTATTGCGGGCATATCACCGGTTGCTATGGCGTGGATATGTAGTTAGGATAAAAGACGATGGGTTTTCTAAACAGGTTCTGCACGGTGAATCGGCTGAAGGAAAAGGGCCAGTGCACAAGCCGATATTGAGTTATAAAGACGGCCAGAAGAACACACTGAAAAAGGCTAACATTATGCAAAATAACAAGGAAAACCTAACTCTAGATAAGAATTTCCAAACCTTGGTGCTATCTCCCACCAGTGGGCGATTTCAACTGTTGGGTGGGTGATGAGCAATGAACAGAAAATAGTAGGTAAGTAGGAAATTTTGGTGGGCGATATAGACGTCTATGGTTGAGAATTTACAATATTTCATTGTTGTATGCATAGGTCACTTACCGGAGACACACAAAAGGAAATCAGTTTCACCAACAGTGACTATTAACTATTTTTTTTTTTACAATATGAGTAAGCAGATCCGTCTATCGTCCAGTTCACACTCCTCCCCAGTCTTTTGAAGAAGAGTTGAGGTTTATTCCATGTAGCCTGTTTGAGATTGGGTTTCCAGTTCCTTCTAAAGTTTACTTGTAGCATCTACGACAAAACTCTGAAATTTTATTTACTATATATTTTTTCCTCAATAGTAGTAGATAGGTCCCCCCATCGTACGGTTTACACTCCTCTCTAGTCTTTTGAAGAGTAGAGGTTTATCACTTGTTTTCTATTCAGGATTGGGACTCCGATTCCTTGTAATTTTTTTTTCATTCTCTTTCACTTCCAGTAGACCTTAGCATCCTAGTAGACCCTAGCATCCTAGTATTATTGGCAACTTGATTGGAAGTAAATTAATTAAAAACAAATATTACGTATTTGATGGCAAATGTATCGGAGTAGCATTGATATCTGTGAATGCAGTCAATCTAAAAGTATAGAGTTTCTGTAACTTTAGTGCTAGTTGAGAAGACACTCGATGTTGAAGGAGAGTTTTATGGTTGGTTAAAATTGTCCAGCCCACAAAAGTGATAGGATTAGTGAAAGTACTGAAAGGTTTGAACACACTTGCTGTCACTTGATTCCAAGGAAATACTGTCAGACAGTTGGTTTAAATGGAAAAATAAAGATCTACAGCTGCATCATATGGGCGGCACTCCTCTCCAGTCTTTTGAACAGGAGTAAAGGTTTATTCCTTGTTTCCAGTTTAGGATTGGTTTTCCAGTTCCTTCTAAAATCTTTTCATTCTCTTTCACTTCCATTAGTACCTTGCGTCTTAGTGATATTATCGCCTTGTTTGGGGGTGAATTGATTAAAAAATATTGGGTATTTGATGGCAAATGTATCTGAGCGGAAACGATATCTGTAAATGCAGTCCGTCTACGAGTATAGATTCTCAGGAACTTTACTGCTAGTTGCGAGGAAGCGGTCATTTGATTTGGATGAGGTGCTCTAAGAATTTTCTATACAGTGAATTGGCTGAAGGGAAAACGCCCATGAACAAACTGTATAAAGATACATCAAGAAGATTTTGAAGCAAGCTGACATCAGTCAAAATAAGTAGAGAAACTAACTTCGATGGAAATGCAAGTGGGAATCAATGTATTATGGTAAGGGAGACTTTGAACAGAATCATGTTCAGTATGAAAGACCCAAGGAAGATATTCGTAAGAATCTTGATGTTATATTCTCTGAAAAAGTTAGCACATCATTTCATATAAAGTTTAATGAATGCTTCCACCTTTCGAAGTATGGCAGATTTCAAAATTTCTCAAAAACACAACAGAGAGAGAGAGAGAAAAAAAATCCTACATGTCATTGGGATTCCTTACGGCCACATCACTGTGAGAAACCTGCTCTCGCACGACTACCAAGCGAATTCGAGCCTGGTCCGTACCTTGATGGATGGCAGCTTAGAAATTCCAGGTGCTGTATGCTTGAATGGGCGAATGGTGTAATGTATAATAACTTAGCAATGTTAATCGGAGAGCCAAGTTCTAATTCCTGTTGTGTTCTTTATTTTCATTTACGGGCAAATTACCCTAGCGCATTGATTCTCAATCACCGTGCCGCGACACACTAGTGTGCGGCGGCAAACCAGTGTGCTACGCCACGGCGGCTGAAATGAATAAATACTAAATTGGTTAAGTGGATAAGTATTCAACTTTTTGTTGTATCGTCGAAGTGAATGATACACATAAAAAGAATGAGTGTTTAATATGTCCGGTGCTAACGGATACATCCCCCAAAAAGAAAAAAAAACAAACAAACAAAAAAAAAACACAGAACAATAAGTTTTAAACAATTAACAAGACAACTTACAAGGAATAGAGGAGGTTCAAATGCTGTATAGCCAAACGAAGGAAGATCAGTCCGAATATTAATCAGCTTAGTATGAAATTATTAATCAACTATTGACGTCCTTAATCGTAGACTATTTAAGGCTATGAGCCAGGCCATCTGGTAGAGTGCTGAGGGCGTGCTAGCTACTCTACAACATATATATATATATATATATATATATATATATATATATATATATATATATATATATATATATATATACATGCCGGGTGTAACAATAAAATTGTCCAAATCCTGTAGGAGCAAAATTGTCCGATTAAGCTTTGAACCATTGTATCTTAGAAATGATTAAGAGTATCTTACTGGAATTCTCCGAGATTTTTATAAAAATATTGGACTCGATTCTGAACAATAAGAATGTGTATAGCTCTAAGTTTCAATGATAATCCCTTTTGCAGTTGTGACCTCCTGATCCAGTTTTCCTTTCTAGGAGTAAAGTTGAAAAAATATGACACACTGATATTCGCATTTATTTATATAGAAGATGCGATTTTATAAGCTTTTATGAGTTGTGTCCCTTTAATCGAATAAGTGTGGCACAGTGACACACTGACATTCACATTTATTTATATATATATATATATATATATATATATATATATATATATATATATATATATATATATATATATATTGTTGTATCGTCGAGGTGAATGATACACTGATTAGAATAAATGTTTAATATATTTATTCAACACCACGAGTCCGGTGTTAACGGATACATACAGAAAAACACAGAACGATAAGTTACAAAACAATTAACAAGACAACTTAAAAGGAATAGAGGAGGTTCAAATGCTGTATAACCAAACGAAGTAAGATCAGTCCGAATATTAATCAGCTTCGTATCAAATTATTTATTAATCAACTGCTGATGTCCTGAACCATAGACTTTTCAAGGTTATGAGCCAGGCCATCTGATAGAGTTTCTGAAGGGGTGATAGCTACTCTACAACACTTAAAAAACAAAAAGCAATTAACTAAAAAGGTTTTATCAGTATTAATTTTCTACTTTTTATTTTTAGTGAATTACGCTTCTCAGATCGAAAAAACATCAAAAATAAAAAGCGAGAAAGACTACGCTCAGCTGTTGAAATGAGGGTCTGCTTTTCACACTTTTGATCAAACAGCAGGCACAGGTTTCACACTAAATAAGCTGCACAAATAAGTGAATAGAAACATTAAAATAAAACAAATTCATATTTGTGTGTGTATCTCTATCTATAAAAAGCAGGATGTGTGTGTGTGTGTGTGTGTGTGTGTGTGTGTAACGAATGCACGGCCGCAATTTTCGACGGATTTGCACCAAAATTTACATGCACATGCTCCAAGTTAGCGGAAAAAGCCAAGACCGACTTTACATTTCCCAACTCCCATCGATAGTGGAAATAATCCTTTTTTTTTCATGCTTCTACGGCAGTTTTCATGTAGTTTTCGGCCATTTTCTACTGGCCAGAGTGAGAGCTTTTTCCCGAATAGGCAGGAAGATTATATTGGCCAGCGTGAGAGCCAACAGCTGACTGACACGAATGTTAACTAGCATGCAAAAAAAATCAATACCTGCATTCGTCACAAGTGGAAAAAATTTAAATCTGCATGGCACTTTACTCCAATTGGATCATTCGCTTGCTTAAACTCAACATTGATTATGATTCCGCAGAACTGGGTTGGGTATGGAAAAGTATTTGCTGTTAACATTCTTTTTTCATTCGGTTTTTCCAGTTACGAGTCCTTTTTTAAAGCTGATCGTTTTGTGTTCATTTTGTTTAGTTCTTTTTTTGTAACAGATTTAATGTTTAGTATAGAGCTTAGAAAAAATTCGCAGTGTGAGATAAGCAAGAAGTAAGGCATGTAGCAACCACAGCACGGCAAAGGGCACTCTTTTAAAGGCAAGGAAGAGCAAAAATATTTTAAGTCAAGTGATAGCGATTGCTGTATGAGTCGTACGATTTTTGAATCAAACACGGGCAATGCCGGGCTATACTGCTAGTTATAGATAAATATATACCCTTTAAAATTTTGCTAAGTGTGCTGTGATATTTTCATTTGATCTTAGGTGTGCCGCTGCTTAAAAAGTTAAGAAACATTGTTCCAGGGAAGCGTATGATTCCACATTTTCTCCTCCCAGATATGGTTAAATTAGCAAGACTTGAATCACTAAATAATTATTAAGAAACAACATTCATACAACCTAAAAAATACTTTCTGGCTTTAAATACCTTGCCAAGGATCGATAAGCCGTATAAAACCACTCAATCAATCAATCAATATTTGAAGAGAGTTTAAAAAGGAATGTGCTTCTCTCGGTGAAAGAAAAACATCTTATAAAATTGAAATAAAATTTTAATGCAACCACTACTGAAAAATATGATCAACGTTACTGCATCTGGACAAGAGATTTTAAGAACCTAGCGGGACTTAAAAGTTACATTCACGTTGGTAGGATATGAGGAGAATGCGATGGAGTTATTCAAAATCGAGTTTTAGCCATGTAATATATAAAGTGCATTGTACGTGTAAGTGCGTATTTGTACCCAAGCAACTCCTCCGCACCCACTGGTCCGATTTCAATGATTAATAGCTCACTCAAAAGTCTTACAAACGTTAGGTAAAGGAAACGATTTTCGCTCATATCAGATTCAGGGTTGCCGGATTATGCGAGGTTTAAAATATATATTAATATGTTATACTAGCCATTATCGTTGCTTTTCGGGTTCAAGAGGAGTAACTCTTATTTTGCTTTTGTATCCAAAATTGCAGCTACCTTAAAATTTTAAGCTAGCTTAAAAGCCGCCCTATCGAGCGGGATTTAAGCTAGCTCCTGTGGATGGGTCTTGGTTTGGCCATAATCACAATAGCTAGGGAGGAGTAGATGCGATACTCATCAATAAAGTACAGAAGAACTCAAAATTGATCGCTGCATTTAAGTATTGAATTAATGTTTAAGCTTACCTTTTAAATGTTCAACGATAATTCTTCTGCTGCCACTTAATTTAAAGACGATTTGATGTACGTAGATCCTTATTTTCCGTACAAACAATTATTTTTTTATTTCATGGGTGACAGAACAGGGGACAATTAATATAGTGTAAAGTTGGGAAAATAGAATTAGTTATACATTCAACATTTGAAGAGTTACAGAAACATAATAGCTAATAAAGTAAAACCTATATTATGGAATCTATATATGAATAGATGCGAAATTGGAGCTCAATTCTCCCATGAATTCTGAGATTAAAAAAACCCAGCTCTACTTTATAGTAATTTACGTGGTGTTTACTCATTCCCCCACAAGAATGAGATGTGACACAAGGTCAGTTTAATATGGGGACGCGAGAGCGTGCACCCAGGCAGGGACAAAAATTCCCCCATCTCCCGCAACCGTCGGTTGCGCTGCCCTCGGTGCGAGCACCGATCCCTCCCTCTAGTGCAATGGGAGGGTGCAACCACTACTGAAAAATATGATCAACGTTACTGCATCTGGACAAGAGATTTTAAGAACCTAGCGGGACTTAAAAGTTACATTCACGTTGGCAGGATATGAGGAGAATGCGATGGAGTTATTCAAAATCGAGTTTTAGCCATGTAATATATAAAGTGCATTGTAAGTGTAAGTGCGTATTTGTACCCAAGCAACTCCTCCGCACCCACTGGTCCGATTTCAATGATTAATAGCTCACTCAAAAGTCTTACAAACGTTAGGTTGGGCACCTCTTCAGTATAATTTTCTCAGTTGCCCCTCTGTCCTTTGACAGAGAAGCCCCTGAGCGCACTCTGTCCAAGGACAGAGACGCAACTGACAGATGATAAGTAATGTGCATAAATTACTTATAGTAATTTACGCTCCAAAAGCTCAATATCTGTATTATATATTATCTACTTCTTGGTATTATCACTCTTCAAGGTTAACTAATTTGCATATTGATTTTTAAAAAGTTTATTTCATTAATTAACTATCCTTCATTACTGTTCTTTATTTAAGAATTGTTTTGATTTTCAGATCAAAAAATAGTTCTGTTTAGGAATATCGTCTTAGAAATGTGCTTGAAATTTGCATTATACTTGGCCTACAAGTTGGCATCTATTTGTAAAACTTTCCTTAACTATAATAATCCAATTTATGGATGAAATTTTCATTTCAAATTTTTGTTTCAAAGATTTCAAGTAGTTAATATCTATTACTTTGCCAAGCAATAGCTAGCGGGAGAAGTAACGTATATATGCCTATACGCTGCTAATTTGTGTAGAACGAAGCGCGATTTTTCTCGTAATCCTAACAGTCTGATCCATCTAACGTAAACAAAATCAAATATCAATATAATTGAACGCAGATGGACATTCAGTTACTGCATTAACGTCTTTAAACGCATTTCTTGTTACGTTCAGCCGCTCCAGATCGTGTTATGATCTAATTTTCAGTATGCTTTCCATTGGCAAGAGTAGAAACGAAACGTTCGAAATCCCTTATTACAGTAAAACAAACCAGAAAAAAAAAACCTCTCGGATTAATTATCGTTCTTGTCCATCAAGCTGAGACAAAATAACCCCGTAAAAATCCACAGGGTTTGTTTACAGGTCTGATTTCCCACCCACAAATTTTAATGGCGGCTGCCGTGTATTTTGGCGGGAAAATGCTTGTCAGCACTCTCGGATACAATTCGCCCCCAGTGTTTGCTTATAAGGCACGATGACACACTTGGTTTTGTAAGCCTATCGCTATTTTAGCAGCCTCAGTGTAAATAGTCAGTTATTGTTTACATTTCCCGGGAAATTGAATTTAAACAAAGGGCCTTTTTTTTTCGCCAAGAGAAAAAGAGAAGAGAGGGTAAAGAGGCCTCGATAGAATGGCTTTTGTTAAGGTTACAGATAAAATTACGCCGATTTAATATCGTGTTGTCGCCCAAGAGAACGTTGTCACTTATTCTGTTGTTGTGCAACTTTTCGGCCGATCAATTCTTCAGCATTCCCTAGGTATACAACTTATATAATGTTCTTGTTTTCTTTATCAAATAATCGTTCAAATATTAGGTTGGTGCAAAAATAATGACGTAATACTGTCGTTTTTTGACGTATTTTTTAACGTCAAAAAACGACATTATTACGTCATTATTTTTGCACCAACCTAATATCTATTCATCTTTCCACTCAAATTTTTTTTTTTGGCGGGGGGGGGGTCTTTTAAAAATCGTGCTATTGTTTTGGGCATTGCCGAAGGTATCAGACTGTAGCTTTAACTTAGCCACTCGAAATGAAATAGGGGTGTTAAGATCTCCGGTCATAAGTCATTTCGTATCTTTTTACCATGCCTTCTCCGAGGGAAAATGTAATGCGTTTCGGGCGCCAGAAAAGACCTTTGCACTCAGTGTCACATCATATCTTCATGGTAGCCAGTTGATCTGCGGTAAAATTTACAGGTTGAGCTCCGGTAAAATTTACAGGTTGATCTCCGGTAAAAATTTTGGACGCCTCCAGAAAATTACGAGGTCAGATTAGCTGTCCCAGAGTTGCAAGCTTCCCAATCAAATGTATGACCCCCCCCACCATACACAGACATTTGCTGAACAAAAAGTTGGAGAGTTTAGTTAAATGGAGATAACCGAGACATCCTGCAGAGGCATGGCACGTGGAACTAGAAGAATCTACTCCAGTGGACGAAATAATTGGTTCCATTCAAAATTCCAATCACCTCAAGAACCTCTTGAACATGACAATAAAGATAAGGACATCAGTCTAAACAATGTAAATAATATATATATATATATATATATATATATATATATATATATATATATATATATATATATATATTGTTTTTTTGTTTTAAGGAAAAAAAAAACAAAAACAGTTTTTCAAGTCCAGTGATGGGAGTTTCCTTCTCAACCTTTTGTTTGAAGTAGTGTGGAATGTCAATTATTTTCTCTTCTCAAGCCCAGTAGCTGTTATCACTCTTTCCAGTATTGATGGAGGTTTCCTTCCAAACCTTTTGTTTGAAGTAGTGTGGAATGTCAACATTTTGATTATGTCATTATTTTCTCTTCTCAAGCCCAGTAGCTCTCATCACTATTTCCTATATTGATAAAGGTTTCCTTCCTAACCTTTTGTTTGAAGTAGTGTTGAATGTTATCTTCATTACATCATAATTGTCTCTTCGAGTTACATGGGCTCTCGATTTTGGCTGTTGTTACTGTTGCTAGTCCTCACTGATTTGGATTCTGTTATTTGGTACAGCTCTTTGTTTGTGATTGTGTAGCGCCAGTCCATAATTTTCAAAGGAGAATGATCTTTGCCACGACACTCAGGCCTTACTCAGTCAAAGCCCCTTTCACCATTGATTTTGGGAAGCGCTTGTATAGAGCTGAGAGTTTAGATATCTCTGTATGGAAAGGTTTGACGCCATGCAGGACATTCATATGAAAGTCTCGATGTGAGGAAGCTATTTAAGAACATGCAAAACTCCACTGAGAAGAAAATTACAACTACAAGAAAAAAAATGCTTTCCACACAACACACCGACGAAAACAAAAAGC
The DNA here is from genome assembly GCA_963932145.1 of Acanthosepion lycidas. NCBI lineage: Eukaryota > Metazoa > Mollusca > Cephalopoda > Sepiida > Sepiidae > Acanthosepion > Acanthosepion lycidas. The sequence goes on from OZ010587.1 coordinate 30,005,160, forward strand.
TATTGTAAAGCCTTTTGAAAATATAAAGCTATATTAAAACTCTTCATACCAGAAATTAAAACAGTTAACGCGCCCATTCAAAATGACTAATATATTAGTCGAACCGCTTGGGTAGAACAACAATATGTATATTTTTTCCGTGCAGTCAGTCCGTAAGAAAACAAAACACTTTTAAGGACGCAGGATACTAATATTTATATACAAAAAGAACAAATTCCAAAACATACTTTGTCCGTCATGTTCAACGAAGCATGCATAAAAGAAGTATTGCTGCACACACAGAGGCACACAAACAGACACACACGCACACATACACACATTTATACCGGGTGTATCAGCAAAATTGTTGAATTATTAGATTAAGCCTCGAACTGTTCTAACTTAGAAATGATTAAAGATATCTTACTGGAATTCTAACTGGTTTTTATAACACTATTGGGCTCTACTTTGAGCAACAAGAATGTATAATTTACCCTTTAAGTTAAACAGGAGAATCGTCAAGAAATCGACCATAACCGAAAATTACATGTTCATCATTAATTAATCATAGCTAAGGATCGGATACTCATGAAGGATTGATATAAAGTTCAAATACATACATACATGCATATATATATATATATATATATATATATATATATATATATATATATGTGTGTGTGTGTGTGTGTGTGTGTGTGTGTGTGTGTGTGTGTGTGTGTGTGCTCGCGCGCGCGCAAATATATAAAAAATAGTAAAAAACTCGTTAGGTTGCAAAAACAGATCTTGACATTTTAATTCAATTTAATTTCAATAATTATATTGAAGTTTTCAGCTCCAGTTTTTGAAACATGAGAACTCTTATGTTGCGAAGAGATCATATTCTTAAAAAAATAATTATAATATATATATATATATATATATATATATATATATATATATATATTCCAGGATCATTTTCCAACTCATTCAAGATGATCTTCGCCATTCAACCGTCTAACCTTCTGTCCTGAAGTGAGAACGTACCTCAGATGTTTCACGTACGATTTCATTTTCAAGTCTTTTTTCAATGCTCTTTGCACTGTCATAGTTGAAACTTCTCTCTCACGTGCCAGACGTCTTATTGATTGAGTTGGATCTTTTCTAATTTTTATCTCTAAGTTGAAATGATGATCTCTCTTGATGTTGTGACATCCTGATCCAGATCCTGATCTCTATTGTTCCCTCTTTTTTTAAAACTTATTCACCGATCTCTTCATGGTTTTTCAATGGACTTTGAAGATGGAAGGCAAAGTGTGAATGTTGGTACCATTAGAGAAGGCCTGAATGATCTTTTTCCTCTCACCATTGCTCATTTGGGAAGAGAGTGGGTCTGAAACAAAACAATTTTAACCTGCTCTCTTTCTAGCTGAACAACTCAAAATAAATTTCAGTGATTCTTACGACAAATGGTATTAACTAAGTGATTTTATCAAGGCGCCATCTCTAGGAAGGTTGCTATTCAAGGCTTGAGACCCCATCCTAGCTTATATATATATATATATATATATATATATATATATATATAAATCTGTGTGTGTGCGTGTGTGTGTGTATTGGCCATTGGGTAGAATTTATGGCGTGCCCTGATGTCTGCAGCAAAGACCAAAAAAATGCCACTCTTTCTGAGTGACATAATAAAGGTTGTGTTTCCGTATCTGATGGTGAAATCAGCATTAAAAAAAAAAATATGTGTAAATTTACCCAGCATTTCCCGTGTCTCGCCAGACATTTCACACATTTCCTGAAATCTCTCCGCTAAAAATTAAAAAATAAAATATTTTTTTTTAAATCAATCATACATAACCCAATATATTTCTACGTGCAGTATCTTTTCAGAAAGTGAAAAATCAAGACTCTCCACAGCATTCCCTCTTTTGTTGCTCTCAGTAGTACTTGCTCCGTTATGACTCCTTTATGTTAAGTTAGTTCTTTCTTTTGCTTCTCTTAAATTCGACGTGTCCTATGAGTGTTGAATTCTCTCAGCCTTCTTGCCTCTTTATACGTTCCCCAAACTTCAGCTGTCACTTTCTGTTTTTTTGCTATTTTTTAAAAAAATATTGCTATTCTTTATCTATCTATCTATCTATCTATCTATATATATATATAAATAATATATGCAAAAGTCTCCACCTCGTCCTCGGTATGACGATAAACTACATCCGGCAGCATCGGAAGGTTTTGAGGAGAGTGGAATTGCTGTTGTTTCAAAATCAACCCTGATCCTGGCTTATAGCAGCTATTAGGGTCCCAGCTGTGGGAAAATAATACACCCCAAACAAAACTTATGTGAAAGTATAAAAAAAGTATTTTTATAAAAAAAATACCAGCAATATATTTTTCTGTAACAATGACCAACAACACTTATGTACGATGATCAGCAATACATTTTACCTTTAGTCGATGCCATACAACTGCGTTCAAAAGATATATATATAAATGGTGCACATATTAAGATTTCGGCATTTAATAACCCATATACATTTGAAAGGTATATTGTAGCTGTATCTGATATATATATATATATATATATATATATATATATATATATATATATATATATATATATATATATATATAGTTAACCTAGGTCTGCTCTACTTATTGCATTGAGCACTTTATTTAGTTATTTTGTCTAATCGTATTGGGTTTTTTTTCTTTGGACTTTGGACTTGCATGCTAGACGATTATTTTCGGCTAACGTACATGTTCTTGGTTCCTTCTTTTTTTATACCTTTTTTTCCCTTTGGTATTGGTTTGATTATTCGCAAATCAAGACACTGAAGGTTTCCCGAAAAAGTGTAGTTTCTTATACTTATAAGATTACTACTAATAATAATATATATATATATATATGTGTGTGTGTGAGGGAGAGAGAGAGAGAGATAGAAATTTGCGGGGGGAGATTTGAATAATCATTTATAGTAATTCATTGAGTCTAGAAGAATCTTCAACTGAATGCAGAAAGCACTGGCCATTTCGTTCTGTTTGGGACTCATCAGCAGAGCGCATATAGTACCGAAAATCGAACGCTGAATGCTACGTCAAGTTTCATGCACCAATGGGCCACGGTATGAGGTAAAATGAACTAACTAGACTAGATAGAGCGCCACTTCTCACTAAATGCTGTGTTGGTACTGATCCACGGATACATAACCCACAACGGAGAGGACCTCAAAAGCAACGTCTCCTTTCAGCAAATATATATATAATAAAAAGGCTTAAACACTAATATCCCATGGTCATAATTTATTCCATTGGAATAGTAAATACGATCCAATTTATCAGACCTGCAAATTCAAAAAGGAAACAGAAAAGAACAACTCCGGAAATAAAAATAGAATTTAGAGAGAGTGTAAGTATGAGAGTGTGGGACGAATGTTAGCGTGAAAGAGACAGGTAACATACGAGAGAAGGTGGGAGATTAAAATTTAACACTCTCTCTAAATTCTATTTTTATTTACGGAGTTGTTTTTTTTTGTTTTCTTCTTGAATTTGTAGGTCTGATGAATTGGATCGTATTTACGATTCCAATGGAATAAATTATGACCATGGAATATTAGTGTTAAACCTTTTTATTATATCCTTACTCTGTCCTGGACATTGAGTTGTACCTGGATTCTATCCTCTCGGAATTTTTTATTCAAAAAAGATACATGTATGTGTATGCACCTATGTATATATATTTATATATTTTGTATATGTATGTGTATATTTACCACTAATATTATATATATATATATATATATATATATATATATATATATATATATATATGTGTGTGTGTGTGTGTGTGTGTGTGTGTGTGTGTACACGGTGTGGGTTACAGTCAGCTGCCTACTTCAGGCTATTATTTTATATTCATTCACTCTTTATCTCTGATATTGAGCCCTTTTACCCATAAATATAGAATACCTTTAAATAACATTTTTACCATATATATATATATATATATATATATATGTGTGTGTGTGTGTGTGTGTGTGTGTGTGTGTGTACGCATACACACATATACACACACGCGCACACATACGCACACATACACACACCAACACACACACACACACACATATATATATATATATATATATATATATATATATATATATATATAGGCGTAATTATCTCAAAATATAAATAATAAAGAATAAAATTTGAATTTCAATAACGATTTTCCAAGGGGCATTATTCTCCTTCTACCCACAAAAGCCGGAAGATGAATTGCCTGTGAGATATTTACCAACGGGAGGTGCTCTTTCGAACGAAAGCCGCTGAAGGCACATGAACGTAAGCAGTTTCTTTCAGCTGGTGGTTTCTGCCCGTCAGCCAGCAATGACTTTTCGCTCTCATTAATCAAAGAAAATGCAGATTATTAGAGAAATGTCGCTTCGGGGGTGGTGTGGGTTGGAGGCAGTGAGAAATATAGATAAAGTGTCGTTAAAATCGTGAGAGCAGCCAACGTGGACAAGAGTTCTCATTTCTACAGACGCTGACGGTAAGTCACATATATGCCAAGGTATAAAGTTGAGCGTGCAAGCAGAAAAATCGTAGCAGAAATTAGGAAGTAACATACCATATGTTGTAATCCGGACCGTTAAACTAAAAATGACACAATATTTTTCTTATATTTAGTGTCAGGGATTAAAAATCAATACTCAGATATTCTGTGGATAACACATTTTGTGAATTTCTGACAACTGAAGTTTCTTCTTTTTCGCAAGGTAATAAAGCCACTAAGACACGATGGGTATACAGAGAGTGAAAGAATTAGAAAACATAAAAAAAAATATTAAGCAGAGAGAACAATAGAAGAGTAAACAGGACGACAGTAGATAACGAGTAACATTTTTGAAGATCAAATTTGGCTAGTAAGCATGGAGCCAAAAGTGTGTTCCACAAGCGAGAAGAGCGATAGAAGAAACTGTTAACGTAGAACTTACGGTTACATCTAGCCAATTCAACTGTAAAATGAGATCTTGTTGGTAATCTAATACTGCACTTAAATTCATAAACTCTAGGCCCATTTTAAATAGTAGTTAGGTTCAGCTGTCGCCCGGTTCACACCCCTCCTACGTTTTTTGAACAGGAGTAGAGATTTATCCCTTTTTTCTTGTTAAGGTTTGCGTTTCCGGTTACTTCTAAAGAAAATGTCTGGAATTTTATTTAGTAATTATTTTTTCTCCTCAATTGGAGTAGATAGGTTCGCCAATAATCCAGTTCTCATTGCTCCCTATTTTTTTTTAACAGGAATATAGTTTATCCCTTGATCGCTATTAAAGTTTGGGTTTCCGGTTCCTTTTAGAATCTCTTCATTCCGTTTCACATCCAGTAGCGCGTTGTGTCTTAGTGAAATCCTACCAGGTTTCATTATTGACAGCATAAGATATGCAAATCACACAGCGTTGATAGCAGACGGGGAATATATATATTACAAGAACCCCTACAGAAGGTTGTGACCAGAAGCAAAAATAAAGGACTAAACTTCTATTGCAAGAAGACAGAATGCATGGCTGTTAGCAAAAGAAACAGTCCAACATGCAAATTGTAAGACGGAGATACCAAAATCAAACAATGACAACCATTTAAATATCTGGTAAAAGGGTTTAACAGAGAACTGAGACTGTGACCCTGAAATCCGAAGGCGCATTTGGGATATCGAAAGATGCCTTCTAAACGCTAAGCAAAGTATTAAGATACAGAAAAGTATCGATAGAGTCAGAGAAAAGAATGCTGAACTGCTATGTCATATCAGTCTCCCTAAATGACAGTGAATGCTGGGCAATCTCCTCACAGATGAAAAAGAAACTTGAAACAACAGAAATATGGTTCTACAGGAGGATGCTGGGAATACCAAAAACAGAACATATGAGCAAGGACAAAGTTTTAGAGAAAACGGAAACAGAAGGGAAACTCATGCTTAACATCAGGAAGAGACAGTTGAAATTTCTAGAGTCATAATGAGGAAAGAGGGATTGGAAAGTTTTACACTCACAGGGCAGATTAAAGAAACGAGGGACAGAGGAAAACAACGCATAATCTACCTAGTAAGCTTGAGTAAATGGATGGCAGAACAGGGTTTAGGAGAAATAACAAAAATAAGATATTTATTAAGAGCTACAAAGACAGGAAATTGTGGAGAGCCATGATCACCAACGTCCTGAAGAGACACAGCACATAGAAGACGAAGAATGAGCTTGAGTAAATGGATAGCGGAACAGGGTTTAGGAGAAATAAGAAAAAGACAAAATTTATTAAGAGCTACAAATGAAAGGAAATTGTGGAGAGCCATGATCGCCAACATCCTGAAGGGAAATAACTACAACATTCTATATATGTGCGCATAGAAAAGAATTATTAGTATTATTACTATTATTATTATTAGTAGTAGTAGTAGTAGTAGTGGTGATGGTGGTGGTGGTAGTAGTAGTACAGTAGAACTTTTATTTCTGCTGCGATGATGAATTTTGTCCTTGCTTTCTCCAGACTGCCAATCTGCCTTTTTTTTTTATCTTCTTTGTCCTCATTTCTGTTGTTGTATGGCGACGTTGTTTTGTTGTCTTCAACCAAACATGATTTGTTGATCTCCTAATGATGCTATTGTTTAAGATTTGGCTCTTTCGATTTTTCCTACTTGCAATGGCCTCCATTCGAACCGTCGACATTTTGTACCAACAACACACGCCAACATTAAACTATGAAATATAGGAATCTACTGCCAGAGATCTTCGGCAATTTTCGGCGTGCACCCGCCCGAGAGACCAAATAGCCATCAGATATACAGGCAGATAAACCTGAAAAGGAGGGGGTCACAGTTTGAATTCGGCAAAGCCCTGATCATGATTTAATCATTTGGTCATCAATTTTTTTCAAGCATACACCTAAATATCTTAACATTTTTTTTTGTTTATTTTTTCTATATTTCGGACTATTTTCTTGTTTTCCGTGATCTATTTTAATATAAATTATCCAAATACTATCGGCTTTCATTAGCTATTAGCGAAGAATTATTTATTTATTTTTTTGCTGTTGTCGGTTTTATCGTTTAAAAAGTATCGTGTCTTAACGCCCAATGTCAATTCATTAAAGCATCACGTCGTAAATATTCACCAGGTTAACTGAAAAGTAAATTATGGAAGATGCTAAGTGACGTAATTTAATGTCTAATAAACTAAAGTTAGGAAATGATGTTGTCGAATTAATTTTTTTGAAATTAATATTAAATTTATTTTAGTTTGGGTTTAATTTATGTATTATATATTCTAAATAACAAGAGTATGAATTAAACTGTTTTCTCTCAATTTTATGTTGGATTTGGAAAGGAATAATTATTGGGAGAGGAGTAATTCTTTTAGGTGATAAATACGTATGATAGTTTCTTAAATTAAAAAAGATGTGTAAAACGGATATTACTTCTGTTTATAAATACTTGCTGCAAAATAAAATCCTTGTATTTGCCTAGCTAAAGTCAATTAAAGGACGAGACGCGTCATCTAAGATAAGTTTCCCTTTTGTCTTCATTCCCAGAAACACATACATACATACATACATACATTTAGACCCGAAAGATATATATATATATATATATATATATATATATATATATATATATATATATATATATATATACTAGCAGCATGGCCCGGCGTTGCCCGTGCTTGAATCAAAAAATCGTGCGACTCATACAGCAAACGCTATCACTTGACTTAAAATATTTTTTCCCTTCCTTGCCTTTAAAGGAGTGTCCTTTGCCGTGCTGATGTTGCTACATGCCTTACTTCTTGCCTATCTCACACTGCGAATTTTTTCTAAGCTCTAAACTAAACATTAAATCTGTTCCGAAAAAAGAACTAAACAAAATGAACACAAAACGATCAGCTTTAAAAAAGGACTCGTAACTGGAAAAACTGAATGAAAAAAGAATGTTAACAACAAATACTTTTTCACACCAAACCCAGTTCTGCGGATTCAGAATCAACGTTGAGTTTAAGCAAGCGAATGAGCCAATTGGAGTAAAATGCCATGCAGATTATAATTTTTCTCGCTTGTGACGAATGCAGCTATCGATTTTTTTTCATGCTAGTTAACATTCGTGTCAGTCAGCTGTTGGCTCTCACGCTGGCCAATAGAATCTTCCTGTCTATTCGTGGCAGCCAGCTATAGGCTCTCCCTCTGGCCCGTAGAAAATGGCAGCAAACTACATGAAAACTGCCATAGAAGCATAAAAAAATCGATTATTTTCACTATCGATGGGAGTTGGGAAATGCAAAGTCGGTCTTGGCCTTTCCACTAACTTGGAGTATGTGCATGTAAATTTTGGTGCAAATCCGTTGAAAATTGCGGCCGTGCATTCGTTACACACACACACACACACATCCTGCCTCATATATATATATATATATATATATATATATATATATATATAGACAAAGTGAGAGAGAGATATTCAGAGCCGAAAGATAGAATAATGAACACACACACACACACACACACACACACACACACACACATATATATATATATATATTCCTTTTCTTTCTTTTTTCTATCTTCGGCTGTGAGTAATATATATATATATATATATATATATATATATATATATATACCCAGGGGTTAAGGGTAGATAAATGAAGGAGATCGAATAATGAGGGTGTATAAGGAAACAACAATATTATGAAAAAGAAATAAGTACATTCTAAATATGTGTACATGGACACACGTACAGGCTTACGCACTCGGAGACTTAGACTCGCGTACACTCACATAGACACGTGTACACACACACGCGCATAAAAATAGAAGAAAAGGTGAAAATCAATCTAAGTCTAATAATAAAAAGCGTATAAATTACGTTTTCTCAACTTAATATAAAAATAACGAAATGAGAAAATCAGCAGACAATTGATGATACCTCCTGATAAGTGAATCCAACAAATACACAAAGGTTCGTCTACGAAACTCTGGAGTCGGATTGCTGAATCAGATATTAATCCTATGTGATATCAGGATATATAATGTTGTATAAATTTATATTTAAAAAAAAAAAAAAACGTATTTAGAAAAATATGTCAAACTGTAAAAAATTTTTGAAAGAATTTTTTTTTCTAAATTATTCTTTCAAAAAATTTTGTAACTACCTCTGTCTCTCGTTTCGTGTGGATATGTAGGCGTAGCAAGGCCAACAAAGCCCTAACGGATGAAACGAGTCATAAATAAACTTTTCCAGTTGGTCATATTTTTCTAAATTAATCACACACACACACACACACACACAGAGAGAGAGAGAGAGAGAGAGAGAGAGAAAGAAGAAAAATATACTGAAAAAACAAACAAAAATCCTAATATGCAATTATGCTGTTTTAATGTTAATATAATATGACATTTTATTTATCTACCCACATAAACGTGATTTAAATGAGATTACGGATAGATTAAATAAAATAGAACCTACTATAGAATTTACCTATGAACTTGAGTCTAATAATTCTTTACCTTTTTTAGACATACTACTCATTAAAAATAAAAATAAATTAGAATTCAAAGTATATCGTAAACCCACATGTAAAAACGACTATTTACACTTTTACTCTCACCATGATACTAACACTAAGAGGAGTATTATTATTGGATTCTACTTAAGGGCTCTTCCCATCTGTTCAGCAAAATATTTAGATGATGAATTCACATATATTGAGGATACCTTTTCAAATCTTTCGTATCCGAGACAATTATTACTGAGAGCTAAAAATAAAGCGTTGAAAATTCATTCATCAGCGCAAAATGACACCTCGAAGGCCACTACTACAATTACATCAGTGAAAGGCACACTTTCATCTGCCCCTGATAATTCTTTTGGTCGCATCTTTCTTCCAAATAACCATTTGACCGAACGTATCTCCAATAATTTAAATGCGCTAAAAATTAAAACTACAATATTACCTACTAGAACTATCCGTAGTTTATTAAATAGCACCAGCAAACAACATATTACATCCGATGCTTGCATCTACCAAATCTCATGCAATAACTGAGACTTAAAATATGTGGGTGAAACATGTAGGTCTGTAAAATCTCGTGTTTTCGAACATAAACGAGATATTCGCCTCGGTAATTTAAAAAATGCTTTATTTGTACACACAACTAAATCTGATCATAATTTCGATTTTGATTCTGTGAAGATTTTAAAATATATTCATAATAAAAATCTTAGGCGGATTTATGAGGCAGGCATAATATCTATCTCACGCACGGTGAATACTAGACCTGGCTTCTTTAATATTTCCCCTTTTCTAGCAAGATTAATGCTCGACAAATGTACATATAAGTTTTAGATTAAAATAAAATTCATTTCATTTTTCATTCAAAATACTCTATTTTAGGAATTCGTTTTCACAACATCGCCCACGTGACGCCGACGTGATAATATTGAAACGGAACGCTGATCTTGAAAAATTTCAGTTATCTGTTTTGATTAGTCTTACTCTTATGTCCATCGTCTTTTCATGTTGAATTAAATATAGTCTAATGTTAATTGTGTTTTCTGAATATGTCCTGAAGATGGTCTACTAGACCGAAACGTCCGACGTTGACATTATATTAACATTAAAACAGCATAATTGCATATTAGGATTTTTGTTTGTTTTTTCCGTATATTTTTCTTTATACTGTCGGATCTATATCCATATATTTGCTTACACACACACACACACACACACACACATATATATATATATATATATATATATATATATATATATATATATATATATATATATATTGCTGGGCTATTGGACGGAGAATTAAAAAAAAAATGCGCCCAAGAATTCCCCTGCGGTATCGCGTAGGAGAGGGACATTAAGATCACGAAAAAGTGGGGTTTACCAGGAATCAGTGCTTTACTCTGAAACTAGGATTTCTGGAAGAGAACCAACATGGTATCAATAAAAATTATCCCTGAAAATTCAACCAAGAAAAATAATTTATGGAATTGCACACTATTTGCTGCTTGTTTTTAGAAATACTAGATTTTACAGAAATATTTTCTTTGACTGGTATATTACTGCTTGCTTTGTGTGCATTTTTGTTGATACAGGGGTATTAAAATTTGATTTTCGGCATGTATGGTATACCATTTACCAACAAGTACCATATTTCTGGGTTTTTTTTTTACCTATTACCATATTTACCAGTGTTCACTGATAGCAGTAAATTTATTTGTAGTTATTATAAATTTAATGTATGTGCAGATCACGCCCTGAAAAACGATTAAACTTTTTTTTTTTTTTTAAATGAACGCATCTTACTTCTATTAAAAAAAAGTAACTGTAGTATAATTTGTGCTAATACTGCGTGTAGTTATAATTCTGATTTTTTATTTTGGTGTGTGTGTGTAGGGGGGGGGTTGACGTGTGCATTTTTTCTGAATATTGCATGCCAAAATCTGGGTGCGTCCAATAAGCCGGCAAATACAGTATATATATATATATATATATATATATATATATATATATATATATATATATATATATATATATATATATATATATATATATATATGTCAGTGTATGTGTGTGCGTGTATGAGTGTGCACGTAGCGAGAGAAAGCGAGACCCAGATGAATCAAAACGAGATGTGTAGCGTTCGTTCTAGTTTATCATTACATAGCCAAATTGAAATCTATATTGCAGAACGACCATCATTCTATGTAAATATTATTTTCATTTGCGGAGTTCATTAAGCCCTGGAGACCATTAGGTTAAATCGAAGAGAAAACATGTCGGAAGCCCTGGGCAAATTTTATTGCAATTTGGAGCCGCGTGCTTGGATAATCACGTGGCTAGCGGCAAAAACTGTTTATCGACTACTCTGGTCTGGAAATCAAGCTGAGACATTTTATCGATTACATGAGCTTTATTTTTGCTGCTAAATTTTAAACACACGTTGACAATAATGTTTGCATTTTCTTATTTAAAAAAAAATGGCTACTTTGAAAACAGATACATAGTCTCCATATATTTTTATTTTGCACAGAAACACAGATATGATGATTCATTATATATATATATATATATATATATATATAGATAGATAGATAGATATGTTTGAATTATAATCATCTCAAATTCACGGAATAATTTTTTAGTGTTGTTATTAAACTAAATAAGAAAGACGCCGTGGTTTTTCTCATTCCTATTATTTTCCCAAGTAGTTTCAATATCATCCAAGATCATCTTCAGGGGTGAATAGCTAGGACCATCATGTAATTGATAGTTGTGAATTTTTTTGTAATTGCGCATGAAACGCTCTGCGTTATACTCAATTTAAAAATTAACTTTTAAGAGTATGTAAGGGAGTTAACTTTATTTATATTTTTTTAATACTCAACATGCAATTTAAAAAAAAACAACAATTTATTCAGAATTTGTGTATCCACAATAATACTTTTATAGCAATTAAAAAAAATCTTGAATGAAGATATGCTTATATATATATATATATATATATATATATATATATATATATATAGAGAGAGAGAGAGAGAGAGAGAGAGAGAGAGTTATGTTGTAAGAGTTTTTAGGTGCAAAAATTGATGGTTCTTTTTCCGTAGTTTTTTGGTGGAAAACATTTTAGGCAGGCAGTTTTTGTCATATCGAAAATTAAAGATAGATCGTCAATAGAATTACTGTGGGGAAACTTATCACTTAACTGAATGGTGTTATTTCAGTCATGGCGACTTCGAAGTTTCGTCAGCGCATTGTAGTAATGCTTTCACTCTTCAGAGCTGTTGTGTTCCCTCTCAACAGCCCTAAAGAGTGAAAGCATTACTACAATGCGCTCACAAAACTTCGAAGTCGCCATGACTGAACCAACACCACTCATTTAAATGATAAGTTTCTCCACATTAATTATATATATATATATATATATATTTATATATATATATATATATATATATATGTGTGTGTGTGTGTGTGTGTGTGTGTGTGTGTGTGTGTGTGTGTGTGTAAAGATTAAGATATAAATCAAATATATCAGTAAAGGCAATATAAATTAAATAAAACAAAACATTTCTTTACCAACGCGTTTCTTCCCTGAGGAAATTTTATTTTGTAACTTATATGTATAATTAAAAGTAAACTGGAGGAAAAATATTGTTAATTTTTCAATTTTTAAATAAAAATATTTTTAAATCTAAATTTTTAAGTGATGCAATTTCTTGATTAAGGAAAGAAAATGAGGAAATTTTTTATGAGGAAATTTATTTTTTTTATGCAGACAAGTTTCTTTCCTTAGGGTATTATTATTGTTATTATGCTGTTGGCGCTGTTGTTGTTGTTGTTGTTGGTGGTGGTTGTGGTGTTGTTGTTGGTGGTGGTACTGTTGGTGGTGGTTTTTTTGTTGGTGTTGTTGTTGGTGGTGGTGTTAGAGGTGGTGTTAGAGGTGGTGTTTTTGTTGGTATTTTATTTTTGTTGTTAATGGCGGTGTTATTGTTGGTTTTGTTGTAGGTGGTGGTGGTGATGCTGTTAGTTTGGTGTTTTTGTTGGTTTTGTTGTTGCTAGTGGCGGTGTTTTTGGTGGTGTTGTTGTTGGTGGTGGTGTCGTTAGTAGTCTTGTTTTTGTTTATGTTGTTATTTTTGTTGTAGTTAGTGGCGGCGTTTTTGTTGGTGGTGTTGTTGGTGGTGCAGGTGTTGTTGTTGGTGGTGCTGGTAGTGGTGTTGTTAGTGGTGGTATTTTTGTTGGTGTTGTTGTTTTTGTTGTTGTTAGTGGTGGTGTTTTAGTTGGTGTTGTTGTTGGTGGTGGTGGTGTTGTTAGTGCTGGTGTCGTTGTTGTTGTTGTTGGTGGTGTTTTTGTTTGTGTTGTTGTTGTTATTGGTGGCGGCGGTGTTGTTAGTGGTGGTGTTGTTGTTGGTTGTGGTAGTATTAGTGTGTTGGCGTTTTTGTTGGTGTTGTTGTTGGTGTTGATGTTAGTGAAGGTGTTGTTTTTGCTAGTGATTGTGGAGTTGTTGGTGTTGTTGTTGTTGTTGGTGGTGGTGTTGCTAGGCGATGTTGTTGTTGTTGGTGATGTTGTGGTGCTGTTAGTGGTGATGTTGTTTTTGGCGTTGTATGGTGATTGTGGTGCTGTTATTGTTGGTGTTGTTGGTGGTGGTGGTGTTTTTGGCGGTGGTAGTGTTGTTGTTGTTCGCGGTGTTGGTTAAAAAATCAAATTTGAAGACATAAAGATATTTTATCTCGAATAAAATATTTTTCTGTGGATATAAATACAGATATTTCTCAATATTTTTTTTCATTTCCTCCAATTAAATTCCCTAAGGAGAGAAACGCTGTGGCATAAAAGTTTTTCCTCTTGCCATTTCTTTTATTAATATCTTCTTTGTAGAAACCTCTATTTACATTTGAATGTTTACACGAACATAGATACATAGAGAGACAGGTAAGATCTATCATCATATAGACATTAGTCAATCTAAAGGAAGTCACAAACTTATCATACGGTCACCATAGGCTGACTTGTTTCATTCTCCTTAATCTTGTACAATTGAACGGTAATTTTAGCTTCGACAGTTGCTACAAATCTCAATTGTAAACCTATTGTAGGGAGATGATTCCTTTGAAGGAAACGTGACGGGAAGAGTGAACCGTCGACTGAGTTAACGCATATGAAGACAGCTTAACCGAGATATGAGTGAATAGTTTATGGATAGGTCATTTATATATTGCCAAAATGACGAATTCCATGGATTTTTTTTATGATTAAATTCTCTGGGCTTTTTGATAGGGTCTAAAGTTAACACTGCCCAGAAATGAAAACAAAAAGTTTCTTTTAAAAAATAAATACCCCCCCCCCCCGAGTAAGACAATAAAGCCACTAAGACACGAGGGTGTTACCGGGTGTGGGAGAATTAGAAACAGAAACATTACTCATGGGAACAAAGAGCAATTAGAAGAATAGTAGATATCGATTGATAATATATTTAAAATTTTGCTGTTTAACGTTAGCTGGAAAGCATGGAGCCGGAAGGAAGTTTCACAAGCGAGAAGTGTGAGAAAAGAAACTTCAAGGTGAGTACTAATGTAAAATAAATGTAAGGTTATAATTTTAAATTTATTTTTGTTGTTAGTGGCGGTGTTATTGTTGGTTTTGTTGTTGTTGTTGGTGGTGGTGGTGCTGTTAGTTTGGTGTTTTTGTTGTTTTTGTTGTTGCTAGTGGTGGTGTTTTTGTTAGTCGGACACTAAAGTATCAGCGACCACTTCAGTAAGGTCTGCTCAGCGTAGTTACAGTATAAACCACAGTGAGTGTTGAATGCGCCTGAGCAAACGTCTGCTATAAAAGTATTTTGATATACAAAAATTGGTCGTACTCTTCCAGCTGTCGACGAATGGAAAAATACTTGTGAGAAGTTTCACAAGCGAGAAGTGTGAGAAAAGAAACTGTTAGCATAGAATTTAATGTTACATCTAGTCAACATAACTGTAAATTGATCAGACTTCAACGCTAGTCTAATACTCAGATCGAATTTTAAAACGAATGGTACAATAGCGAAGAATTTTTCGAAACAATTACCGTAAAAGTATTTATAGAAGAGGCACATACAGGCAACTTAACGGGGCTGGGAAAGTGACTGAAACCGAGCCGCCAGTTCAGGACCAATAATATTGCAGATTCTTTGGAATTCAGATAATTCTTATAATGGAACACACCTATTCTATAGTTAATAGACTCTCCCACCTATAATAAATAGGAGTAGTAAGAGTAACAAGTCAGGGCTTAGTGGGTCGGTGAGTCAGTCGATGCCGGACGACAGTTAGTCGGATACTAAAGTATCAGCGACCACAACTAGATTTCTCTGCGTCATTACCTATTATATCAAGTTCCTAACGTTTTGTACGTCGAACCTATTTTAGGACCGACTTAGTACAAATACAAGCCTCCACTTTGAAACCACTCCATAACAATTAAGGGGCTTTGGATAAATAACAGGAGAACTGGACAATATGTGACAGCAATATTCTATGTACTAATGGTAGACTTATAGACATGAAAGATAGACTCTGGAGAGAAGAACTGTCTGGCACGACACAGAGAACCAACTTATCTTAGCAGCTGACCTAGCAATGGATTCAATACTGTCTTTCCACTTTATGACCGCCGAGAATATTAACCCGAGAAAATTTAATTAAGATAAGTATACTAAGTGTACATACTAATATGGCCGAGTGGTTAGAACGTAAGCATTATGACCATGAGACCCGGGTTCGAATCTCACTATGATCGATTTGACAGGAAGGAAACTTTCTGGTGTTATCGAATTGGAGGGGTCGACCCCAGTGTTTAGCATCTTTGGAATGTGACTGAAAACCATACCACGGGTTGACCTAAGCTTTGGGGTCCGTCGATAACTATGCTAAGTCACAAGTCATCATGGCTGACGGATTGAGCGTGCCGGCATTGTTCAAATTATTGATCACGGTAGATAACACGCCCCCTTTCCCAGGAAACTGTAAATGATTATTCAGCCCTTCAGTAATGGCCCGAACACTCATACTTTGGCTTCCATCGTCAAAGTCCATTCAAGGACGATCACGTGAACGGTGATTAAATTTTCCAAAGAGGTAGCAGTAAGGTCTGCTCAGCGTAGTTGCAGTATAAGCCACAGTGGGTGTTGAATGCGTCTGAGCAAACGTCTGCTATGAAAGTATTTTGATATACAAAAATTAGTCGTCCTCTTCCAGCTGTCGACGAATGGAAAAAATGCTCGGCCGATAAAAACAGTTGGTGTTCTGGAATCGGAGATAAAAAAATCGGGTATTTTGGCTTTCGCATTTGTTGGCGAGTGAGTTTTTTTTTCTGACTGGTTACGTGCATTGGGATTTGTGAGATAGTACCTGCGGCATTTCTTTCTCTCCCCGATGTTCGAGTCTGGACTTACAGTGATTTATCCTCTGCGTTGTGGAAGTAATCTGCGACAAATATTTCCTTTGCAATCCCAGAACGCTTACAAATGATGAAAGATATCTTAGTTGTTGTTTTTTTTTATAATACTTATGGCTTCTGCTTTGAGAAATAAGAAGATATAATTCCTCACAAGTTGAATAACACAAAAGTTTTTTTTATGATTCTACCGATAAATCATGTCAAGAAACTTTTATTTTTTTAAATATTAAACATTTTGTGGGATGGGCAATTTTGCTGTTACATTATGTGGACAATTTTGCTGTTACATGATGTGGTCAATTTTGCTGTTACATGATGTGGTCAATTTTGCTGTTACATGATGTGGACAACTATGAACATATCATCTAACAGCATAATTGCCCACATCATGTAACAGCAAAATTGAAAACACATCTGACAGCAAAATTGTCCCGTCAATTTTGCTGTTACATGATGTAGACAATTTTGCTGTTAAATGACGTGGACAATTTTGCTGTCAGATGTGTGTTCAATTTTGCTGTTACATGATGTGGACAATTTTGCTGTTACATGATGTGGACAATTTTGCTGTCAGATGCGGACAATTTTGCTGTCAGATGCGGACAATTTTGCTGTTACATGATGCGGACAATTTTGCTGTTACACCCCGTATAGTAGGAGCTGTGGGCCGGATATGGCAGCAATATTCAATGCATGGACGAATGGCGGATTTATAAATGTGCAAGATGGATTCTGACTAGAAAGATTTTCTGGCACAGCACAGTGAACCAACTTTCTTGGCAGCAGAACTAGCGATTGATTCAATATAATCCCTCCACTTCATGTCAAGGGAAAACGTGAGCCCAAAAAGGCACAAAGTGTTGCTCTCCTGGAGGTTAGCATCAGCTATGAGGATCACAAGGCGGAAAAGTTCTTCGTAGTTATTAAATGAAAGCAGTTTTTATTTTGGGGGCGTTAAAATATACAAGCCAATTGCTGGCTAATTTTTTCTTCTTTTTTTAACAGCGAAATTAATATCTACTGGCCTAGAAATCGACAGTACTATTGGAGATAGCTCAACAGGAAAAGTGGTTATCTTGAGTGAAAACGCGAATTTAAATCAGATTAGTCCATTAATTACTTAAAAAGATAGAGAAAATGAACAAAACAATACCAGTGGAAATTTTATATACTGTATGTACACAAAAAAAGTGTTGTGGGTTATTTTACGTAAATCCCGCAAATAACAAAAATGGCGTCATTATTTTTAATTCTTCAATTATTTTATCATTTTTAGATTTTAGTACTGACGCCGTAAAAAGAAAAAAAAAAGGAAAAAAAAACAGACAAGAAAAAAAAAAAAAATAACCAGAATACAGAATATGGTGAAATGACTTTGTTGCCTATTTGAATCCCAACATAAGGCGTCTTGGTTAGCCCTCACACGATGAAATAACGACTTCTGGAAAATCAAGATGGCGAACGGTAATAAGCGAGATTTGAGAAAAAAAAATGGCGACATCTTATCTTCCCTGATGGAGCACAATAACCGATTTATTGAACCACAGATGGTTAGATCATCAGAAATTTAACACACCAAGCGAAAAACTGGCATCGAGATTAGCTTACCAAACAGTAGTGATGCATACAGATTGTTATATGGGTAACAAAAGATTCATTGATAATCCAGAATACAGTCATACGTCCCTTCATAAATACAAAGTATACATATTCATTTATATGTCGACTTCATACGCCTATTAAATCTTGTATTTTGGCCAAGAGATCGATTTTTAATGGTATGCCTTGCGCATGGTTTTATCCTTGAGTTTTAATCAAGGGATTATTATTTTTATGTATTAGGTTGGTGCAAAAATAATGACGTAATAATGTCGTTTTTGACGCTAAAAATACGTCAAAAACGACATTGTTACGTCATTATTTTTGCACCAACCTAACATTAAGAAAGAGTTTTAATTAATAAAGAGTTTGGGTTAAGAGATCAATCTTTTATAAAGAAAACAATGTTGGACTGCGGTATCCATCCATTTACATGACAGTATATGTTGGACAATTGTACCATGAATGAGGATAAAACTAGAAACAGCAGAAATGTGGTTCTACAGAAGGTTACTGAAAATTCTATGAGCAGAGCGAGGAAACAGTAGGGGAAATCTTAAATAAATTGGCAACAGAAAGAATACTTCTATAAAGAATCAGGAAAAAGATGGCTGAACATTGCTTGGACGCGTAATGAGTGAGGAGGGCTTGGAAAACTTAACACTCAAAGGGCCATATTGAGGGCAAAAGAAACGGGAGAAGGAAGATTGCCTGAAAAGCTGAGGAGGAGGAGGGGGTAGAGAAGAAGAAGAAGAAGAAGAAGAAGAAGAGAGGAGGAGGAGGAGAAGAAGGAGGAGAAGAAGGAGGTAGAGAAGAAGAAGGAAGAGGAGGAGGAGCAGATAGAGAAGAAGAAGAAGAAGAAGGAGAAGAAGAAGAAAGAGGAGGAAGGGAGGTAGAGAAGAAGAAGAAGGAAGAGGAGGAGGAGGTAGAGGAGAAGAAGGAGAAGAAGAAGAAGAAAGAGGAGGAGGAGGGGGAGGAGATAGAGATAGAGAAGAAGAAGAAGAAGAAGAAGAAGAAGAAGAAGAAGAAGAAGAAGAAGAAGAAGGAAGATACGGAGGAATAAGAGGGGGAAGAGGAAGAGGTAGAGAAGAAGAAGAAGAAGAAGAAGAAAGAGGAGGAGGCGGAGAAGAAGGAGAAGGAGGAGGAGGTAAAGAAGAAGAAGAAGAAGAAGAAGAAGAAGAAGAAGAAGAAGAAGAAAAAGGAAGAGGAGGATGAATAAGAGGAGGAGGAGGAGGTAGAGAAGAAGAAGAAGAAGAAGAAGAAGAAGAAGAAAGATGAGGAGGAGGAGGAGAGAAGAAGGAGAAGGAGGAGGAGGTAGAGAAGAAGAAGAAGAAGAAGAAGAAGAAGAAGAAGGAAAACGAAAGGAGATCCTAGACAAGGCCGTAAAGGAAAGCCTGAAGAAAGGACTAACTATCAAATAAAAAGCTAAAATGTATGGTCATCAGAAAGAGAAAAACCGAAGATGTGAGCTACGAAATAGAGATGGCAAAATCTAATAAGTACAGATGTTTAAATATCCGGTAAGTGCTTTATATGGACAACGGAAAATGTAACAGCGAAATTCGAATAGCAAAAGATGCCTTCCAAAAACTAAACAAATTATTAAGAAACGGAAAGATTTGTTATCAAAAAAAAAAAAAAAAAATGAATGCCGAACTGTTACGTAATATCATTCTTAGCAGTGAATACTGGATAATTTTCTCACACATGAAGAGAAGATCTGAAGTGACAAATTGTGGCTCTACAGGCGGATGATGAGAATGCCATAAACGGATTATGTGAGCAACGAGAAAGTTTTAAGGAAAACAGAAACCAAAAAAGGACAATTATAAATAAAATCAGAAAGAGTAATTTGAAATTTTAGGACACATAGCGAGAAAAGAAGGCAAAGAAAATTTGACACTCACAGGATATATTGAAGGCAAAAGGAACAGATGGAAACAGCGACTAACCTACGTAACGAGCTTGTGTAAATGGATCGCAGAACAGGAAGGGATGAGGGATAGTTAAAAACAAAAAAAAGCAAAAAAAATAAATAAAAAACGACGTTGATAAGAGATTTCCCGTGGGTGACGAAATATTTTCCACCCTCCAATCTCTCACGCGCGGGATGTGGCGAGCCTCTATTGCTACTTCCAGGAAAAGTGCTCGAATGATCTACAGGTCTAACCTTTGCGGTTAGGGCTAGCCATACCACTTACATCGTATCAAAACACCCGCATTCCCCCCGTATTCCATTGGCGAGAAATAAGTTCCACTCAAACAGCTTCTTTCTTCGAAACACAGCTCTGTGCAATCAATTCCCAAGAGGATGTTTCCCTGATCATTACAATCTTGACCTTTTCAAATCTTCCTCTCTTATAAATATAAACTACCCCTTAACGTAACACTCTACCTCGAGTGGCCCCCGGCCTTGTACAAGGTGAAGCTTACTCTAATAAAAAAAGAGTGAAAGAAAATGAGAAATTTGGAGGCCATATAACGAAAAGAACAGAATCCTTGCTTTTTATGTGCTCTCTACCTCCCTCTATCCCTTGCAGCTCTCAACAAATTCCTTCCGCCTTCCACCTCCCCCAGACCATGTTCTTTCATCCACTTCCTTAAGCCCGTTAGGTATGTCATACGTTGTTTTCCCTTGTAACTCTTTCCCTCTATTCGACCAGTGAGTATCAGATTCTCCAGGCCCTCATTATGTGTTCCAGAAGCCTCAGCTGCCTCTTCCTGATGTTAAGTATAATTATAAGCCTCCTCCTTGCTTGCATCTTCTCCAAGACATCATCGTTATCATATTTGGGCTGGGGTAGCCCAGACCACATTCTCCAGTCTTGGCAGAGTTAAAAAGCGTCTCCGTGCCTCTGTTGGGAAAGAATTATTTTCCACCCTCCAACCTCTCACTCACAGGCGGAATGTGGCGAGCTTCTCACTGATCTATCGCTGCTTCCATGAAAAGTGCTCGAACAAACTACATTCCTTGGCTCCGCCAGGTTTAACCTTCACGGCTAACGCCCGCTATACCACTTACATCGTATCAAAACATCCGCATTCCCTCCGTATTCCATTGGCGAGAAGTAAGTTCCAATCAAACAGCTTCTTCCTTCGGATCAATGCTCTGTGGAACCAATTCTCAAAAGGATGTTTCCCCGATCAGTACAAGCTGGGCCTGTTCTAGAATTAACTATTATCTTCACCTCCTATCCGTATAAACTACCCTTTAACCTAACCCTCTACGTGTAAAAAAAATCTAAGTAGGATAGAAACATAATCGCTGAGTAACATAATCGCTTACGTCATGAAGGGCCACAGTAGATAATTTGATAAAAGCCTTAAAAAAGCAATCACATCTTTGTAAAGATCTTAATAAAGCATGTTAGAAATAATAAAAAAAATATTTTGAAAAACATAATTTAAACACGCGAAAATATTATCTTAAAGTTAAATAAGCAAACTAATTATCTCCACTTGCATTATTCACATTTCTCGAGTTGAGTTAAAGGGAAACAACTGAGCCATCCGGAAGAGGCCTGGTCCGTGGAACTAGAATAATCTAACCCGGTGGACAAAATAAAGGGATCGGTTCGAAATTCCAATCACCTGAAGAATGCCGGAGAATACAACGGCCGAAACGTTGTGAATATGAAAATTAAAAGGAGGATAAGAGAAATATGGCATAATAGCCAAAGCGTACAACTTTGGCAATGAAGATGAGGATAACAGTCCGAATAATGTAAATAATGCAAGTAATCATAATACCTCATCTCAGAGATATAGACAGAGAAATATGGCATAAAAGCCGGAGGGTACAACGGCCGAAACGTTGTGAATATGGCAATGAAGATGAGGATAACAGTCCGATTAATGTGAATAAGGTAAGTAATCATAATACCTCATCTCACAGATATATACGCATATATAGACAGAGAAATATGACTTAAAGGCCGGAGTGTACAACAGCCGAAACGTTGTTAATATGGCAATAAAGATGAGGATAACAGTCCGAATAATGTAAATTATTCAACTAATCATAATACCTCGTCTCAGAGATATAGACAGATATTAATTATCTCCTATAATAAAATTTTTTTCGATAGGTGAAATATATGATATATGTCAGAAGATACTGAGGACAAAATCGAATTTATTCGGTATTACAGTTTTAAGTAATATTTAAAAAGACAAACGAAGAGACGACCCACATTAAATATTTACACTACAGGCAAAAAGTTTGAGGCCATCATTTCTTTAATAAAAACACACCGTAAAATGAGATAATTTTGCATTTTTTGAAAGATAAAATTTCAGTAGCAACAGTATATTTCTCAAGGCTCCTATGACAGCGGAAAATTTCGAATTTAGACTCGTCTGTTCACAATACATTTTGTTAAATTATGAATATTTTCTATGAGAAACAGTTTTTTGTTTTCACCATTAAGTAGACTTTTTGAGATTGCCAAAACTGCTGAAGATTTCAGGAATCATGAAAAATGAACAGTATCAATCTATTTTACAGAAATGCCAGACCATCCAGTTTAATCATAACTGGGGGAAAAAAAATCAATTTTAAACAAGACAACCGCCCAAAACACTCTTCTAAATTATGTCAAAATTGCCTAGAGTCAAAAAAAAAGGAACAAAATTTTGGAAATTATAGCTTCTCGGTCTCAATTTTTTGACCTCTCTCCATTGAATTAGTATGGAATGAATTGGATATGAGAGTTCTAAAAGAATACACAACGTGTGAGAGTAAGCTTTTTTTTCAGTTTGTTTGTTTGTTTGGGTTTTATGGCATATCAACCACTGTGGTTTATTTAATGCCAAATCTAGTTTATATGAATTTTAAATGTCTATTTTGTATGGAATAAAAAAATGTATAGCTGGCAACATTATTGTTTTAAAAAAGTATAGCTGGCAACATTATTGTTTCAAAAAACGTATAGCTGGCAACATTATTTCTTACAAAAAACCTATAGCTGGCAACATTATTTCTTACAAAAAACGTATAGCTGGCAACATTATTTCTTACAAAAAACGTATATAACTGGCAACATTATTTCTTGCAAAAAACGTATAGTTGGCAACATTATTTCTTGCAAAAAACGTATAGCTGGCAACATTATCCTTTACAAAAAAAGTATAGCTAGCAACATTATTTTTTACAAAAAACGTATAGCTGGCAACATTATTTTTTGCAAAAAACGTATAGCTGGCAACACTGTTTCAAAAACTTATAGCTGGCAACATTATTGTTTCAAAAACGTATAGCTGGCAACATTATTTTCCCGAAAACATTATCTGAGACCTTGCTGTTGGATGTAGTTTATAGCTGTACCCAAGACGCGGATGTAGTTTATCGCCGTACCCAGGACGCGGATGTAGTTTATCGTCATACCCAGGACGCGAATGTAGTTTATCTTCATACCCAGGACACGGATGTAGTTTATTGTCATACCAGAACGCGCTTTTTTTCAGTGTTTCATATCCGGAATCTCTCATATCCGGAATCGCTCATATCTGGAGGGCCACATATCTGGAATCCCGCATATCCGGACATGATTTTGATGTATGTATTTCAACTATTTGGGTGATATGTAACTTATTTTAAATTTCTGTTTTTCAGGAAATTTACTTTGGATAATTGATTATGCTTATTTCACCCTAATGGCTTGTATTGGTGTAAAAGATGATGGGAATAAGAGGAAAAGAACAACTTTGGAGTTATCGCAAAAAGTGGAAATTTTAAACAGACTAGACGCTCTTTTGTAAGTAATGGCTGAGTTTAACATAGGAAAATCAACATTGTATGATATAACATCTTCCAAAGAAACTATTCTCCAGCGTTCACACTGTCACAATGGACAAGGAAATAAAAACATGATCGTGATGAACGCTGAATTGAAATTGAAAAAGCTATTGAAAAGGTTGTCAGTTTTATGAAAAGAAAGCCAGCATTCAGCTATGACGATTGCAATAACGCACGCAGAGTTAAAAAGTGTCTTTCGTTTAAAAAAATTTCAAGAACAAATGCAAAATGAAATGCGTAAAAAGTTGAGAATGCCATTAGAAGAGAAAGAATCATCATGCAACAGCGATTAAAAAATCCTTGTTACATTATTTGTTTTGCATACGTGGCATAATTAATTTAATAAATTTTCATTAACATTACATAATTTATTTCTTTTTCCTTAAAATCAATTTAATAAAAATCAATTTAATAAATTTTATTTATTTTCCATAAAATCAATTCCGTTATATTTCACTCACCATTAGCTTATTTTGTTTAATATAAAATATTGAAAATAAATGTTAAACCTGATTTAAACATTTATTTTAATCTAAATATGACCCCTACTATCCGGACTCAATTCCTCATATCAAGAAGGCCTTCTTAGTCCGATTGTCACGGATTCTACTGTATATCATTTTAAGGTGATTTTTATTTTAAGAAATACAGGATGGCTGCAATTTTTTTGCCTGCAGTATATTTAATTTTCCAGGCTTTTAGAGAACACACATACATAAAATTCGAACTTTATACATTAGATGACGATGTACGCGATTACAGTATCTCTTATAAAAACGCTCGCTTTCCGAGCAATGTAGATACTTGCAATTCTTTCTAGATCGTTAACTGAGCGTACTTTTGCCCTTTCATGACCTTTCTAATTCGTCTATTTATGCTGGGACTCATGGGTCAACTGCCCGTGACAATAGCCGCAGGACGTTTCGCATCTAAGTTTTAGGGATCACGCCAGTAAATTTTAAGTAAAAAGCCCTCCAGTGCCCTTTTAATATCTCGAGGGTGTTTAAGTCTTCTTAAAAATAGAAGAAATGGTTGGTGGGATAAATTCCAGACAAACCATGTTTTTGCGTTGTCTAAGAGTCTTTTAATCAGGTTAAGAATTCAACATTTTGGGAGTCGAATCTGTTGGTCTGAGTGCACTTAGTAGCCCCAGGAGTTTTAGGTGCATGTGTTGGGTTGACCTGAGGAAGTAACAGCTCAGTACGAAGAGGAGAAAGTCAGCAAACCAGCCACATGTACCGATAAGCGTGTGTCTGGTTTACTGTTAACCGGGGGTGGGTTGGAGAGATCGTCAACATTGTCACAGATATGACCCCTGGGGTTAATTCGAAGTTTGATAAAATTCCAGGTCGTACGTTTATTCTCAGCAAGACGAAGTTTCAAAATCAGAATGGAGTCTTTAATTGCTTTGAAAACGTAGTCTTTTGATGGAATGAAAAGCTGCTATCATTATTCTTATTATTATTAAGAGAGAGAGAAGGGAGAGAAAGAAAGAGAGGGAGCGACGAAACAACAAATGGACATTGGAGTCCAAATATACGAAGCGTACTGTATCCATAATGACAGTGTAATTAGAGTCAATCAGGCGCATACATCTAATGAAGGTCTAAATCAAATTTGTTTGCTTTGGTTTGTTTTGTCTTACGACATATCAACGCCAATGGGTCATATAATGCCGACAAGATTTTTTATTGCTGGTAATACTTTTTATTTATCTATCTATCTATCTATCTATCTATCTATCTATCTATCTATCTATCTATCTCAGTATATATTGGTTTGGTTTGCTTTGGTTTGTTTTGTCTTACGATATATCAACGTCAATGGGTCATATAATGCCGACAAGATTTTTTATTGCTGGTAATACTTTTTATCTATCTATCTATCTATCTATCTATCTATCTATCTATCTATCTATCTCAGTATATATTGGTTTGGTTTGCTTTGGTTTATTTTGTCTTACAACATATCAACGCCAATGGGTCATTTAATGCCGACAAGAATTTTTATTGCTGGTAATACTTTTTATCTATCTATCTATCTATCTATCTATCTATCTATCTGAGCATATATTGGTTTGGTTTCCTTTGGTTTGTTTTGTCTTACGGCATATCAACCTCAATGGGTTATTTAATGCCGATAATATTTTTATTGTTGGTAATAATTTTTTTTCCCAAAAATGTATTGCTGGTATCTGTCTACATTTCTGAGATGAGGTATTGAGTACACTATTTACATTATTCTGACTATTGACGTCATATTCGTCGGCACATTTATTACAGCGCTTCGGCTTTCTTCGGGTGGTTGGAATGTCGAACTGAACCCTTTATTTAGTTCACTGGGGTAGACTGTTCCATGTGTCATGTCTAATAGATATCAGTTATCAGTTATCTCCTGCTAATTCACCTCTGCACTGCCTTAACCGGGTATTGAACTCACACTCTTTGGGTCCTGTCACTGGATCTAACCAACGCCTTTATCCACTGTGCCATGTGCCCTCAAGAACTTGGAGAGGGGGAATTAAGCAGGAGGTAACTGATAACTGACATTTATTAGACATGGCACGTAGAACTCGAACAGTCTACCCCCAGTGAGCGAAATAAAGGGTTCAGTTCGGCATTACAACCACCTGAAGAAAGCCAGAGCGTATAACGGTCGAAACGTTGTAATAAATATGTCGACAAAGATTAGGACAATAGTCTGAATAACGTAAATAGTGTGTTACTGGAAATATTTTTTTCCAATAAATTTATTCCTGATAATAATATTTTTCTTAAAAATTCATTGCTGGTAATAATTTTTGCAAAAATGTATTGCTGGGGCTAAAACCCATTCTTACACATTCATTGTGTCTATGATGTAATGAATATGCATACACCTGGGTTCCCCCTCACAGTAATATGATTGGCTAGTGTCAGCCATAAATACAGACTGATGCGGATTACGCCTATTGTCTTCACCTATTTCCTACCACTATGACGAGGACCAGTCGATTACGGTTACCTGCTAGATTGTTCTACCCGGTTACAGTAGTCAACAACCACCTAGCTACTTCGAACAAATATATCTCTTTCCGGGACATATCAGTTCTGACCACAGTTTGGCGGTTAACTATTTGCCCATAGCTGTGATATAGAGATAATTTTTTTCTAATATTTCAAAAACCGTCCAATCAAAATTTTCACACAATGTTGGCAACACTGACCTACACAATCACTGAAATTTTTGTACTGATCTGCGCAATGTAAACAAACTGGCGCCATATTTGTTACCAGCACGGTAATTTAAGCGTACCAAATTATTAGAAAAGTTTAGCAAAATTCCCAAAATTGAGCAAACAAAACGTTTATTAATGTTGCACGTGAATGATTATGATCAACAGAAGCTAATAAATAAGATCATCAAACAAATAATAACAGATACAAACAAAGGCAGAGTTTTAAACAAATTAATAGGGAATGTGCTTTTCCTGTTTTGAAATTTCTTGAAGAAGTCGACGATCAATAAAATTTGTTAATTGTAGGATATCATCTGCTGTAATGCCGCGAGATGTCAAGAATTGTTTCCCACAACTCAGCGTTGCTCCTGAATTGTTGTCCGTTGGCGTACAGTCTTCGCTTCATGATGCACCAAAGGTTTTCGATTGGGTTCAATCCGGAGAATTTGCTGGCCACTTCATTTTTCGAGGTCCATCGACGCCTAACTGTTTCAAATATTCAGTAGTCTTGTGAGCAGCATGTGAGGGAGCATTATCTTGCATAAAAACAATGGCCCTTCTGAAGACAACTCTTTGCCTTTTTATCCACGGTTCAAGATACTCCTTCATAAACGCTATGTATGCATCAGCAGTCATTTTGACGCCATCTGGTACTCTCCATGGGCCCACTAATGTTTTTCCAATAATACAACCCCAGATCATTATGCCTCCAGCGCCTTGTTGGCGTCTCAAACGCTGATTGCGATTCTGTCCGTTCATTACATAGACTTTGCACCATCTATCTGGCCCATCAAGTGTTGCTCGAGTTTCGTCTGTGGACAAAACTTTAGAGAAGTCAATCTTCATATTGTCCTCGGCCTATTTCAATCGTTTTTGAATGTGATTTCTCGTCAACGGAGGCTTCGATACAGGTTTGACTGTTGTTGCTATTTCCCTCAGATACCGACACCGAATACTTTTAGACACAGTAGGATCCCCAATACGACTGAAAAGCTCTTGACTGGTAAGTCCTGGGTTCTTCGTGGCCTCTCGTTTAAGTCGTGACATGAGTCGACGTGAAATAACCCTTGGCTTGCCTTTATATGCACTTTGCGTACTTGTGTAGGGTCGGCAGTGAACTTTTTCACTGTTTGATGACACTTCCCTATCATTTTAGAAATTTCTACGGTAGTTCTGAGGTGATAGTTTTCTTTTCAGCATCACTTAAACTGCTTTTACGGCCCATCTTTTCACTAAATTCTTATACTTTTCTAATAATTTGGCACGTTCAAATTACCGTGCTGATAACAAATATGGCGCCAGTTTGTTCACATTGCGCAGATCAGTATGACAATTTTAGTTATTGCGCAGGTCATTGTTGCCAACATTGTGTGAAAATTTTGTGTGAATTGATTGGACGGTTTTTGAAATATTAGAAAAAAAATTTCGTTAATAATTTGGCAGGCAAATTTTATAATATGAATAAAATGAAATTGCATTTTATATTCTTAAGAATAAATTAAAAAAAAAGAAATTATTTATAACACAAGCTATTGTATATATATATATATATATATATATATATATATATATATATATATATATATATATATATATATATATAATCCAAAAGATTCTTGGCTCTTAAAAGAAAAAAAAAACGGTAAAAAAGAAAGAAAGAAAAGACAAAAGAAAAGAAAAGAGAAAATGGTAAGAAAGAAAGAATGAATGAAAGAAAGAAAGAAAGAAAAAAAAAGAAGAGAAAACGGTAGGAAAGAAAGAAAGAAAGAAAAGATAAAAGAGAACACATTAAGAAAGAAAGAAAGAAAGAAAGAAAGAAAGGAAAAGTGAAAGGAAAAATGTAAGAAGAATAAAGAAAGAAAGAAAAAGTAAAAAATGCAAGCAGAAAATACTGTAAGAAGGCAAGCAAGCAATAAAGAAAGAAAAAAAAACGACAAGAAATAAAAGGGGAAAAAAAGAAAAAGGTAAAAGAGATAGATAAAGCAACATAAAAAAAATCCAAAAAGTTTGTAAGGAAAGATAAGCAACCAGCGAAGAAAGAAAGAAAGAAAGAAAGCCACCAAGAAAAAGAGATATAATGCAAGTAAGAAAGCAAGCAGACAAGAAAAAAAGATAAAAGGAAAGAAAGAAAGACGAGGCAATGAGAATCTAATGAAAATCTAATGAGAAAGAAAGGCAAAGATGGGAAGAATGAAAAAGGAAAGAAAGGAAAAAGAAAGACTAAGAAAAAAATAAACAGATGTGATGGTTAAAAGAAAGGCAAAAGCAAATGAATAAGCAAACCAAAGACAAGTGAATGAGAGAAAGAAAGAAAAGTGAAAAAAAGGAGGAGGAAAAAAGCCCAAAGAAAGACATAGCTATTAAAATCTAAACCAACAAAAGACGAGACTGAGAAAAAGAAAAAATGAACTGAAAGAACAAAAGAAAGACAAAAAGGGAAAGTCAAAAAATGAGAGAAGGAGGGACGAAAGAACGCCATAAAAAGAAAAATGAAGATTAAAGACGGAAGAAGTGCCAGAGAAGGAAAGAAAAAAAAAAGATATATATATATATCAATACGCAAAAACAACAAAAAAACAATTAGCAAACAAAACAACTAAAAAAGAAAGAAAAAAATAAAAGCAAAAATAATCACAAAAAGCCAAACAAAAAACAGAGTTCTAAAGAAAGAAAACAAATTTAATAAATAAATGAATAATTACTTAAATTAATTCCTTCTAACCACAGACGGAAAACACAGCAAAGCAATGATTGAAATCATCGTAAAAACAATGAAGTAACCCCAATCCATTGTTTGGTTCCTGACTACAAATTTACCACACCCATTAGAAGAAAAGAAATAAAAGCCGAACAGAAGAAATTCTGTTTAATCGACTTCAGCTATTTTGAAAAAAAAAAAAAAAAAAAACGATAACTAAATAAAATAAAAATTAAAGCCGTAAATAAACAAAATAATAAAAATAAAAGGAATATGAGAGAAGAAACATAGAAGTAGGAATATCTATTTTTGTAGAGAGCATTTAAATAATTTCATCGCTTGCTGTTTCTTTAATTTAAAAGAAAAATAATTTGCCGCATGAACTATTAAGAGTCGGCCATAACTGGCGTCACTTTGGAAAGTAGTGAATGAAAGCCTCGTTTTCGCTTATCAAACGAACTGAAACGTCCTGCTTGGAAGTAAAATGCTATTAAATGACATATGGAAGATTATTCGTGTAAGATAAAACTGTTCGTAATTTTAATGACGACCAAATTGTAGCTTTTTTAAAAAAATCATTTTGCCCGAAGCAAGGTAATAAAGTCAATACAACTTTAGGTCGGTACTGAATGATAGACAATATGAAAAAAAAAAAACACTGCTATTAAGGAGAGAGGGCAATAAAAGACAAGAATTAAGACAGAAGATGGCGATTGACATTGCATTTAAATTTTTTGAAGATCAAAGTTAACTGGGAAGCAAGAAAGCGGAAGAGAGGTCAACAAGCGAGAAATGTGATAGAAGTAACCGTTAGAATAGAACTTACGGATACATCTAGCCATTTTCGTAAATTTAATGACAAAATTGTCGCTTTTTTTCTTCCTTTCTTTTTTAACCATTTTATCCTAAGCAAGGTAATAATGCCGCTAGGACGCAAGGGGTAACTGTGTGTTAGAGAATATGAGAAAAAAAAATACTATCAAGGAGTAATAAAAAGAAAAAGAATTAGAAAAGAACAGGAATTTACAATTTTGAAGATCAAAGTTTGCTGGTATGCAAGAAGCCGCAAGACAGTTCCACAACCAAGAAATGCGACAGAATAAACTGTCAGCATAGAACTTACGGTTATATATTGCAATTTCAAATGTAGATTGATGAGCCATTGCCGCCAATCTAGGTACAATATCGGAAATTAATATTTATTTTGAGAATGCAAAAATGTGGTACAAGGTCAAAAGGGTGATAGGGGAAGGCTGTCTCAGCTTAAACTTGGCTACCCAGAATTAACAAAGTATGCATACACCAAAACAACACATTCTTACTGACCATTCTTACTACAGTCACCATAATACCTCAAGGTCTCTATAAAGCCCTAAGTAGTTCCCATATGTATGATTTATGTGTCAGGAGTGGGGATTAAATAAAACAACTTTTAAAAATGAAACCCTAATGAATACTTATAATGATTACAAATTTTTTTATAGCGGAAAGTTCATCAAAGCAATTAGCATGAAAGCATTTATAGAAAGGCACAGGAAAGCAACTTTACGACGCTGGGTAAGCGACTGAATCCGAGATGTCAGGTCAGGACCAATAACACTGCAGATCCTTCTTTGGATTCTATCAAGAATCTTTGAATATATAGCAGGATCACTAGAAGTGGCAGAAATGTTCAAAGCAAAGTTTACGAAACAAACCACCTTCGTTTAATACGAAATATGAGTCTATACTTTGATTTCACTGAGAAATAAATTCAAGACAAACGCGACTTACTGCCCATGTTTAATGTTTAAGCTTATTGAATAGCTTTAATTACAACAATTTCGCTTATATGGTTTTAAGTCTTATCTCAAAGAAACAAGAACCTAGCGCAGCATGTGGTAGCACGATTTGACTCGCATAAAATCAGGTTTCGTTGCTCCTCTAATACCACCTCACTGAGACCACAGCTCTATAAGGGCCCACATCTAGGTACCATAGAGAAAAGTCCATCAGAATAATTATCATGGAAATATTTAAAACTGTATGTACATCCAGACGGCAAAAGCTTATATGGTTTAAAGTTTTATCTCAAAGAAACAAGAGCCTAGCGCAGCTTGTCGTGAGGCGATTTGACTTGCATATAGTGGAAAGTTAATCAAAACAATTACCATGAAAATATTTATCGAAATGCACAGGGAAGCAACTTTACGGCGATGAGGAAGCCGAGATGCCAGGTTAGGAGAAATAATAACGCAGATTCTTCTTTGGATTTTATCAAGAATCTCTAGATATTCAGCAGGAGCGCTGGACCATATTTGACAAGGATATTCGATTCGTAGATGAATGGTAGATTTGTAAATATGTATGATAGATTCAGGAGGGGAAATTGTCTCGTACAACACAGTGAAGCAATTTTTTTGACAGCAATCCTAGCAATGGATTCAATATAGCATTTCTATTTCATTTCGTGAATGTTAGCCCGAAAAGACGCAATTAGTCACTCTCCTACTGATGGAGGTAGAAAAGTATTTAACAAGCACATGTATTAGAGTGGGATTGCAGCCCAAATTAAAAAAAAAAGAAGAAAAAACGGAACTCGGTTGATGACGTGTCGCAGCTGATAGCAACATCAGTGCATAGCCTGCAAAAGCACTGAATTTATCATGAGCAAATTTAGCCATTTTTGCATGGAAGTATGGTCTAAATGTTGATTAAAAACACAGCCAACAATCGTTTAACACGGCGAATAATCTACTGCTCCAAGAGCAAACAGCGAATTAAGCAAATTTAGTCACTTCTGCTCATAAAATATTCAAATTTGACACCATATACTTGATAACGAGCATTTCCAAATATAGAGTCGTCTATGCTTCCTTGGTATTAAGTTACAAAAATAAATGTCCCTGGTTATTTTGCTACAAGAAAATTAACAATAAATAAATAAATAAATAAAATAAAAGCTATAAATAAATAAGAAGTAGGAGATGTGATAGGAAAACAATCAAAAGGAATAAAAAGCCATGAATAAATTCAAAAGTAGGAAAGAAAGAAAATAAGAAAGGAAGAAATAAAAAAAGAAAGAAAACGGTAACAGAGGAAAGAAAATTAATAAACATAGAAAGCAAATACAAAATAATAAAGAACAAGGGAGAACAGAAGAAAGAAAGAAAGAAAGAAAGAAAGAAAGAAAGAAAGAAAGAAAGAAAAAAAGAAAAAAGAAAGAAAGAAAGAAAAATTCATGGATTCGGGCAGGAGAAGAAAGAAAGATTAGGACAATATAAGAAAGAAAGAAAGAAAGAAAGAAAGAAAGAAAGAAAGAAAGAAAGAAAGAAAGAAAAAAAGAAAAAAGAAAGAAAGAAAGAAAGAAAGATAAATTCATGGATTCGGGCAGGAGAAGAAAGAAAGATTAGGACAATATAAGAAAGAAAGAAAGAAAGAAAGAAAGAAAGAAAGAAAGAAAGAAAGAAAGAAAAAAGAAAAAAGAAAGAAAGAAAGAAAAATTCATGGATTCGGGAAGGAGAAGAAAGAAAGATTAGGACAATATAAGAAAGAAAGAAAGAAAGAAAGAAAGAAAGAAAGAAAGAAAGAAAGAAAGAAAGAAAGAAAAAAAGAAAAAAATAAAGAAAGAAAGAAAGAAAGATAAATTCATGGATTCGGGCAGGAGAAGAAAGAAAGATTAGGACAATATAAGAAAGAAAGAAAGAAAGAAAGAAAGAAAGAAAGAAAGAAAGAAAGAAAGAAAGAAAGAAAGAAAGAAAAAAAGAAAAAAGAAAGAAAGAAAGAAAGAAAGAAAGATAAATTCATGGATTCGGGCAGGAGAAGAAAGAAAGATTAGGACAATATAAGAAAGAAAGAAAGAAAGAAAGAAAGAAAGAAAGAAAGAAAGAAAGAAAGAAAGAAAGAAAGAAAGAAGAAAAAAGAAAAAAGAAAGAAAGAAAAATTCATGGATTCGGGCAGGAGAAGAAAGAAAGATTAGGACAATATAAGAAAGAAAGAAAGAAAGAAAGAATGATAGATAGATAGATAGATAGATAGATAGATAGATAGATAGATAGATTCGAAAGAAAACGTAAGAACGAATGACAGGCATGAATTGACAGATTGACAGAATAAAGAATAATGGAGAACAGAAAAAGAAAGATAGGCGAAGAAAGAAAGAAGGAAAGAAAGAAAGAAAGAAAGAAAGAAAGAAAGAAAGAAAGAAAGGGTGATAAAAAAGAGACAGTTCAAAAATAATGAGAAAAAAAAGGATGAAAGAAAGGGCACGAAAAAGAAGAAAAATAAGAACAAAAAAGAAAGACAGCAAGAAAGAGTAATAAAAAAGAAAGAAAAAACAGAAAAAATAATAAGAAACGGTGAGAAAGAAAGAAAGAAAGAAAGAAAGAAAAGGCTATAAAAGGGCTAAAAAAGAAAGAAAGAAGCAGAACGAAAATATTGAGAAGAAAGAGAGAAAGAAAGAAAGTAAGAAAGAAAGGGTAATAAAAATGAAAGAAACAGAACGAAAATAACAAGAAGAAAGAAAGAAAGAAAGAAAGGGTGACAATAAAGAAAGCGACAGAACGAAAATAATGAGAAGAAAGAAAGGATGATAGAAAGTGTATGAAAAAGAAGAAAATAATGAGAAGAAAGAAAGCAACACCGAGTAATAAAAAAGGAACAAATAAGCAGAAGGAAAATAATAAGAAAAGATGAGAGAAAGGGTAAGAAAAAGAAGAAAATAATGAGAAGAAAGAAAGAAAGGGTAATAAAAAGAGAAAGAAACAGAACGAAAATAATTTAAAAAAAAAGGATTACTGGCTAAATGCACAATTATATATATATATATATATATATATATATATATATATATATATATATATATATATATATATATATGCATGTGTGCGTGTGTATTTACTGAAGTTCACACAATATAAGGTCGAAAAGCAACTAAGGCAACTCAAGAGAGAGGGTTATTGTGTAGATTTATATTAGCTTAGCAAAGGAGAGCCGCAAGGAGTATAGAGCTGAATTGGATTTTTAGAAGGAACCGGAAACCCCATCCTAAACAGGAAACGAGAGATAAACCTCTACTTCTATTTAAAAGGCAGGAGTGAAGTGTTAATCGGATGATAGACGAACCTATACACACACACACACACACACACACACACACACACACACACACATATATATATATATATATATATATATATATATATATATATATATATATATGTGTGCATGTATGCATGTATAATGTGTATGTATATAAATATAAACACACACACACACACACACATATATATATATATATATATATATATATATATATGCATGTATGTATGTATGTATAATGTGTACCTATATATGTGTGTGTGTCTTCAATTTAAATGCTTTGTATATATATATACAGGGTGCAATGGATAAAGTGTCGTTTCCAACTGATGGTGCCCAACTGGCCCTACTAAAGAATACAGTCGACAAAATCGAAAACAGACAACGCGCATGCGCGAAATTAAAAATATAACATGCTAACAATTTACAATTTGCATCCTATATATATAT
The DNA here is from genome assembly GCA_963932145.1 of Acanthosepion lycidas. NCBI lineage: Eukaryota > Metazoa > Mollusca > Cephalopoda > Sepiida > Sepiidae > Acanthosepion > Acanthosepion lycidas. Next base: position 30,040,946 of record OZ010587.1, read on the forward strand.
ATCTGTGTATGTGTGTGTATGTTTGCACATTAATAAATATACATGTTATTTCTCATATAATATACATATTATTTCTCATATAATAAATCATTTGCATATTAATAAATATACATATTATTTCTCATATAATATACATATTATTTCTCATATAATAAATTATTTGCATATTAATAAATATACATATTATTTCTCATATAATATACATATTATTTCTCATATAATAAATTATTTGCATATTAATAAATATACATATTATTTCTCATATAATATACATATTATTTCTCATATAGTAAATTATTTGCATATTATTAAATATACATATTATTTCTCATATAATATACATATTATTTCTCATATAGTAAATTATTTGCATATTAATAAATATACATATTATTTCTCATATAATATACATATTATTTCTCATATAGTAAATTATTTGCATATTAATAAATATACATATTATTTCTCACCAGTAGAGACAACAAAAGGAAGAAGGAAAATAAAGTGAAAACGAAAGAGAAAAAGAAAATTAAAATGAATGTAAAAAATCTATGAAAGAAAGAAAATGAATGAAATGAAAGTAGAAACGAAAGAGAGAATGAAAGTAAAAAGAATGTAAAAATCTAAGAGAGAAAATGAAGAAAGAAAAAGACAGCAAGAAATATTATCAGTTAAAAGAAAGAAAGAAAGAAAGAAAGAAAAAAAGAAAGAAAGAGTAAAATGAAAACGAAAGAGGGCATGAAGGTTAATAAGAAATTAAAATTATAAGAAAGGAAGTAAATAAATAAATAAGACAGCAAGAAATGTTAGCAATGGGAAACAAGAGAAGAAAGAAAAGAAAGAAAGAAAGAAAGAAAAGTAAGAAAGAAAAGAAAGAAAGAAAACAATGTAAGAAATTTTAACAAAGAAAGAAAGGACGGGAATAACAAGTACAAGTGAAAGAGAGAATGAAAGTAAAAAGAAAGAAAATAAAGAGAGACAGCAAGAAATGTTAACAATGAAAAGAAAGAAGAAAAAAAAAAGAAAGAATGAAAGTAGAAAGAAAGTATTAGGTTAGTTCAAAAATAATGTTGTTTTCTCACATATGTTACTATGTGAGAAAACGACATTATAAAGAAAGAACGAAAGAAAAAGAAAACAAAGAAAATCAACCAAGAAAACAAAAAGAAAGAATGCAGAAACAAAAAAGAAAGTAAGAAAGAAAACTGTCGTTAAAATATAAACAAAACCTTTAAAAAAGAATGAGTCGAGAACAAAAGATCAAAGAAAAGATAAAAAAAAAAACATTAGAAAAAGAAAGAAGAACCGGTAAAACCAAATCCATTGTTTGTTGCTTTGGATTCAAGTTTCGCAGATAAACAGTGTAAACTGTTTTATCCAAAGCGAAAGCAAAGCAAGACATTTTTGTTCCTGGGTTGATTTCATTCTGCGCCCGCACACGGATCTTTGCCGCCGGCGCCATTTTATTTTTGGCATTTTCGGGCGGAAAGAAATCGTTGTGTCTTTCTTCACAGCGGCCATTTTGTTTATCAGAAAGCAATCTTTTCCAGTTAAAGCAAATTAACGGTTCAGTTCAATAACCTTTCTACAATAGACCAAATGTCTTTCGGTTTGTTTATTTGTCCGGGTTCAACTTTGAAATAAAGACGTTGCACTCGCACGAAAATTGCAAGCAATATTAAGCAATAATATCTGTTTACCTACAACATGAATAGCTTCAATACAAAGGCCCAAAACATCAACGTCCCGCCGTTTCTCAAGCCGATTTATAGGAAAAAAACATTTCTTTTATCCACACAACCAGCGAAAAAGTGATAGCAGGATATTTTACTATGATGGATTCAGTTTACGTTTGGTATATAACAATATTAATGTCAACACGGAAGTAAGGGCGGTTAGCGGCTCGGATTTGGGGAATCGGAGAGCCGAGTTCGAATTCAAGTTCATTATATGAGGTCATCCCATAAGTTCTGTCCGAATTTTCCCTTTTTTAAAATGAACGAAATTTAAAGCGTATTTTATAATGACTAAGTAAGCTGAACATTATTTTTATGTTTAGATGCATTTAAACTGATCAAATTTTATTTCAGAGAACAATAAATTTAAATTTGTTTAATTAAAACCCTGCTAACATGGCAGTACCCAAGAATCATTTGAGGCACATAATGCTTTATGAGTTCAAGAAAGGAAACTCAGCAGCCGAAGCGTCTAGAAACATTCACTCAGTTTATGGAGAGGCATGTGTGAATGAAAGAACTTGCAGAAGATGGTTTGCAAATTTCAGAGGTGGATATTTCACCGTTGAAGATGAAGATCGAACCGAACGTCCATTTGAGTTTGATGAAAAGCTTTTTGAAGCAGCCCTTGAAGAAAATCCTGCTTTATCAGTTGAGGAATTGGCAGTGGTTCTCGGTTCAAACCATACAACTGTTCATCGACATCTTCAACAACTTGGAAAAGTTCCTAAACTTGGAAAATGGGTGCCTCATGAATTGTCTGAAAACAACCTCAAATCCCGAGTTGACATCTGCTCTTCTCTCCATTCTCGCCAACTTATTTCACCTTTTTTGAATAGACTTGTGACTGGCGACGAAAAATGGATCATTTATCGAAATGTTAAGCATGGTAGACAGTGGCTTGGTAAAGGGGAAGGACCCCAGCCACAGCCAAGAAGGGAACTTCATGGGCAAAAGGTTCTTCTTTCAATCTGGTGGGATCACCAAGGAATAATCCACTTTGAATTCTTACTACCTAATGCAACAATTAATGCTCAAATATACTGTCAGCAATTAGAGAGTTTGAATCAAGCTTTGAGAAAAAAAAAAGACCTGCTCTAGTGAATCGAAAAGAGGCGATGTTTCATCAGGACAATGCGCGACCCCACACAGCAAGAATCACGTAAGAAAAGATCGAAGAACTTGGTTGGGAGAAAGTTCCTCATCCACCTTATTCTCCCGGTCTTGTTTCTTCAGACTACCATTTCTTTCGTAGCTTACAGAATCATTTGGAAGAAACAGCTTTTGTAACAGAGGAAGATGTTAAAACTGACATTTTTGAGTTCTTCGAATCAAAGCCAAAAGAATTTTACAGTAATGGAATTAGTAAGCTTGTTAATAGATGGAAGGAAGTCATAGATAATCAGGGAAAATACATTGTTGATTGAATCTGTAATTAAATGTAACATTTGGTCACTTGTTTTCTTTATTCAAAATTCGGACAGAACTTATGGGATGACCTGATATAAATTCACTTACATGATGACATCTTTGGGAAAGGCATCAATGATTAAAAATGCAAGACATACTGGGTGCTATAGCCTTAGTTGGCAACCGGTCTAGGAGAAGAAAACTCTGAATTCAAACCACTCGCTGCCTTGTAGGTCGTACCTGTTTAAGAAAAGGCTAGAAGAAGATAAAATCAAAAATAAATACACACCGGTCGGTAACCTCAACATCTCCAGAGCAAAAGGAACCGTCAATTCATTACAGTGTTCTGCCTTGAATTGTCACCATGAACCACACTTTTGAGATGAAGACGAGTGGTGATCACAGCGGCGTAGTCCGCGCCAATTGAATAACACGAATTAATAACAGTAATTAAAATATATGTCCCGCTCGTAAAAAATAGGAGTGAATAATATTTGTAGTTTAGCATTCAGTAAACGTTCCCTCAACCGACGACATTTTTGAAAATCGAAAAATAATGATTTTTGAAATCAATTTACAAGTGATTTGTCTTCATAATATAAATTTTTATAGTGGAACACACCTATTCTATAGTTAATAGACTCTCCCACCTATAATAAGTAGGTGTAGTAAGAGCCAGTGAGTCGGTCAGTCAGTCGACTGGCTGATCGGTTGAACTCTCTGCCTTCCGGCGGGGAGGAACCCGAAGGAGGCTACGCCGAAGGGCGGATTCTCTTTCGGGGAGGTAAACCGACCCTGAACCCGTTTATACGGGTTCAATAGGCATATTTTTGGCCGAGCCCACGGGCTTGGAGATCCCACGTTAAAAAGGCCTTGTGCCACATGACGCCCTCGTTGGGGGGGGGGTGACTGACTATCGTCAGTCAGTCGTTCACTTTCTGACCAACTGTTCGGTTGAACTCTTTGGCTTCGTTCTGGGAGGTAAACCGGCCCTGAGCCCGTTTATACGGGTTCAATGGCATATTTTGGGGCCGAGCCCACGGGCTCGGAGAACCCACATTAAATAACCGGCCTTGTGCCACATGATGCCCAACTGGGTGGGGAGGTGACTGAATATCGTCAGTCAGTCAGTCGATGTCGGACGACAGTCGGATACTAAAGTATCAGCGACCACAACTAGATTACTCTGCGTCATTACCTATTATATCAAGTTCCTAACGTTTTGTACGTCGAACCTATTTTAGGACCGACTTAGTACAAATACAAGCCTCCATTGTGAAATCACTCCACAACATAAATACAATGTTCGATTGATTCCTGACATTATAAAGTGTTATCTGTAATGTATTTTTATTTACAAATTTCTCGCCATGGGTACGACGATAAACTACATCCGGCAGCAAGGCATCTGATCGGGAGGTTTTCAGGTGCGTGATTCCACCCCATAATTACTTGTGTTCCCAGGTCCAACCTGCTCGGGGCGGTAGCGCCTATTAGGGGGCCCAGCTATAGGCAAATAGTTAACCCCCAAATTGGGGTCAAAACTCCAAGAAAGTATTAAAATATTTTTTTATAGTAAAAATACTATGAGTAATATGTTTTTTTTTGTTTTTTTTAAATATCACTAATATAGTTATTTTGAAAAAAAAATCAGTAATACATTTTTTGTAAAAGAAATATAAATGCTCTCAAGAAAATTAAATTTCGGCATTAAATGACCCATATGTTGTTAATATGCCGCTAAACAAACAAAACATTTACAAATCTCAAGTTTGTGTGCTTACATCATTGATATATGCATTCGACTGATGTTATTTTAAATTATTTTTTAAAAGTTTTCGAATTTTAAAAACTTGTTTTGTTGGGGTAATGGTATGTTTTTTTCTGCGTACCGTGTACTTTCAGGCGATCATAGCTCTCCACCTCCCTGTATTCATTGCAGATCGCAACAAATTCCTCCCCTATGCCACCTCCAACAGACCACGTTCTGTCATCCACTTGTTTAAGTCCGTTAGGTATGTCATGCGTTGTTTTCCCTCATCTCTCTTACCCTCTATTCGACCCGTGAGTATCAGATTCTCCAGGCCCTCCTTCCTCATTATGTGTCCCAGAAACTTCAGCTGGTCTCTCCCTGATGTTAAGTATAAGTCTCCTCCTTGTTTGTCTCCTCTCCAAGACCTCAGCATTGCTCACACGCTCGGTCCATGATATTCCTTAGCATCCTTCTCTAGAACCAAATCTCTGTCGCCTCAAGTGGCTTCTTCATCTTCGAAGAAATCGTCCAACATTCACTGCCGTAAAGAAGGACAGATGTCACGTAACAGATCAGTATTCTTTTCATTGTTACCCAAGAAATCCTCCTGTTTCGCAATACTCCATCGGGACCAAAAACTTCGAAGCCACCTATTCGACTCGTGAGTATAAGATTCTCTAGGCCCTCCTTCCTCATTATGTGTCCCAGAAACTTCAGCTGGTCTCTTTCTGATGTTAAGTATATGATTCCTCCTTGTTTGCATCCTCTCTAAGACCTCATCCTTGCTCAAATGCTCAGTCAATGATATTCTTAGCATCCTGACCTAGAACCACATCTCCGTCGCCTCGAGTCTCTTCTTCATCTTTGAGGAACTCGTCCAATATTCGATGCCGTAAAGACGGAGAGCTGTCACGTAACAGCTCAGTATTCTTTTCTTCTTTACCCAAGAAATCCTCCTGATCAGAGTCATTTATTTTTAATCAATTTTCCTCCAGCAAGGCGATGATGTAGCCAAGACAAAAGGGTTTACTGGGAGTGAGAAAACTTTAGAAGGAGCCGGAAACCTAAGTATTGTAGGATAATCTTTATCTGTAATGAAATGTTATTACATTATACCTTATTAAAAACCGAGGGTGGGGAGTGTAAACCGGATATATACCTTTAGTGATTCAGGAGTGCAAACTGTATGGGAGGCAAACCTATGAAATAAAATTTCAAAGTTTTGAATCTGGTTTCCATTAGCGAAAGTTTTAGTCAGAAAAGCGTTTGCAAAAATTAATAATTTGTGTATAGTCAGTTGAAATTTTTTAACAATTCATCCCTCAAGTAAGGCGATAAAGACGCAAGATGAAAGAACATGAGAAAACATTAGAAGGAACCGGAAATCAAAACCTAAACAAGTGTAACTAGAGATAACTATGCAACAAAGATTTATTCTCCGATTTGGTTTTCCCCCGTTATGGGCATTATCATATCCGTGATGTAACATCTTAGTTCACGGATGGGACGAAATGGCTGAATATAATTTGTTCTCAGACAGACCTTTATAAACTAATATATATATACATATACACCCGTGTCCCGCTCAGCGAATAATATATCACACATATCTATACAGAAAAGCAGAGTCGAAACAAAGTAGAAACAAACAGAGAGGATGTTATATAATATGGAAATATTCCTGTGTCTACAGAAGCCATATTTAGGGATCTAGATTCAAATGGGCCGGATTCATCTATGTCCCAGACGAGGACATATTCTATAAACGGGAAACAGCGAGTGTTGGGTTTTCCCAAATTAAGGACTGCGAGCTAATGTTTCATTCTATATCTGCGAAAGATATATTCCCAAAGAGAAACGGTACCTTGGTCTAGTAAGATGCGGGGGAGGTGGATTTAGCCTCTGTCCGGGTCATAGGGGCCTAGCTAAAGAGAACAACATTACTGTTTCGCTGCTGTAAACGAACTGAATTTTACTACTGCTATCGTCACTGTATGGAGTGACGTCATTCAGCGGCCGTCACGTGACCCGCGTGACTTATCTCCACCATAGTGAGGTAATCACCTTCTGTATCCCTACAGAGGCAACAAGGGAAAAGGTTCTAAGCCTGTTCAAAAGAACGATGAGTATTATGTGCACAGGTAATGTAGGATAATAGTCATTTATCTAAAATGATTAACAAACGGATATATACACTATTTACATTATTCGGACTATTGTCCTCATCTTTGCTACTACATTTATTACAACGTTTCGGCCATTGTACGCTCCGGCCTTCTTCAGGTGGTTGGAATGTCGAACTGAAACTTTTATTTCGTTCACTGGGGTAGACTGTTCTAGTTCCACGTGTCATGTTTAATGGATGTCAGTTGTCAGTTATCTCCTGTTAATTACCCTCTGAAAGTTCTCCACTGCCTTAACCGGGTATTGAACTCATACTCTTTGGGTCCTGTCACTGGATCTAACTAACGCCTTTACCCACAGTTCCATGTGTCCTTGAGGACATCTGTTTATGAATTTCTGGGTATTCTAAACATAGGGTTCAGTTCGACATTCCAATCACTTGAAGAAGGCCTGAGTGTACAACGGCCGAATCGTTTTAATATGGCGACAAAGATGAGAACAATAGTCCGAATAATGTAAATAGTGTACATAATACCTCATCTCAGAAATATAGACAGAAACGGATATATACCTTTATTAATTAATTTCTTTTTTGGAATATCTTCTTTAAATATGTTACATAAAAAGTAATACAGAGGTCGGTAATCCCCGGCCCCCAGCGCACATGCGGCCCGCGAAGAATTTTTGTCCGGCCCGTCAGCTTAATACCTGGACACTAATTAATGTAATTAATGTAATTAATTTGTGGAGTAAATTACAGAAAAAAATATCATTTGGAGTTAATTGACTTACAATGCGACGAAATTTTAAAATCAAAATTTGAATCCGAATCTACTGCTGACTTCTACAAGAAATGTTTTGACAAGCGGCAAATAGAAAAGCCCATTAAATAATGCGAAAATGATGGTATCATTATTTTGTATACATATACTTGAGAACAACTTTTTTTCGAAAATGAAATATATTACAATTCGTTTAAGAAGAAAAATGAGTGATGTCCAACTGGATGTTATTTTGCTCCTGTCATCGACAAATATTTCACTAGAATTTATCAAACAATAAACAAAAACAAGTGTCTCATTAAATAATTTGCCATTTCTAACTGTATCTCGTTTGTAGAAAGGAATTTATATTTTCTGGAAATAAGGAACCTTGTTTAAATAATATATCATTAACTTCATTGTTTCTTTTTTTTTTATTTAAACTTCCAGACCGAGGCAACCTTCTGGGCTGAAAGATTGAGACAATTTATTATAGTATATTTGATATTATGTCCCCACTCCGAGATACTGCATAGCTGTCTGGCCCGCTCTCAGTGCTGCTATAGAATGATATCTCCCAAGGCATTTGCAATCTACTGGAAACTATGATGCACTAATTTTTGCTTGCAGAAAGCATAGCAGCTGGAGTTAGTCGTCTTACAATACGACGAATTTTGAAAATCAAAATTTAATTTCGAATCGACTGCTGACTTCTGCAAAAAATATGTTTTTCGAAGAGGAAAATATAAAAGCCTATTGGAGAACGCGGAAATCATGGTAACATTATTTGAAAATATATATGCTTGTGAAGAACTTTTTTTTTCGAAAATATATTAAAAATCGTTTAAGAACAAATTTGGGTGATGACCGCCTGGATGATCTTTTGCGCCTGTTATCGAAAATATTTCACCTGATGTGGAAAAGTTAGCAATCAATAAACAGGAACAAGTGTCTCATTAAATAATTTGCCATTTCTAACTTTATTTTGTTTGTAGAAAGACATTTAAATTATTTTGTTGCGTTAGTTATGTTATCCATGCAATAAAATAAGGAACCTTGTTTAAATAATATAGAATTAAATTCCTTGTTTTTTCTTTAAACTTCCAGATCAAGGCAGCCTTCTGGACAAAGCAGTCGAAGATCGAGACAATTTATTATAATACATTTGATATAATGGCCCTCCTTCAAGACATGCATAGCTTTCTGGCCCTCTCTCTCGAAAAGGTTACCGACCCCTGATGTCATATAGCAAACAATAGCCATAAAACTCCCGTCTATTTCAACTTACCATTGACTGGTGACGTGGGTATGAAAATTCTTGCTTATCCTCTGAACGCATTAGAGAATGATATCATTTAATAAAACTCTACTTTGAGTGCCTCTTCAGCCTTGAATTGGGTGAACAAGCGGGAAAGACAATGCGATTTATATATATATATGTTTTTTCGTATTTGTACAGGGTGTTTTATGTATGATAGACTATCGTGTCTTGTAAAAAATTATAGTTAGACATAAGAGTCCACCATACATAAAGTAAGGAATTATTTTTCAATCATCCCTGATATTTTTCTTGGACATTCGTTCCTTCAGCGATGTCAGTACTATAAACAACTACTTGGGCTCGTCCGAAGAATTCTTGTAAAAAAAAACTGTTATAAATTTTACTGGTTGTTTAGAGCGTTATTTTTTTTTAAAAGATAATTGCAGGGGCCGATTTAAAAGTTAACTTTATTCTATCATCATTCATCGGTGACAATTTGTCTTGAAACGCAACTGCAAAGTCGTTAACTTCACTGTAGGGCGTCAAAACTGCGAAAAATCGTGATCTGGAGATAAGACATGAATGAGATGTAAACATTCGCCTCGCAAGAACACGCGAATAGACTACAAAGATAGAAATCGCACGATTTTTACCAGATAACTTTCAGCGTCCTAGTTGTAAAGGGGAGTGTTCTTTTTTTGTGGTGGGGCGTGGGAGGTTTTGTACCAAAGAGCAACAATGTGGTTTCAACTAGCATGCAGGAAAGAGAAAGCAGTGGTTATCACAAATGAAGGCCCGTAAGACGATTTCGATGCTGATCCAGAGAAATAATTTAGTGTTGGTAAAACAACTGTCTAGATAGCTGAGTCAGATTTCGAAGATGACGTCAGTGGGTCTCGTCCTCCATGTTACACCATTAAAAGGAAACGACAAGAATTTTTTTAAATATAATCCATTGTCCATATTAAAAAAATTAAATTTCCTATGCAAATATGTATATTAATAACGACACAACAATATATATATATATATATATATATATATATATATATATATATATATATATATATATATATATATATATATATTCTTGAATTATTCATACATAAAACAAATACAAAGGTTAATGATTAAATGGCGAGAAATCCATCTTCGCGAACAATTCAATAATATGGTAAAACCGCGAATCTGTTTATGAATGAAAAGATCCTGTTTTATAAATTTCCGTCACATTAGATCTTTTTATTTTACAAGCTTTCGTCTGTTCCTACAGACATCCTCAGGTATCAATATTGTGTTCTTGTTTATACTTTCAGTAATAAGTGGACAAACGAAAACAAGGTTGTAATCCGAAAAATGCTATGGGAAATGTGTGTTATAGTTTTGGAACGTGCAGTCGCAACGCTGAGATTCGGGGTTTTTATATATTATTGAATTGTTCGCGAAGATGGATTTCTCACCATTTAATCATTAACCTTTGTATTTGTTTTATGTATGAATAATTCATGAATTTGTAAATTGATTGTACCTTTATTGAAATATATATATATATATATATATATATATATATATATATAAATGTATATATATATATATATATATATATATATATATATATATATATATATATATATATATATATATAAATGTATGTATGTATATGTATGTGTGTGTCTGATTGAATAAATTAAAAACATTATGCCTGCTTATTTTTAACATAATCCTTTCATATTCACGAATATTTTTCCGTATATTACAATCAAATGAGGTAAGAAATGTACTGCAACAGTGAAAATCACTTTTATTTCCCAAGTACTTTTTGTTGCTTTCTGGGATCACCACCAGGGGTGCAACTGGTAAGGCAAAAACTATGTGTAGATATCAATCACAGATTTATTTCTTTTGCGTTTAAATGCTACGGCTGGCATTTACGCTTTAGCGTTCCTTAGAACGTGAATATTTATGGATTGTTGAATTTTTTTTTCTTTTATGCTGGAATAACATGGTCAAGCGCGTATTAAAT
>OZ010587.1:30057013-30062013 GCA_963932145.1 Acanthosepion lycidas
TTTTGTAGTTCATGGATTTTTTCTACGTCTTTGACTCAAGCAGGTTTCATTAAATAATATAGATACATGATGTCTATTTATTTTTTTTTTCAAATAATCCTTTCTAGTTCTCCAATTATCTATCCAGGAAGGCCCCATATTTTTTTGATAAAACAAGTACTTTCAATCTCCTCCGAGGTCATTCTCAGGGGTGAATTACGAACATAAACTTAAAGTATTTTTCTATATTTCTGAGATGAGGTATTATGTACACTATTTACATTATTCGGACTATTATCCTCATCTTTGTCGCCATATTTATTACAGCGTTTTGGCCTTTCAGTATCTGTCTATATTTCTGAGATGAGGTATTATGTACACTATTTACATTATTCGGACTATTTTTCTCATCTTTGTCACCATATTTATTACAACATTTCGGCCTTTCAGTATCTGTCTATATTTCTGAGATGAGGTATTATGTACACTATTTACATTATTCGGACTATTTTTCTCATCTTTGTCGTCATATTTATTACAACGTTTCGGCCTTTCAGTATCTGTCTATATTTCTGAGATGAGGTATTATGTACATTATTTACATTATTCGGACTATTGTCTTCATCTTTGTCGCCATATTTATCACAACGTTTCGGCCGTTGTACGCTCTGGCCTTCTTCAGATGGTTGGAATGTCAAGCTGAACCCTTTATATCGCTCACTGGGGTAGACTATTCTAGTTCCACGTGCCATGGTTAATGGATCTCAGTTATCAGTCATCTCCTGTTAATTCACTTTAACCACAGTGCTTGTGTTTTTGACATAATGCTGTAATGTTGTCTTTGTTCAAAATAGCCGAAGATTAGAAGGGCCGTAGTTAGAGAAAGTACCGAAGGAAAAGAAAACTAGGAAAAGGAAATAAAGAAGTGGTTTATTAAATACTCTTGCATAGAACGCATAAAAGTAAATCGAATATACTGAGCTGTTAGCGTGACATCTGTCCTTCATTACAGCAGCGAATGTTGGACGATTTCCTCAAAGATGAAGAAGAGACTCGAGGTGACGGAGATGTGGTTCTAGGTCAGGATGCTAAGAATATCATTTACCGAGCATTTGAGCAAGGATGAGGTCTTAGAGAGGATGCAAACAAGGAGGAATCATATACTTAACATCAGAAAGAGACCAGCTGAAGTTTCTGGGACACATAATGAGGAAGGAGGGCCTAGAGAATCTGATACCCACGAGTCGAATAGGTGGCTTCGAAGTTTTTGGTCCCGATGCAGTATTGCGAAACAGAAGGATTTCTTGGGTAACAAAGAAAATAATACTGATCTGTTACGTGACATCTGTCCTTCTTTACGACATCGAATGTTGGATGATTTCCTGAAAGATGAAGAAGAGACTTGAGGCGACGGAGATGTTATTCTACAAAAGGATGCTAAGGTTATCATGGGCCGAGCGTGTGAGCAACGATGAGGTCTTGGAGAGGAGGCAAACAAGGAGGAGACTTATACTTAACATCAGGGAGAGGCAGCTGAAGTTTCTGGAACACATAATGAGGAAGGAGGGCCTAGAGAATCTGATACTCACGGGTCGAATCGAGGGAAAGAGAGACAAGGGAAAACAACGCATGACATACCTGGCGGGCTTAAGCAAGTGGGTGACGGAACGTGGTCTGGGGGTGGGGGGAACAGCGGCAACGAACTTTCTGAGAGCTGCAAGGGATAGAGGGAGGTGGAGAGCTATGATCGCCTACGTCCTGAAAGGAAATGACACATAAAAAGAAAAGAATGATAAGTAGAAGCTTTCCATTATTGGGGAAGATAAAGAAGTGTCTGACACTACAACAGATAACAATGATACAAGTCTTACTCATTAACCCATAGCTGGAGATAAATTCATAATTTTACGATGGGTATTTGCATGTTGGGAATGTAAGGAATCGAACGTGAATTGAAACTCGTCTCTCTCTGATTAACACTTAATATTACCTATTACGCCAACAACATATCCAAACTTACAGCGCCTGGTATTCCTACGTGGTCACCCGTCGAGGTACTGACCAGGTTCGACGTTGCTTAACTTCGGTGATCGTTCGGTGTTTCAATATGATATGGGCGTAAGCCCGGGCGTCAAAATTAAATAACTAGTCGCCATTCTTGAATTTTCGTTTCATAACTCTTCTATGTAAGTCGCTTGTCTCTCTATCTCTCTCTAGGTTATTATTTTCGCGCTGCGGCAAACGAAGAACAAATTTCTTATCTCCAAGAAAAAAATCGATGCCATTCGCATCGAAAAGCATTTTCCCCGTCGTTCCTAATCCAAACACGGCGCGCACACAAACACACACACATACATCTCCGTGTGTTTTACTTTCTTGACACCATGTATTAGATATACGGTAGAACTCTTCATATCCGAATTTCGGAGTAGTTCGGACGGGTTTGGATATAATGTAGAATGTTTTATATAACTATAAGTTAACAAGACACAAGAAATTATCTCAATATCTTCTCATTAAATTAAATATTAATTTACAATGTTTGATGTTCAATAAGTTTTATTTTGAATTGTCTTATTTCATTTCTCATTTCGATTCATTTTTGCTGGTCTAGTTTTATTTAAAGTAAGGAATTTCTGCAAATGACGTGCACTTGTATATTCTATCCGACTGAACAAAGATTTTTTTCTCCATAAATTTAATGACCCCATCAATAGCTTTCTCTACTGAGTCTCAGTCTTCATCATCTTTCATATTTTTACTATTATCGGAAGAATTTGATTTTTCCTCTATTTCTTGACAATCCAAATCATTTTGAAGCGATTCTTTCGTTGGATTCTTTTGCATTTTCTTAGTGTCTTCCTTTATCGATTTCTTTAAGTCATCCAAAGTGAGATTATTCAGTGGGTCATCTTCAAGAGCAAGTTTCAGTGTTTCGTGCAGATTTTGCAATCCTTGTTTGTTCAACGAATCAGGAGCTCCATTCAGGTTTTCAATAATCTCTAATTTCTGATGTAACGTAAAAAGAATTTATTTTCTTTTTTCTTCCAGTTGAAGCTGTTTCTGTGCTAGACATTATCGGCTGAGAAATTTCAAGTTACTAACAATTATCTGCAAAGAAAAGAAAAATTCTTAGAATGAGGAATATTCCGACAACATGTAAATGACAAAGCTGAGGAAGTTCGGATATGAGGACATCTGCTGTATTATTATTATTATTATTATTATTATTATTATTATTATTATTATTATTATTAAAACAGCCATTTTTGGTCTATCTTTTAAATCATTTTCTTTTTCTTGTAGAATGTAGTATATTCCTACAATATTTACAGGGCCACACTAAGAAGTTCATATATAAAGATGTTCAGATATAAGATTTTCTATTGTCTATTTTACTAAGTGTTATCATATTATTATGAACATTTGATATATTGGATTGGTAAAACATTTATACGTTGAAATGAATGATTGAAGTTGATATTTTAACGTAGCATTTTGTTATGGAAGACAGTCTCCTGTATGATGAGAAACCACATCTGGCAGCAATGCCTCTGATCGGGAGATTGGAGGTTTTGAGGAGCGGCGTGGAACCACCTCTTAACTGCTGTTATTCTACGACCGGGGTGGTAACACCTTTTGGGGCCCTAGCTATGGGCAAATAGTGAATCCCAAACAAAAGAAAAATCTCTGATTTCTGACGTAACGAGAAAGATTTTTTTTTCCTTTTTTCTTCCAGTTGAAGTTGTTTCTGTATGAGATATTATTAGTTGAGAAATTTCAATCTACTAATAATTACCAGCAAAGAAAAGAAAAATTCTTAGAAGGTGGAATATTCCGACAACATCCAAATGACAACACTGTGGACGTTCGGATATGAGGACATCAAATGTATTATTATTATTATTATTATTATTATTATTATTATTATTATTATTAAAAACAGCTTTTTTTGGTCTATCTTGTAAATCTTTTTTTTTTCTTGTGGTTGTATTGGTTAGGGGTCAATGGATGTTTAAACCAACCTCGCACATAAACTTTATAGATATAAAATAATAGAAAATGATTGGAAAGGGTCGGCTGGTGAAGAGGCATGGTCATACACGGCCTTTTACTCTGTGAATTTTATGACCTCATCAATAGCTTACTCTACTGAGTTCCATTCTTCATCATCATTCATATTTTGACCATTATTTGATTCTTCCTCTATTTTTTGCCAATCCAAATCATTTTGAAGCGATTCTATCGTTGAATTCTTTTGAAATTCATTAGCGTCCCCATTTATCTATTGTTTTAAGTCATCCTGAAGCGAGAGTTTTCGGTGGATCATCTTCAACTACAAGTTTTTTCGTGTTTCGTTCAGATTTTGAAATCCTTGTTTGTTAATTTGAAAATTCAACGAATTAGGAGCTTCGTCCAATTTTTCAATAATCTTTATTTTCTGAAGTAACGTAAAAAGAATTTCTTTTCCATTTTCTTCCATTTGAAGTTTCTTCTGTACGAGACATTAGGTGCTGAGAAATTTCAAGTTACTAACAATTATCTGCAAAGAAAAGAAAAATATTAGAATGCAGCATTTTCCTACAATATTTAAAAGGCAACACTAAGAAATTCGAAAATGAAGACGTTCGTATATGAGGTTTTCTACTGTTTATTTTACTACGCGTTATCATATTATTATGAACATTTAATATATTGTATTGCTAAAACATTTATACATTGAAATGAATGACTGAACTTGATATTTTAACGTGGTATTTTGTTATGAAAGACAGTCCTGTGTATGATGTTAAACTAATGCCTCTGATCGGGAGATTGGAGGTTTTGAGGAGCGTGGAACCACTTCTTAACTGTTGATATTCTATGACCTGGGTGGTAACACCTGTTGGGGCCCTAGATATGGGCAAATAGTGAATCCCAAACAAAAGAAAAATCTCTGATTTCTGACGTAACGAGAAAGATTTTATCTTTTTTTTCTTCCATTTGAATTTGTTTCTGTACTAGACATTATTAGTTGAGAA
>OZ010587.1:30067013-30134513 GCA_963932145.1 Acanthosepion lycidas
AGACTGGGTTCTATAGCCTTGGGTGGCAACCGGTCTAGGAGAACGTAACTCTGATTTCAAAATCCGATCTGGAGAGGTTTGGGCTCTGTGAGGCTGCCTTACTCAAGAAACGCCACTAATACAGGTGACCCTACGATCCTGGGATTCGCGCGCGATCGATCGATTAAAAATTACACTTTGTAAATAATGGCATTTACCCACCAATTAAAACCGGTGTTATGGTGATTTTTTAAGTGTAGCTTAGATGTGACACAAGGCCGAAAATATACGGCACCTAGTGAAGTCCAAACTCAATATCCAATCGGAATTGATCTAGCAAAAGAAGATTGCTAACCATTACACCACATAGAATTACATGGTTAATCCAGCTCGACACACATACGCATATGGTGTTTTTCCAAACGTAGCTTAGATGTGGCATAATGCCGAACACTCAGTGAGGATCGAACTCACTACTCAGTTGTAATTAATCTAGTAAAAAGAGCTTGTTAACCATTACATCACGTCGGAGTACGTGAAATGATTTTCTAAACGTAACTTAGATGTGACACAAGGTCTGAAACTATGGAGCACCTCGTGGGGATCGAATTCACTATACCGTCGTAATTAATCAAAATAGAAAAGATAGTTAAGCATTAAATAACGTAGAAGTTCCCGTTTGCCACGATGGTATGGTGTGACAACCATACACAAATGAATCAAGAACAAACAAAAAAATACCTGACCCTCTCGACCCTAATGAACTCCGACATACTCATTTCAGTCTAATGAGGAGTTACTGTTGTAGGGTTGGAATGCTCGACCCAGGTTTTCTTTTTTCCAAACCTCGAAATGAAGAACAGATACTACGTCTTGATCCCACTCCGAGTAGATATTTACCAAGCACTGCTGAATTTTGGCACATGACTACCATTCTGAGACTTCTAGTCAGAATCAGGAATATATTAACAACGGCCTACGGAAACTACTTGCTAACCACCATACCACGACGAGGCGCCCTGGAAAAACCAGGTCGACGCTCTCTGTTCGTTACGCCTTTTAAATATTCACACGGTCTTCGATATGTATAAGCAAGACTTTATCTATACATACAGAGAAATGGGCTGAAAACTAAATCCGTTTATGGGACATTCTTGTGTTTAAAATATTCTCCGACCTGTTTATTCATTCGCAATTTTACGTATTCTGCGTTTGTCCTGATCATATTATCTTTATTCGATTCTTTTGTGCAGAATCAATGAATAGCAACGAAATCCACCGTGTGCGCATGCGTCCCCGCTTCTCTCTCTCTCTTTCTCTTTCTCTTTCTGAGCGCGGGAAAGAGGTCGGTTGAAACATCCGGCCTCTTGATAGTCATACGCAAACGTAAAAAGCCGTTAAAAAGCGAGTTGGTCCAAGGGCAGGAAACCATTGACAGAGAATTTGACCCGGACAGAAGAATCCAGAAAGAATAAATAATAAAATCAAATCAGATAAATGATGAAATAAATTCTCAATTTGCGCAAAGTGGAGTTGTATATTCGAGCAGCAAACTTTCTTTTATATAGGTTTCATTGAATGTGACAGAAAAAAAAAACTCAAGTTATTTTATTAAGTTTTTCTAGTGTTCTTATAGTTTTCTTTTTGGAACGACTAAAAGAGTTGTAAAACTGTCCATTATTATTATTATTATTATTATTATTATTATTATTATTATTTCTGGTGTGTACTCATTTTTTCTGGGTCACGCTAAGAGGCCTAAGGTTAAAAATGGCATCGTGACATTTTCCATTGACCAATTGGAAATACACACACACATATTTTACATAGATAAAGCCCTTCGTAAGGTGTTGGTTGTACTCATGAGAATAATATTTTGTATTTCTTTAAGGCATGGGCTTCCAGGAATTCCTTCAGTGAGACTAGTGGAATCTTTTCCAACCAATCTGAGGGCTCCAACTACAACAGGGATTGTTGATGTTGATGTGCCACAGATTTCGATTTCAATGTTCTTGTATTTTGATAGATTTTTGAAGATCTTCAAGGATACATTACTGCAGGGATTCATATCAATAGAGAGGCGCTATTTTCGTTTGAAGTCTGGGCGATTAAATTTGATTGTTCTATCTGTGTGTATTGTGTAGTACCATCAAATTGTAATAGGTCCTATCTCCGTAATCGGTTCTGGATGGTGTTCATACCAATTTCTTTCAGTTTCCTTCCCGCAGACGTTGCAGATATTCCAGTGCAGATATTGGCCAACTCGGTCATGCCGGCTTTTATATTCAGTAGGTGCCAATACCGTGCAACCTCATACCAAATGATTAATTGTTTCTGGATATTTATCACAGAACCTGCGTTTTGGGTCAATATAACAGTTTAGTTTGTGTGCTTGATAATTTCTAATTAACAAGCATTGGGCCTGTGCAGCAAGAAAAAAAATCTTCGGGATAATCTTTTAACCTTGCACTACTTAACCACTGATGGGTGCGGGATTTGTCTACATAAGTTTATTTGGTACGGGCAGAGTATTGGCCATGAAGCCGTTTATCTTTCTGTATCTGGTCGGTTGCATTTGCCTTTGCTTTCTTCTTCTTCTTCTTCTTCTTCTTCTTCTTCTTCTTATTATTATTATTATTATTATTATTATTTCCTTTGATTTCTGGTGTATAAGCATTTTATTCCGACTCCCAACTAGATACCATCAATGAGTCAATTGGAACATTTTCCAACCCAACAGGGGGTTCCAACTACAACTGGAATTATTCATGTCGTCATGTTCCACATTTTAAAGATTTTCACTTCAAATTTCCACGTTAAACCGGCCTTGTGCCACATGATGTCCTCGCGAGGGGGTGACTAAATACCGTTCAGTCCGAAGTCGGGCGACCGGCTGATCGGTTGATCGGTTGATCGGCTGATCGGTTGAACCCTCTGCCTATGGGCGGGGTGGAACCCGAAGGAGGCTACGCCGAAGGGCGGAGTCTCTTTCGGGGTGGTAGACCGACCCTGAACCCGTTTATACGGGTTCAAAGAACATATTTTTGCCCGAGCCCACGGGCTCGGAAACGCCACGGGCTCGGAAACGCCACGGGCTCGGAAACGCCACGGGCTCGGAAACGCCAAGTTAAACCGGCCTTGCGCCACATGATGCCCTCGTGGGAGGGTGACTAAATACCGGTCAGTCTGAAGTCGGGCGACCGGCTGATCGGCTGAACTCTCTGCCTACGGCCGGGGAGGAACCCGAAGGAGGCTACGCCGAAGGAGGCTACGCCGAAGGGCGGAGTATCTTCGGGGAGGTAAACCGACCCTGAACCCGTTTATAGGGGTTCAAAGAGCATATTTTTGGCCGAGCCCACGGGATCGGAGATCCCACGTTAAACCGGCCTTGTGCCATATGATGCCCTCGCGGATGCTGACTAAATGCCGTTCAGTCTGAAGTCGGGCGACTGGCTGACCGGCTGATCGGTTGAACTCTCTGCCTTCGGGCGGGGAGGAACCCGAACGAGGCTACGCCGAAGGGCGGAGTCTCTTTCGGGGAGGTAAACCGACCCTGAACCCGTTTTATACGGGTTCAAAGGGCATATCGTGGGTGGGTGACTAAATGCCGTTCAGTCTGAAACCTGGAGTGAGGTCCGTCAGAAGTCTGTCAGTCAGTCTGTCAGTCAGTCTGTCTGTCAGTCAGTCAGTCAGCGCGAGCGTGTCAGTCAGTCGAGTCAGAGGCAGTCCGAAACAGAGTCGCGTTCAGACAATTACTACTAAACCTGATTGTTCGTACTAACACTTTCTACTTCTCTGTATATATTCCTGTTTGTAATATATCTTGTGTTATTCCATATCCCCCTTCGAGTTCTTCTTTATTGGTTCTACCTTGGACTATCACCGTGGTACAAGGAACCGGACCATAACAATTAGGAATTAAGATTTTTACAATAATTATTTTATTAACAGCTTTCCTCCATCTAATTATTGTTACTTTTTTTATGAAGTGTTGTCTATATTATTTTATTAACAGCTTTTCTCTGTCACTTTATTATTACTTTTTTTTTTATTAAGCGTTGTCTATATTATTATTTTATTAACAGCTTTTCTCCATCTAATTATTGTTACTTTTTTTAAAGTGTTGTCTATATTATTTTATTTACAGCTTTTCTCTATCACTTTACTGTTACTTTTTTTATTAAGCGTTGTCTATATTATTTTTGAACAGCTTTTCTCCATCTAATTATTGTTACTTTTTTTCATGAAATGTTGTCTATATTATTTTATTAACAGCTTTTCTCTGTCACTTTATTGTGACTTTTTTTATTAAGCGTTGTCTATATTATTATTTTATTAACAGCTTTTCTCCATCTAATTA
Source organism: Acanthosepion lycidas (assembly GCA_963932145.1). Lineage (NCBI taxonomy): Eukaryota > Metazoa > Mollusca > Cephalopoda > Sepiida > Sepiidae > Acanthosepion > Acanthosepion lycidas. The sequence goes on from OZ010587.1 coordinate 30,071,353, forward strand.
TTGTTACTTTTTTTTATGAAATGTTGTCTATATTATTTTATTAACAGCTTTTCTCTGTCTCTTTATTGTTACTTTTTTTTATTAAGTGTTGTCTATATTATTATTTTATTAACAGCTTTTCTCCATCTAGTTATTGTTACTTTTTTTTATTAAGTGTTGTCTATATTATGAGTTTATTAACGGTGTTTCTCCATCTCATTATTGTTACTTTTTTAAGCGTTATCTATATTATATTTCTTAACATTTTTTATCCGTTTCATTATTGTTAGTTTTTATGAAGCTTTTTTTTTATCTTATTATTTTATTAACAGTTTTTCTCCTTCTGAACATGGTTACTTTTCTATATTACCTTAAATAGATTTTCTCTATTATTTTTCCTGTCTGTGAAACATTTTGCATATTGTTATCTCATTTCTAGATTAATTCACACTTATTATTTTATCTTTTTGTTTTGAGGTTAATGTCTTTCACTATAATTATTTCACTCGTGTGCCCTTCAAAAATGACGCCATTTGTTAGAAACAATGTGTTGCGATTCAGTAAAGAAGAGATAAGTAGTTCCCGACTAAAATAGAATTCAATGAACCTTTTAATTAATCCCTTCCATTTATATTTTAAACGTTCAATTGTATCTATTATTCATTGATTACTTCTGATATTATATAAATCGATTTTTACTCAATATCTTTTCAAGTTAAAAACATTATGTGTTTAAAATATCATTGAAATGGAAAGATTCGCTGCAGAACGACAAAAACGGCGACGACAAAGGCAATTTCAAGATTAATTTGAAGCAAAACGATAACTTAATAGGCAAAGGTATCTGCGTACCTCACATAAAAGCTTCAAGAAATAAGACTGCAATCCAAGCAACATAGGAGTAAAGGAATTGATTAATTAAACGGTTCATTGTGCTCGGAGTGTAATCTTGTCTATATAAAGATAAACATTTTATTTGTACATATTATTGAAATGTTTAAAAGGAAATAACCACTGCTGAACTTTCTGACTTAAGATGATATACGTCCCATTCTACACGTGTGACCCGAAAGTTACTTTACAACTTGATAAATACCCAACGGTAATTATTATATATTAGATTGCTAGTTTTTTATTTTATTATTTTTACCTTTTTCATGGACCATTTTCACTATTTAATGAAACTAATACATTTTTAACTACTAACGGCAACATTTTGGTTGTTACTGTAAATGGTCGGAATAACTCTTAACACAATTCTTCATAATATAGCCTTGTCTCTGAGAGTCACCTGAAAAAAACCCTTCCTGCCATCCATAAGAATGGCTCCATGAGAGTGACTCGCTGCGTCATTCTCTGCTCATATGAAGTGGAAAGATAATATTAAATCAACTTCTAGTTCTACTGCTAAGAAAGTTGGTTCACTGTGTCGTACTAGAAAATTTTTCTCCCTTGAATCTATCATACATATTAAAAACCTACAATTTACCATTACTTTATATATTGCTGCCACATATGGTCCGGTGATCCGGCTATATATTTAAAAATTCTTGATAAATTCCAAAGAAGAATCTGCAATGTTATCTGTCATGATATGGCATTTTGGATTTAAGTCATTTCCTGTGCCTTTTTCTAATATGGGAAGAAAATGAGTAACTAACGATATCGAAGTTCGAGAGTGACACTCTGGAACTATGAATATATGTTTTCCGCCAGGTGTATAAATAGCTGTGTCAGGCTACTGACTGCAGTGACTATTGAGTGGAACTATCCAGTCGAATTAGTGTGAATTATTTATACCCCTTCATTATATATTTTCATATAGGAAGAAATCTGTAACTACCGACACCGAGGTTCGAGCATGACACTGTGGACTTATGAATATATATTTTCGGCCGGGTGCATAAAGAGCAGTGTAATGCTACTGACTGCAATGATTATTGATTGACTATTGAGTAGAACTATCCAGTCTAATTAGCGTGAATCATTTATACACCTTTATTATATATTTTCATATAGGAAGAAAATGTGAAACTACCGACACCGAGGTTCGAGCATGACACTGTGGACTTATGAATATATGCTTTCCGCCGGGTGTCAGGCTACTGACTGCAATGATTATTGAGTGACTATTGAGTGGAACTATCCAGTCGAATTAGTGTGAATTATTGTGCGTCGATGATTTGGGCTTGGATTTAGGATTTACCTGACGTTAAGCCGAGCCGCGCCACTAAAAAGATATTCACTGATATGGTTAATTATATTTGGTTGACTTTTACTTCTTTGTTCTTGTTAAGTATTTATTTGCGGTTCTAATTAAATACTGTTATATCTTAACATTGAAATCTTGATTTATACTTAATCATTAACGGCCACCGTACCCCACAAAAAGTTTTTATTATATATTTCAAGGTAACTGTTCGGATAAACTTTCCTGTATGGTACCTGGACTCTATGAATTTAAGCGTATTACTAGATTGGCAACAAGGTCCTATTATTTTACAGTTGAAATTGCAAGATAGAACCGTAAGTTCTATGCTAACAGTTTCTTCTATTGCACTTCTCGCTTGTGGAATTTTCTTCCGTCTTCTTGCTTTTCAGCCAAATTTGATCTTCAAAAATTTAAATAGAATGTCAATCATTATCTACTGTCTTCTTAGTTCAGGATGTGGAATTAGTAAAATATTTCAAATACCTCGGCATATGGATCAGTTATTACAAATTTAGTATAGTAGAAAATGAAATAGAAAATAGAATGAGCAGCAGCAAGGGTAGTTTCACACAATACTACAAGTTTCTACCAAACCAAAACAACAACCTGAAAACTGTAGCCATGACCTTAAATAATCCAGTCAGATCAAGACATACATATAGATATCATGTAAGGTGGAAAACACGTTCAGGAAGTTCTAAACTGCTTCCTAAGATCAATGGTTAAAAAAATGAGAGTCTTGGTGATGACCATTCGGCTTTGAATATTGAGGACTGGCGCTACAGAATCACAAATAAAGAAGTGTCCCAAACAGCAGAAACCACATCACTTCAGGACCACCAACAGCAGAAACAACTAAAATGGTTGGCACATATAACTTGAAGAGAAAAAATGATAACATAATCAAGATGTCGACTTTCCACATTACTTCAAATAAAAGATTAGAAAAAAAATCCCCATTAGTACTAGAAATAATTAAAATATTTATTAAAATAACCTATTTTCCTGAGAAAGTTTTTTAAGACACAGATTTTATGGATTTCAACCGAAAACAGTACGGTCAATGAATGTTAAATATTTCCTTGTAGGTAAATATCGAAATTATATTAAATTAAAATTATTCGCTCGAAGCAATTTTCAATAATTAATTAAGAGGTTGTATACTGATTCTGTTGGACGCCACACCTGACATCCATCTAACGACCCTATTTAAAAACACAACACGAGTTTTAGGGTTGATGTTTTGACTTTGTAACAATTTGCGGTGATGGGCCAAACTACAACCTTTTCTGCATTAGAATTCCTTCTCTCTTCTCGTAAATCTGCTCTGACTGATCCATATACTAAAATACTTTCATTAGAAAGATGCCTTCCAAAAGGTAAGCAAAGTATTAATAAATAGGCATTTTTTAGAAGAAAGAACGCTGGCCAATCTCTTCACAGATGAAGACGGCAGGTGTGGCAACAGAAATATTGTCCCACAGAGGGATACTGAGAATGGCATGCATTGAACACGTGAGTATCTACGATGTTTGAAAGAAAATTGAAACAAAGAAAACGCTTATACGTAACATCAGAAAGAGCCAGTTTAAACTTCTATGAAGATAATGAGGAAAGAGGGCTTGCAGAATTTGACACTCACAGGATATATTGAAGAACAAAGGAACAGAGGAATGTAGTGCATTACCCCTGCCTAACGAGCTTGTGTAAATGGTTATCAGAACAGGAATAAGGAGAGATCGCATGAAAATAAACTTTGCTAAGTGTTATAATGGACGGGAAAATAGGGAGAGCCATCATTGCACTTAGAAGAAGAAGGAAGGAGGGGAAAGAAGAAGAAGGAGGAGGAAGAAGAGGAAGAAGGAGAAGGAAGAGGAGGAGGAGGAGGAGAGGGAAGAAGAAGAAGAAGAAGAAGAAGAAGAAGAAGAAGAAAAAGTTTATTAGAATGCATCACGCCTGAATTTATTGTATTAGGTTGGTGCAAAAATAATGACGTAATAATGTCGTTTTTTGACGTTAAAAAATACGTCAAAAAACGACATTATTACGTCATTATTTTTGCACCAACCTAATAGAAATCCTTTCGACACGAAATTTTTTTTTTTTTTAATTCAGGCCCAAATAAAAACATAGGATTATAAATTCTAATATATTTGACACAATATTTTGAAGATTGGCGCAACACAATCTTCCTGCTTTTTTATTTCTCTTCATTTAAACTTACGGGAGATTAATCTTGTTAAATATCTATCTACTTCGGTATTTAAAGAAAATCGAAATAAATTAATCCTATAATTAAATTTACTACGGATTTTCTTTTTCATTTGCAATCAGATGAATTCTTTTTCTGTTCCTATTCTCCAACGTCTTTCTTCCTCTACCATCACAGAAGCACACCTGTCCCATCTTTATTTATTTATTTATTTTGTAATTCCGTCTTTTATTCTCCATTTTCTTTTATTTTTTACCGCCAAATCCCTGCCCCGGGCGCCATCTCCATCTTGCATAACACGTGACTTGTATCCTTTCACGAATCACGTGACCCCAGTGATATCGAATAATTCCGGCAATTGACGACGGCAAGAGAGAGAGAAATAAGTAGAGAGAGGGCGACAGAGTGAGAAAGAGAAAGAGAGAAAGAGAAAGAGAGAGAGAGAGAGAATTCCTCATGGTGGCGGCAGTGGTGGAGGCATCAAGCATTTCACTAATTATAAGAGCTATAATGAAATTATAGTAATTACCCAATCAGAATAAGGGTGGAGCGGACAATAGAAGAGTCTTTAATTTAAGAAACTAAGTATGAATTAACCCTCTACCGACGACATTTGTTTTCGCGAATTTACCACGGTCTTTAATTACCGCGCGGTGCCCCCACCCGTTTTGAAGCCATAAACCAGCTACCCGGAAAGCTGGCATCAGTAAAAGGGACAATGCCATATAAGCGTTTTTTTCCTTCTTCTTCTTTGTGCCATGTTCCCTCAGGCCGCGAGCGATCGTGGATCTCCACGTTTTCCTATCCTTTGTAGCACTTAATAAGTTTTGTCTTCACAGCGTATTCTGTTATGTGGTTTCTCACTGTATTCCTCTGTATTTCTTCGTTAAGAATTGAGCACTCTGGTAGCCGTGAATGCTTATATGTCGTATATAACGCGTTAAAAATTCCTTTCTCCGCTGTGTGCGCTAAGTGTGAGGGACTCCGACTCCGATCCCGGCTTGAAGCAGTATTAATAACATTCAGACCGGTAAATGTTGTTTAATACTGTTTATTATAAACAGAGCATTTACTTAAATATTTGTATCTATAAAAAGAATGTATAAAGATAAAAATGTCTTAAAAATAATTGTCGGACTTTGTCGATTTCATGTTTATAATGGAAGGCCTAATAATAAAAAAGAAAGTCAGCTCTTAACAATATTAACTATAAACAAAGCCACAATGTGCTAACCGTATTCGGAAAATAAAACATCTCTATATGTTTTATCACACTAAAAACATATACATAACTCACACACTCAATTAAACTGAAAAAATAAAATCGTTCTTGATAACGGCTAAAACTATAGCCGAAAGCGCTCGGAAATATAGAACATTTGGACAGTTTCTACACACTGTGTGTCCGAATAAGCAGCATTTGAACTCATAGATAATGTTCGTTCTTTGTAATTTTGACTTAGTTGGTGTGTTGTTACTTTTGAGGATAAGGTTGGCTGTCCTAAATTTTTTATAGTAGATAATTAATTTGATTTATTTATTCAGCTCAATTGGGGTAGTGTATTGCTTTATAATATTTCTAAGTGAAGATTCGTCTTGTTTGTAATTAATGTGCATTTGTTTTTTCTAACAAACACCACACACCAGCTAAGTCAAAATTGCAACGAACGAACATTGTCTACCGGTCTGAATATTCACGAAATCTTATTAAAGAAAAAATTTACTCTCTCCGTTAGGATTCGAACCTGAGTCCTCCATTGCATGAGAAACACGTAACTGGAGTAGCACCGACTGCACGGTCAATGAATACCGAATGTTTCCTTATAAGGAAATGGATAATATTACCATTACTATTAAAGCTGAGGAGAACAGATACTACACTTTGATCCCTACACGATGGCAGTTGAGTGAAGAAAAGCCTAAATGGAGTAGCATTGGCTGCTCGGTCAATGAATGTCGAATGTTTCCTTATAAGTAAACGGCTAATATTACAATTACCATTAAAGCTGAGGAAAACAGATACTACACTTTGATCTCAACACGATGGTAGTAAAGTGAAGAAAAGCCCAATTGGAATAGCACTGGCTGCTCGGTCAATGAATGTCGAATGTTTCCTTATACGGAAACGGCTAATATTACCATTACCATTAAAGTTGAGGAGAACAGATACTACACTTTGATCCCTATACGATGACAATAGAATGAAGAAAAGCCTAAGTAGAGTAGCACTGTCTGCTCGATCACTGCCGAATGTTTAATTTTAAGAAAATCTTATCATTAGCATTACCTTGTGTGTATGTTTATGAGTGTGTACGTGTGTGTACGCGTTTGAGTGACTTCATATTTTTGCAAGAATTCTGGGTTTGCAATATGGTCAAGACGGAATCTCTGGGTAAATCCGAGAACATTTTCGAAGTGACCGGAACAAGGTCGAATAAACAATAATGTAGTTTGTGCAGCGGGCGGGTGCTAAGGTCAACAACGGTGTATCACAATAAATGCCTCTCCTTAAAGCCTTCGTCGATCTACAGCTTTTTCGCCGACCGTAGACTCAATTTTATTCCTTTTACATAAGTGCATGACCAATAAGGGTGAGTAGGGCTTTGGGTTTTAACATTTAAATCGCTTCGTCCGATAAGCCGGCAATTTGTTCAGTATACTTCTTCCTTTTTTTTTTTTTTCTTTTTTTTTTTTTACGATCCCGGCGATAGACTGCTGTCCCATTTATTGCCGCCAACCCCGAACCAGTCTCTCCCTCCGAATTAATTTTTGTTTACCCTCGTCGCTTGCTTTGCAAGTTACCATCTTCCTTTAACATCCAATATCAGAGTCCTCCTATCCCGTCTTTCTGTCTTTACACACGACTTACAAAAATATTTGAAAAAAATATATAAATAAATAAATAAAAGAGGGAACTTTCTAGGCAGACGCCATTTTCCTAAACAACCAATCAAGATGCTTATGTGAAGCGCACGTCGTCTTTGCGTTGATGGCTTTCTAATAGGGCCCGGATATGGACATGTCCGGGCCTTGTAATTACATCTTAAAATTATTACACGCCTGGTACAGCCACTCTGATTACTACTACTACTACTACTAGTACTATTTATAATAATGCTACTATGCCTCATAAAAATGACAACAATGTTGATATTAAAAAATCATGTTATTAATAATATGATAAAAAATAAAAACGCGAAATGGAAAGAGAACGAATTGATCATCTCCAGTTTGTTAATATTTCTATTTTAATCATGATTATGATAATAAGAAAACTGACAATATATATGAATTTGATTACCGTAATCGTGGGTGTATAAAACGCGGGAATCTTTCATTAAAATCGTGTCTGATGCGTCTTAGTTAAGAACTCAATCGGATTTTTTGCAGCATTATAAAAACTGTTCAAATTGGATTTATTTGTTCTTCGGAAAGATAATATCTATCTAATGGCGTTTTTCAACAAAGTGAAATGCGTCTTTTATAGCGTTTCTTTAAGTTCCGGACGGTTTCGTTTTTTTTTTTTTTTTTTTTTTTTTTTTTTGGAATCCGTTAAATCTATCTGAGTGTGGAAATCCTTCCAAGGTAAAAATATTAATTAATTTACGACAAAAATATTGCAAAATAATGCGTAATTTCTCAATAAAAATTATCAAGAAACAATTTCACGATAAACACATTTAGCATGTTTGGCAAACAAACAATTTCCCACTTCGATATTTTCGTAATGCTCCCGAATTGCAAAAGTAAAGAAAATGTCCGTTTTTTTTTTTTTTTTTTTTTTTTTTAATTTTCTCCTCCTTTTTCACAAGTCTCGAACATTTACTATGCTGCAAGAATCTGGTTCGTTTTATAAATGAAAAAAATATTTTTCCTAGAATTTCTCTGCCTTTTTAATTGAAAATCCCTAGAGATCTATACAGTAACGATTGACATGCTAATTTGTACTATAAGTTGTAGATAATAATAATAATAATAATAATAATAATAATAATAATAATAATATTTGAACACCACCCAGACACGGTTACAGAGATAGGACATGTAACAATTTTATGGGACTAGATAATACACAGAGACAGAACAATCAAAGCTAGCCACCCAGACATTGTTATTAGAGACCGCAAACAAAAAATGCAATCTTATTGATATAGCAGTCCCTGAATTTGAAGATCTTCAAAAAGCTATCAAAATACAAGGACCTTGAAATCGAAATTTCAAAAATGTGGCACATTAGAACATCAACAATTCCTGTTAGAGGAACTGGATTGATGGGAAAAGATTCCAATAGACTTACTGAAGAGATTCCTGGAAGTCCATGCTTTAAAAAAATAAAAAAAAAACAATGTTCTCACCAGTACAGCCTGCACCTTACGAAGGGCTTTATCCATGTAAAATATGTGTGTGTGTTTTTAATTGCACAATGGAAAGAGACATGATGCCATTTCTGACCGTAGGACTCTGGGCGGGACCCCGAAAGAAATGAACACATACCAGAAATCAAAGGAAATAAAATAATAATAATAATAACCTATAATTTTATGGGACTTTACAATACATGCAAGCAGAACAATCAAAGCTAACCTCTCAGAATCGTGATTAAAGACGACAAAAACAGTATATGCTTTCTTATTGGCATCATTCCTGGTGATTGTAACGTATCTTTGATGATCTTCGCAAACTAACAAGGATCTTAAAGTGGAAATCTCAAAATGGTAGGCGAAGTAGCCATCAATAATTCCAGTTGTAGTTGGAGCACTCGGATTGATTGAAAAATGTTCTGATAGACTCATTGAACGGAACCCTGGTAGCCCATGCCTTAAAGAAATACAACAAAAAAAAATGTATTTACAAGTACAGTCCACACAGTACGAAAAGCGTTATCTGTGTAAAATGTGTGCGATCTTAGTAGAAAATGTCATGTCATTCGGGACCAAAAAGGAAAAAATTCTACAAGAAATCAAAGGAAATAATAATAATAATAATAATAATAATAATAATAATAATAATAATAAATCTCGAAAATGTGGCACATGGGAACATCAACAATCCCTGTTGTAGTTGGAGCCCTAGGACAGGTTGGAAAAGATTGCAGTAGATTAATTGAAGGGATTCCTGGAAGTCCATACCTCAAGGAGATACAAAACATTGTTCTGACAAGTACAGCCCACACTTTACGAAGGTCTTTATCTATGTATTTTTTTTTTTTTTTTTGTCAGTGAAAAGTGTCATGATGCCATTTCTAACCTTAGGTTCCTGGGCGGGACCCGGAAAGAAATATGTAAACGCCAGAAATCAAAGAAAATAATAATAATAATAATAATAATAATAATAATAATAATAATAATAATAATAATAAGAAAACTAGAAAAAAATGAATATACCCACATACACAACAAGGTAATGACATATGTGCACAAAATCGAAACTACTGAGAGATGGTATATGCACCAACCAGACAGTTACCCAAAATAACGATGTAACTATCCTCAGGGACATGCCAATTCAGACTGACAGGGAAATAAATACCAATACACTTGATTATCTCAAGAAAAAAACCCCAGAAATTCAGGAGGTGTCTGCTTATTAACATAGCAGTAGCATCTGAGAGAAACACTTGCATGGAAATTATCGAGAAATTGTCCAAATACAAGGACCTGGAGAACGAGAATAACAGGACGTGGGGTATGAAGACTGAGGCAGTACCAATAGTAATCGGAGAACTGGTTCTCGTGGAGAAAAAGAATGGACTATTTTACTAAGAGTGTTCCAGGTAACAACTTTCTTTTTTTCTTTCTTTCTTTTTTCTTTCTTTCTTTCTTTCTTTCTTATTCTGTCGTAATCAATCTTTCTTCTTTCTTTCTTTCTTTCTTATCTATGCTTTCTTTTTCTCTTTAAAACCAAAGTGAGTCATTGATGTATCTATTTCTTCCGCATTACTCGAAATCAAATCAAAATAGTCTATTATTTAACTGGAGCAATGACAGGGCGGAATGCCTGTTCTTACTAATGCAGGAACAAGCAGAATTACCATATGACACTACTAATAGTAGTAGTACGAATAGTACTATTAATAATGATGATTACAATACTACTACAATTAGTATTAATAATAATGATACTACTACTACTATTAATAATAATAATAATAATAATAATAATGGAAAGCTGAGGAACTTATGTAGCCTGAAAATGACGGTCATACTTGTCATTATCTGAGTGCTGGGAATGGTCACCAGGAGAATTCGACAAAGACTGAAGAAACAGAAGGGAAGAATTGAAGCCATCTAGCCGACAAGATTAGCGAATGCAGTCAGAATATAAAGAAAACTGTTTAGAATAATAAAATGATTTCATTTCTTGTAATCGCCAATATAAGACGAAAGTTAATAATGATGCGAAGACACGATGATATAGAATAACAATAATAATAATAATAATAATAATAATAATAATAATAATAATTTGTATGAACACCACCCACACCCGGTTACGTTGATATGGACACTACCCAGAACCGGTTACGGAGATAGGAGCGGTAACAATTTTATGGCACTTGACAATGAAAGCAGACAGAACAATCAAAGCTAACCGCCCAGTCATTGTTATTAGAGACCGCAAACAAAAAAACAAAAAATGCCTCCTTATTGATATGACACTCCCTGCAGACTGCAATGTATCTTTGAAGATCTTCAAAAAGCTATCAAAATGCAAGGACCTTAAAATCGAAATCTCAAAAATGTGGTACATGGGAACATCAACAATCCCTGATGTATTTGGAGCCCTCGGATTGGTTGGAAAAGATAACAAGAAAACTTATTGAAGGGATTCCTGGAAGTCCACGCCTTAAAGAAATACAAAAAAATTGTTCTTACGAGTATAGGCCACACCTTACGAAGGGATTTATCTATGTAAAATATGTTCTTTTTAATTGTTCAGTGAAAGATGGCATAATGTCATTTCTGACCCCAGGTCTAATAATAATAATAATAATAATAATAATTGAAGTTGCTATTTTTGGCGATTCAAATCACAAAAATATCACACACACACACACACACACACATATATATATATATATATATATATATTACGTTGCCTAATTATTACCGAGAAGTAAAAACAAGAACAAATCTATTTCCATACCTGAGGATTAAAAAATTAAAAAGACCTTATGCAACTGGAATTTATAAACAGGGATCATATCATTCATATACAGGTTCGGGGTTGGTGTATCTTATTGATATTGTTAGCGAATATGTATTCTCGCCATTTAAATCATTAACCTCTATATTTGTTTTTTGTATGAATGATTCATATATATATATATATATATATATATATATATATATATATATATATATATATATATATATATATATATATATATATATATATATATATATATATATCGAGGAGTAGTGGATAGCGGCTCGTATTGAGGAATCGGAGAGCCGAGTTCGAATTCCAGTCGAATCCATTACATTCACTTACGTGCTAATACCCTTAGGAAAAATATTAATCCCTTTTTTCTCTCTCCAGCTATTTATCGGTAAATAGTAGGGCAGAATGGGTTCTATAGACTTGGGTGGAGAATCTCAACTCTGAATTCAAAAACTGTGGAGGGTGGTTTGGTGACCTTGTGGCACGTAGTGCACCGGGTCTGTGTATTCGGCTCTGCACAAAGCCTTCACCACCATAATCAAATCATATGTGCTGATGTCGGTCTGTCGGTTCCTTGGAACTAGGCTGCTCTACCTCGGATACGAAGAGTGCGTCCAACATATATATATATATATATATATATATATATATATATATATATATATATATATGAAGAAAAATATACGGAAAAACAAACAAAAATCCTAATATGCAATTATGCTGTTTCAATGCTAATATAATGTCAACGTCGGACATATTCATAAAACATAATTAACATTAGACTATATTCAATTCAACATGAAAAAGACGATGGACACAAGAGTAAGACTAACCCAAACAGATAACTGAAATTTTTTGCAAGGTCAGCGTTCCATATTTGCTTACATGCTGTCTACTGGAAATACAAACCTGAATTTACTTTATAACATGGAAGACTTCAAGCTTATACGAAAATATAAAATTATTTTCCTATAAGAACAGAAGGGATTTCTTAACGAACTGTTTATATGAGAAAATCGTTCAATCGAGCTTATCTAATATTTTGAAATCATCTTCGAATAAGTTTTCACAACGTCACCCACGTGACGACGACGTGATTATATTAAAATGGAATGCTGATCTTGTAAAAAAAATTTCATTTATCTGTTTGGATTAGTCTTAGACACGTAAACCAGACTAGGCGAAAACATCTTCCGTTTTAAATTTAGACACTCCCACCTTACCCTTACTTGACATCTATGAAAGCCATTTCTAAACTTAGGTTTCTGGTTGGGACCCGGAAGGAAATGTTTATACAACAGAAATCAAAAGAAATGATAATAATAATAATAATAATAATAATAATAATAATAATAATAATAATAATAACTTAGCCAAATGAAATTACAAAAAAATTAGAGGACAAGGCGTTGCATGGAAAATACATAAAAAAGAATGAAATGAGCAGATGTGGACCAAGACAAGACATATCAGAGACGCTACTTGGTTTCAGTGAGAAAATAAAAGAAAGAATGGAAGATAGAATGGTTTAACGTCTATGAAATGGAAAAAAATTCAAATCTTTTCAATTGTACCCTCTTACTTCTTCAAATAAACGACAAACATTCATATTTATGATTGTTGCAATATTTTTTAGAGTTGTTAATCTCAAATATTTAACGATGTGATAGGGAAAATTCCATGGATACTTTATTGTCGTAGAACTCACCATTAACTTATTCAATCATTAACTGACAAATTAAGACACATCAGTAATTTTAAATAGGAAAACAGTGTAATTTTCACGGGTTAAAACTACTAATACTACTACTAATAATAATAAAAATAATAATAATAAGAAGAAGAAGATAAGATAGACGCATTGAATGGATTCCTGGTAGCCTATACCTTAAAGAAATACCAAAAATTGTACTCACAGGTACAGCTAACACCTTATGATAAGCTTTATCTATGAATAATGTCCGTGATCATAGTGCGTTTTTTTCTTTTTTAAATGATCAATGGAAAATATCATGAGGCCATTTCTAACTATAGGTTTCTGGTTGGAACCTGGAAGTAAATATTTATACAACAGAAATCAAAAGAATTAATAATAATAATAATAATAATAATAATAATAATAATAATAATAATCTCACTGACCTGGGGGTTGGAGCCGAAAGAGATTGTATCTCATCGCTTCAGAAGTCTCCGTTGTTTGTCACTGCCCATTTTCTGTGATTGGTGCACTCTTTCTGAGGACGTACGACTCGATGAAGAACATCCATAATGAAAGATCTCCAGTTGAAAACGAATGACGAAAGGCTGATAATTTAGCAGTGCCACCAGAAAAAGTGGAAGTTAAAGCAACAGACGACTGCGGCCTAGATTCAGTTGAATCAATAACCGAACGGCAAATTTAAAAATTTGGCTTCCGTCTCTCTTCCGAGAGGGTGACCGTTCGGCTGTGAGTTGAGTTAGGGTGAGACAGTTTACGACGCCGTTTTTCCGACATCACTTTTAATATCACTGTCAATGTTACGTTCCACACTACTACGAAGACCACACGCTCTCTTCTTATTACGACGATTGTTACATCAAAACCACAGCCAAGATTATTCTAATTCGAACATTGCATGTTTTGGTAGAAAAAAGATCGAGACTTTTTTGCCGACACAATGAGAAGGATCTTCTATACAATCTTTCTCCTTTCTCTTGCTTACAAATATAAATTATTTGATACTGATGTGAAATATTTACTACAGACACAATTATTTCGATGGAGACGTAATTGGTAATAATGATAATTATATTATTAGGTTGGTGCAAAAATAATGTCGGTTTTCGACGTTAAAAAATACGTCAAAAACCGACATTATTTTTGCACCAACCTAATAATAATAATAATAAACGAGGCCAATAAAATGAAAGCTATCAACACCTTTACAATACACTTAGTAACATACTGCTTCAACATTATTAAATAGAAGTCTTTGTTTGTTTGTTTTTTTAAGTGTTTCACCCCAAGCAAGGCGGGAAGCTGCTAGGACGCAAGGGGGTTACAGAAAATTTGGAGCAAGATCAGATAGGAGTGATAGAGGAAAGGATGAGGAGAAGGATAGTGGATAGATCAAGGCACCTGGAGATGTCGATTGACATTACATTTGAATAGTTGGAGATTATAGCTCTCAGGGAAACTGGAATAAGGAAGGGAATTCCACAGGCGACAGGTGCGAGACATAAAGCTATTGGAGTAGAAGAGACGGCTACATTTAGGAGTTTCGACAGTGAAAGGGTGAGAGCGGGATGCCAGCCTCGAGGGCGCTTGAATTCATGAAGTCTGGGAACCAGCGAATGCAGCTCCTCGGGGCAATTACCATGAAAGTATTTGTAAAAAAGACAGAGAGAGGCGATGGCGCGTCTGTGAGAGAGCGACTGTAGATGAGATGACAGAACGGGGCCAATTATATTGCATATCCGCCTCTGGAACTTATCAAGAACCCCGAGGCAAACAGAAGAGGCTCCAGACCCTATATGGCAGCAATACTCCATGCAAGGGAGAATTGTTGATTTGTAGATCTGGAGGATTGATTCCCGGGAGAAAACTTTCCTGGCGCGGCACAGGGAGCCAACTTTCCTTGCGGTGGACAAAGCAATTGACTCAATGTATTTGTTCCATCTCAGGTCAGCCGTCAACGTGAGACCGAGCAGGCGCAGAGAGTTGCTCTCGAGAAGTTGAGCATCAGACATTCTAATGGAGGGCAGGGAAGGATCTCTGTGGTGATTAATAGAGAGCAGTTTTATTTTTGAAGCATTAAAGTTGACCAGCCAATTCCTGCCCCAGTTCACAACCGATTGGAGGTCCTTTTCGAGACGCACGGTTAGGTTAGTTTTGTCAGCGACACTTGTTGAATGACATTAAAAGATTGGTCGGCAAGACCAGAAAAAGGCTTACCGCAATGATGATGCATCACCTGAAATCAGATGTTGACTGGCTTTATGTACCAAGAGCTTTAAGAGGCCGAGATCTGATTCAGCTTGAACAAACTCTAAAACTACAACAATCAGATTAGAAGCATACCTCACAAAAACCAATGATCCGCTCCTACAAATAGTAAAACACCAAATCCACTCCATCGACAAAGACACTGCACTCTTGAGGAAACAGCTTAATCTACCTGAAATTCTACCAACAAAAAGCGAAGCGAATACCATATATGGCAAACGAATAAAGCAGAAAGCAAAATATCTTGGCCAAATGAAATTATAAAAAAAAAACAAAAAACAGGAGGACAAAGCGTCAAATTCATAACAGAGAATCATACAAACGGGTCATTAACATCAAGACCAATCAACATCAAAAGCGGGATCTTCCAAGGAGATTCATTATCACCATTACTCTTCAGCCTTGCATTAGCGCCACCAAGCTGCCAACTGAACAACAGTAACCACGGATACAAGGCACAGAATAGCAAACTGAATCATCTATTCGATATTGATGATCTTAAGACGTTTGCTAAGGATGACAACCAGCAGAAAAAACCTACTCATTATTGTCAAAATCTTCAGCGAAGACATGTATGGAGGTCGGAATCGACAAATATGCTAAAGCCATCTTCAAAGACGGTAAACTAACAAAAACTACGGATTTAGACTATCAAATATTAACAAAATGATTAAGGAATAAGACCAAGATGGTACAGACAGGTACTTAGGAATTAATGAAGGAAACGGAATGAAGAAAAAGACCCAAAAAGAATATTATAAGAGAGTGAGTTTGATACTAGAAAGCGAACTTAATGGGGGCCAATAAAATGAAGGTTATCACCTTAGCTATACCCGTAATAACATACAGCTTCTACATTATTAAATGGAAGTTGTATAGCATAAAAGATTGGACGCCAAGAGCAGTAAAATTCTTACCCAAATGAGGACGAACCACCCGAAATCAGATGTTGATAGGCTGTATGCACGAAGAGCTTTAGGAATTCGAGGTCTAATCCAACTTGAATTAACTCTAAAGACTGCAACAATCGGATTGGAAGCCTACCTCACCAATGACCAATGACGCTCTCCTAAAAATAGTAAAACACCAAATCCACTCTATCAACAAAGAAGCTGCATTCTGAAAAAAAAACAGCTTAATATACGTGGAATCCTATCAATAAAAAACAAAGCGAATACCATCGATGGCAAACGAGTGAAGTAGAAGGCAAAACAACTTGGCCAAATGAAATTACAACAACGTTCGAAGGACAAAGTGTTGCATGGCAAATACATCAAACGAAACGAAAGAAGCAGATGTTGACCAACAGAAAACACATCAGTGGCTGAGGAGAACCGGGTTGAAAGCTGAGACAGAAGGCCTAATTATTGCAGATCAGGACCAAAGCTTTGCAAACCAGATCACATAATCAAAGACGACACTAACCCGAAATGCAGGATTTGCAGAAAATATGATGAAACTGTCGACGATATTATCTCAGGATGTCCGGAACTAGCAAAAAATGAATATACCCAGAAACACAAGGTAGCGACATACGTGCACTGGAAGATATGCAAGATGCACGAAATCGAAACCACTGAGAGATGGTATGATCATCAACGAGACACAGTTACACAAAATAACGATGTAACTATCCTCAGGGACATGCCAATTCAAACTGATAGGGAAATAAAAGCCAACAGATCTGATATTATCGTAAAAGAAAAGAAATTCAGGAAGTGTATTATATGTTGACATAGCAGTGTATATAGACATAGCAATAGCATCTGTGAGAAACACCTCCATGAAAAGTATTGTTCAAGGACCTGGACATTAAAAGGATGTGGGGAATGAAGACTGAGACTGTACTAATAGTAATCGGAGCACTGGGCCTCGTGAGAAAAGGATTAGGCAATTTTTCTAATAGGTACCATCAACATGCAAGATCGGCCTACTAGGACATCCTATATACTAAGAAAATTAAATGACAATTTTCCTATAGGGCCTAAGGACCATAGTTTGAACCCGGCTCTACAGGATATAAAGCAGGAACCTTAACATGCACAAATAATAATACACCAAAGATATTGAAGTGGAAATCTCAAAAAGTGGCAAAAGGGAACATCAATAATGCCAGTTTTAAGTGGAGCCCTTGGATTGATTGGAAAAGGTTGTGATAGACTAATTGAAGGAATTCTTGGTAGCCCATGCCATAAAGAGATCCAAAAAATGCACTCACAACTACAGTTCACACATTATAAAGCGCGTTTATCTATGTAAGATATGCATGATCTTATATTATTTTTTCTTGTTTTGTTTTTTAATGTTGAGTGGAAAATGCCGCTTATTATTATTATTATTATCATTATTATTATTATTACTATTATTATTATTATTATTATTATTATTATTTATCTTCCTCTTCTTCTTCTTTTGTTATCCATCATCTTCTTCATCTTCTTTTTCTTTTTCTTGTTGTTCTTCGTATTATTATTATTATTATTATTATTATTATTATTATTGTTCTTCCTCTTCTTCATCATTTTATTATCATTATTCTCCAACTTCTTCGTTTTCTTCTTCATCTCATTATAATTCTGGTCTGTGGTTGGGACCTAGAAGGAAAGGAATATACAACAGAAACCAAAAGAAATAATTATTCATAGATGTAAGAGGGTACAAATGAAAATATCTTAAATTGATTTGTATTCCATTTTAACTGAAGCAGACGTTAAATAAATGACAAGATTATCGCATCCTAAATCATCTGTTTTTTTCTTCATTAACTGTTTCTTTCTTTCATTCTTTTTTATTATATCTTTCTTTCTTTCTTTTTCTTGTTTATTGTCTCTTTCTTTCTTTCCTTATTGTCTCTTTCTTTTTTCTTTTCTTTGTTTATTGCCTTTTTCTTTATTTCTTTTTTCGTTTGCTTATTGACCCTTTCGTTCTTTTTCTTGTTTATTGTCTCCATTTTTCTTTCTTTCTTTTTTCCTTACTGTCTCTCTTTTTTTTTTGTTTACTGTCTCTTTTTTTCTTTCTTTTTTATTGTCTCTTTTTTTCTTTCTTTTTTATTGTCTCTTTTTTCTTCTTTCCTTGTTTATTGTCTTTCTTTCTTTCTTCTTTTCCTTGTTTATTGTATCTTTCTTTTTTTTTCTTTTTTGTCTATTATTTCTTCTCTTTTCCTTTTACTACAGCCAGATAGCGTCTGAGATTTTGCTTCCGTCTATCCTCACAGACAAGCAGGAATCGTTAATTGTTTGAAGGAATTGTCTAAGACACACGTACGTACGTGTGTGTGTTTGTGTGTGTGTGTTTGTTTGTTATGATTTTGTGATTATTTGTTGCAATTTCCAATCTTGTGAAGTTATTATGGCGAAAAGTGTGGGGAAAAAAGGTATTCGAGCTTGCCAGGATTCGAACCTGGAATCTTCTGATCCGTAGTCAGACGCGTTATCCATTGCGCCACAAGCCCGACTATGTAGTTCGGTAGCAGTGAGACATATAAATACCTTGATTCACTAACGTTTACGCTGTTTTCTTCTCTATAATGAAGCGGGTGGTTCAAACAGCAGGATGTCTACTTCACAGCGAATTTAAACGTCAATTTTCGTTCTTAGCTTTGACCAATCTCTTCATTGTTTTCGTTGTTTTTTGTTTTTTCATTAAATAAAATAAGTCAGGCATGAGGCCATAGATCCCAGGAACACAGGAGTAAGATTGAACACAATAATAATAATAATAAGTCTAATGGTTTTCTTCACCTTCTTCTTCTTCTTCTTCTTCTTCTTCTTCTTCTTCTTTACGTTCTTGTACTTTTTCTTCTTGTACTTTTTCTTCTTGTTCTTTTTCATTTTCTTCTTCTTCTTCTTTACGTTCTTGTACTTTTTCTTCTTGTTCTTTTTCATCTTCTTCTTCTTCTAATCAATCTTCTTCTTCATCTTCATTTACTTTATCTCGTTCTTATTATTCGTTTTCTTCTTATTCTCGTTCTTCATATTCATCTTCTTGCTATTATTATTATTATTATTATTATTATTATTATGTATCTTCCTCTTCTTCTTATTCTTGATCGTCATCATCTTCTTCATCTTCTTCTTTTTCTTTTTCTTGTTGTTGTTGTTCTTCTTCTTTTTCTTCTTTTTCTTCTTCTTCTTCTTCTTCTTCTTCTTCTTCTTCTTCTTCTTCATCATCATCTTATTATTATTATTCCCCAACTTTTTCGTCTTCTTTTTCCTCTCTTCATTATTATTCATCATTTTCTCCTTATCCACTTTCTTCATTTCCTTCATCTTCATCTTCTTGTTTTTTTCTTGTTCTTGTTATTTTTCTTCATCTTCGTCTTTTTCTTCTTCATTTCCTTCTTATTATTCATTTTTTCTTATTCAACTCCTTCGTCTACATTTTCATCCTCTTCAAAATTCATCTTGTTCTTTTTCTTCTGCTTCTGCACCATTTTTTTTCTTCTTCTTCTTCTTCTTCTTCTTCTTCTTCTTCTTCTTCTTCTTCTTCTTCTTCTTCTTCTCCATCTCCTTATTATTCATCTTCATCTTCTTATCCACCTTCTTCACCTACATTTTCTTCTTCTTCGTCTTCATCTTCTTGTTTTTGTTCTTGTTCTTCTTCTATGCGTCATGTACCTGCAAGATGTTGGTGATCATGGCCCGCCACGCTTTTCTCTCCTCTATAGCTCTTAGTCCTTTTGCTATCTCAGAGACGGGCGGGATGGTAAAAAGACAAACCTTACTAAATGCTACAAAGGATAGGAAGGCGCAGGCAGCCATGATCACCCACGTCCTAAAGGGACACGACATACAGAAAAGAAGAAAACATGCTGAAATTAGCCGTTCCCTTATAAGGAAACAATCGGCATTCGTTGACCGAGCAGCCAGTGTTACTGCCGGTTGAAATTTATAAAATCTTTCTATTAGAAACATTATTCATGAAAATCGATTTATCAAGTCCGGTAACTGTTATCGCTCTTTCCAGTACTGATAGCAGCTTTCCTTCCTAACCTTTTGTTTCAAGTAGTGTAGAAAGTGAAATTACTGATAATGTCAGTAATTGAGTTATATATGCTATAAATGTCAGTTAATTTGAGTTATATATGCTATCCTTTTTAGTTGTTGCTGCTGTCTCCAAGTGATGTGGTTTCTTCTATTTGATAATGGTCTTTGTGATTTTGTCGCGCCTCTCTGTGAGATCTGATTAGTGATAGTCCTTGTTGAGACCTACAGGATTCATTTGCTTCAAATCATTTTAAATCAAGATCTAAGAAAATAATTGAATTTATCTAATAAAGGCTACTTATATCATTAAACCTGTCAGACCAAAAGGCAAACACCTAGACTGCAAACTACAGAGAAAAAGTCGAGTCGCTAATCAAGTGTCACGCATTAGAATCAAGCATTAGTGTCAAGCGAATATATATATATATATGTGTGTGTGTGTGTGTAAAGAAATATAGTTTTAAGGAGTTCTACATTTACGGGGTAAAGTGCTCAATAAGAGAGCGAGCGTATGTAAATACAAAAGTGGACATTGAAGTCAACACGTTCATCGTGATAGTCGAGAAAAATCCCAACACTCACGTCCTAACGATTGAGTCTAGCATGAAAGAGCCTGTCGCCTGTGAGTGTTGACTTCAATACTCACTTTTGTATTTTATATATATATATATATATATATATATATATGTGTGTGTGTGTGTGTGTGTGTGCGTGTGAAAAGTGTCTCAGGGTTAATCCACAGAAAAGGACAATATTTATAAATGTAAAAAACAAGAGGAAAACTATAATATTAGCCTACGAAAAATCCTCGAAATGCCGCCATTGAATGTTATCCAAATATTAAACTACGCCAAGTCTTTTCGCCTATTTCACCTTTCCTAAATGAATTACCACTCTCAAAACAAACGTACAGAAGATTATCAAGAAGTCAAAAGAAAATGGTTGAATCCGTGAACACAGTAATAATAACAATATTTCCACACGTAAAATTACTTGACGTAATTTTCATTTGACAATATGAATATAATAGCGTTTTCTAAATTCTCCCAGTTGCTAAGGACATTTTGTTTTGCTATTAATAGTTATTGTGTTTTAATAAATTCATTTCATTTTTGCCATGAAAAAGCCCACATTGGACGAAACGCGTCGGCTAATATTACAGTTTTCCTATTGTCATATATATATATATATATATATATAATGTCATCCACAGACAGACTGTTTCGCTGTATCACAGCTCATCAGTGCGATAGACATCCGGTTGCCTCTAGCTAGGATCGAAACCCGACTGAATTGGTATCAGGCGGATATTCTACCACTAAGCTTTCGGCGCACAGTTGGGATGAAGGTGGATTTTTGGCGTATTTATTTTAGGAAACACGCCCAGTGACCAACAGTGACTCAATTCGGCTTGCGAAATAGATAGATAGATAGATAGAGAGAGAGAGAGATTTACTCTTAAGATGTGCTATATTTATGGGATAAAGTGCTCACTATCAGAGATAGAAGGTGTGTAAATATAAAAGTGAACATAGAAGTCAACACTTAGAGGCGACAGGCTGTTTCACGCTGGGCGCAATTTACAAGCAAATTAAAAACTGCTTCAGCCAAAATAAATTAGAACAAACTACAGCAATCAACCCCAAAACTGAATAAATAGCTTTAATTACCTTCCCAAACGTAAACGAAACTATTAAGTAAGCGATACAAAGAAATTTTCACTACGTTAATACAACACCGATTAAAATTAAAATAAATATATATATAAGAATTAAAAATAAAAAATAATAAAAAACAAGCAAATTGATCTAACCCAAATGAATAAATAAATGAACAAGTAAACGACTTCTTCCGGCAAAATAACCGTCAAAATAGACTACCCACAATGCACCACTGACTCGTATATATAAATAGCCGAAAAAAAAAACAGCACTCGTGGCCTGACTATTGCGTCTAGCGTGAAATAGCCTGTCGCCTCTAAGTGTTCACTTCAATATATATATATATATATATATATATATATATATATATATATATATATATATATATATATATTAAGGCATGTCACTATATTATTTTTCCCAAGACATGCTTTTATATTATTTTCCTAAGCTGGTGAAACTAAAAGAGAAACAAAATGAATGACTTATTTTTGGGGACAAGTTTTTCCAAATGTCAGTAACTTATAACTCTGTCGGTATTACATATCCAAATTTATTACATACTGTCGACATGGATAAGGCATGAATAAAAACAATTCTTCAATTTATTTTCTACCCTTTCTGAAGAAATTCTATCTCAAAACTCGACGACTTAAAAGCGGAGAATATAAAGATTGTTAAACGATTTTTTTAAAGTCATTCATTTTCTTCCTGTTTTCGTCACGGCCAACGCCAGCTTGGGTCAAATAATGTTAGATTTAATTATTTTAAACACACACAAATGCTGTCTATATTTCTGAGATGAGGTATTATGTAGACTATTTACATTATTCGGACTATTGTCCTCATCTTTGTCGCCATATTTATTACAACGTTTCGGCCTTTTAGTATCTGTCAATATTTCTGAGATGCAGTATTATGTACACTATTTACATTATTCGGACTATTGTCCTCATCTTTGTCGCCATATTTATTACAACGTTTCGGCCTTTCAGTATCTGTCTATATTTCTGAGATGAGGTATTATCTACACTATTTACATTATTTGGACTATTGTCCTCATCTTTGTCGCCATATTTATTACAACGTTTCGGCCTTTCAGTATCTGTCTCTATTTCTGAGATGAGGTATTATTTTGAACTGAACCCTTTATTTCGCTCACTGGGGTAGATTGTTCTAGTTCCACGGTCCATGGATGTCAGTTATCTCCTGTTAATTTCAAGGTAAGGCTTCAAGAACACCAGAGAGCTGTAACACGAGGGGAAGTAGAAAAATCAGACGTGGCTGACCACATATAAAGAGGGAAGGGAGATCACCGCCCTATTTAGGATCATGTTGAGATCATAGACAAGGAACACCACTGGGAAATTCGTAAATTTAAGGAATCAGCACATATGCTAAGCCACAAAAATCTCCTGAGCCGACCAAGCATAGAAATAAATACAATATGGGAACCAGTAATAAGGAGTGCCAGAGAAAAGCAATAACAACAAAGTTGCAATATGATCTCTGGTAAAAACATGAAATGATAACAGCAAAACTGCAATATGAGCACTGGTAAAAATGATGGCTGAAGACATTAGGTTTATAATACTCAGAAATTCATACCCAAGGACACATGGCGCAGTGGATAAAGGCGTTGGTTAGATCCAGTGACAGGACCCAAAGAGTGTGAGTTCAATACCCGGTTAAGGCAGTGGAGAACTTTCAGAGGGAAATTAGCAGGAGATAACTGAGATCCAACAAAAAACATGGCACGTGGAACTAGAACAGTCTACCCCAGTTAGCGAAATAAAGGGTTCAGTTCGAAATTCCAACCACATGAAGAAGGCCGGAGCGTACAACGGCCAAACGTTGTGATAAATATGGCGACAAAGATGGCGACAAAGATGAGGACAATAGTCCGAATAATGTAAATAATACACACAAATGCGTACACAAAAACATTTTTCATTATGCATCTGACGAAGTCTTTGAAGGCGAAATGCATTATCGGATATTATTTTCGAGGCATATTTTTCATTAACGTTTCTCCAAATGCCAGTAACTTAGTACACACTGTATATAGAGTGGGCATAGTAGGGTCTAGATAGTGATAGTAGCTTTGATGTCTGCTCCATCTGGTGGACGGGCATCTCTAGTCCTCAACCATTACCTGTATCTCCCTATGTCATGCACCGGTAAATATTTTCAGCTGGCGGGCTAAACACACGTGAGGCGGTGCTGTTAACACGGCACCACTGGGCGAAGGCCGTCCTCGACACGGATCACCAACCAGGACGGAAAGGTCTTCTCAGATGAAAAACAATATGTTCGCGATCAAGGCGAGCCATTTTCGGGATTTCATACCCAAATTTATTACATATAGTGTGTACCAAAAATAGTTTTACAAACTTTGGGGTCGCGTTGCTGACACCAAAACAAAGTAAAATATTCATATAAACATATGTCCAAAAGGCCATCGTCGCTTGCTTCTACACACGCATTCACCCGTCAGATCAATGATTGGTGGACCCTTTCAAATACTCCGACAAAGTGTCGAATGGCATCGCAGGCCCACATGAAATGTTGAAGCGTCTCTGAATTATTCATATCTGCTTCATAAACCAATTGTGGTCCCAGAGATAAAAATCCAAAGGATTGAGGTCGGAGAGTGGGCGTGCAAGCCATGGTACCGGTCCTCCCCTACCTCTGCATCTATTTATTCAT
This sequence comes from Acanthosepion lycidas, assembly GCA_963932145.1. Taxonomy (NCBI): domain Eukaryota; kingdom Metazoa; phylum Mollusca; class Cephalopoda; order Sepiida; family Sepiidae; genus Acanthosepion; species Acanthosepion lycidas. The sequence continues at coordinate 30,096,260 of OZ010587.1, forward strand.
CCGTCAGCCAATGAATCGCGAACAATATGACTAAACTATACTGGAGTCCCATAATGCATAAACCACATGATATGTCGTCTTAGCAGGCTACATCCTTTAGGAGGTCTGGAAGAATGTACTTCGCTGTAGACAGCTCCAGTAAGACGTGCTGGGAGAACATATGGGCCTGCCAGGGAGCCACCTACAATACCAGCTTACGCATTAAGACTGTATTGTACCATGGGGATTCTGTTCCGTCCAGAAGTATTGTTGAAATAAATTTTATAATACAATTGATCCAATTGTCATTTTGACTTCAGTCACTGACATGACGTGGCTTCCCATTGTCTTTTCTACAAATATTTTAATGGCAACCGTTCTGATGACCTTTTTTCTTTAGAGCCTCGGCTGCGTGAATTTAAGCGTAATACTAGATTGGCGATTAGGTCTCGCTGTTGTACTGCTGAACAAGCGAGATGCAACCGTATGTTCTATTCTAATGCTCTCTTTTCTCGCACTTCTCGCCTGTGGAACGCCCTTCCAATTGTATTGCTTCCCAGCTGCCTAAAATCTTCAAAAATTCAAATGCGATGTCAATCGCCATCTTCTGTCTTCCTGAAGCCTGTTCCTTTATTGTCCTTTCCTTCCTTCTCCTCACTAAAGTCTTCTTCTCTTTCACTCCCTGTAACCCCTTGCGTCTTAGTGGCATTATCACTTTGTTTCTGATTGATTGCTTCCCTGCCACCTACAATCTTCAAAAATTCAAATGCAATGTCAATTGCCATCTTCTGTCTTCCTGAAGCCTGTTCCATTATTGTTCTTTTCTCCATTCCCCTTACTAAAGTCTTCTCATTCTTTTTCACTCCCTGTAACCCGCTTGCGTCTTAGTGGCATTATCGCCTTGCTTCCGACTGATTGACTCACCTGCCACCTACAATCTTCAAAAATTTATGTCCAACGCCAATCGCCATCTTCTGTCTTTCCTCAATGTTCCTCACTAAAGTCTTCTCATTCTCTTTCACTCTCTGTAACCCCCTTGCGTCTTAGTGACATTACTGCCTTGCTTCCGACTGATTGCTTTCCTGTCACCTACAATATTCAAAAATTCAAATGCAACGTCAATCGTCATCTTCTGATAACGCGACTAAGAAGAAAGTGAGGAGTTACCGGAAGTGAAAGAGAATGAAAAGACTTTAGAAAGAGCCGGAAACCAATAATAGAAAAAAAATTGGGAGTTCGATTGCAGATTTTAGAAGTACAGAGATGAAGTAGAATTTAGAACGAACCGGAAACCTAATCCTAAACCGGAAACAAAGGATAACCGTCTACCCCAGTTCAAAAAACTGGGGAGGAGTACGAACCTAGCTACTCCTGTTGAGAAAATATCAAATAAACGTTCAGCGTTTTTGTGGGAATGGTTTGACGTATAGAGTAGAAAAAAGACCGGGAAGGAGTTTGAACTGGGCGAAAGGTGAACCTATCTACTCCTATTGTGGAAAAATAAAAAAATAAATAGTAAAAATTTCAAAGTTTTGGCCGGGACGTTAGGAGTATAGTGTTGAAGTAGAATTTAGAAGAAGCCGGAAACTCCACTCCTAAACAGGAAACAAGGGATAAACCACCTACTCTTGCTTTAGTCTTTTTTTTTTAATACCATTTAACGCCATACGCAAATCCCTTAAAAATGCGAACGGCTGTCTCGCGTATAGAAACAAAGGAAAGGGAATTAGCTCAAGCAAAAATAGGTATCATTGTTCGTGTAATATAATTAGGCCACGTTTTTACTTACATGACTTGGAATTCTAAAGGGTCCGCCATTAGATAATGATCATGCATGTCGTCACTTAATGACGCCGATCGAGCAGACACGAACTGATGCCAGTTTTGTTCCAAGTCCTGTACGCTGCCAACAATGCGTCATCAATTATAGCCCTCGAAAATTCTCATTATATAAAATGGTTAAAAAATAAAAAATACAGCGTCTAAGGAGAAATAAAATTGTCATATATCATTGATGAAGATCAGACTCGGCTTTGAAATAAAATTTTGCGACATTTTTTTATTTTTATTTTTTATTTTTTAGGCGTTGTAGATCATTCGGTTCAACGAAGAGTCTGATTGATATGCATGTGACAAATATCTGAAATTACTTGCCTTGGGTCATCGGCAAGATTGAAATCAGCTGGGGCTTCCTTCTTCGTTGGGTTCCTCAGCTGCGCGAGTCGACCCACCCACCTATCGCTTTTCTTATAGGGTACTCTCTCTCTCTCTCTCTCTCTCTCTCTCTCTCTCTCCCTATCTCTACCTGTCTGTCTCTTCACGATTTGCTTCTAAGTACAAAGGCAAGACAAAAGAAAGCGACGACAGACAAAGAATATAAGCACAGAAAGAAAGAAAGAAAAGAAAGAAAGAAAGAAAGAAAGAAAGAAGGAAAGCGATAATGACAGACGAACAATGTATGCGTAGAAAGAAAGAAAGAAAGAAAGAAAGCGACAATGACAGACGAACAATGTATGCGTAGAAAGAAAGAAAGAAAGAAAGAAAGAAAGAAAACGACAATGACAGACGAACAATGTATGCGTAGAAAGAAAGAAAGAAAGAAAGAAAGCGACAATGACAGACGAACAATGTATGCGTAGAAAGAAAGAAAGAAAGAAAGAAAGAAAGGAAGAAAAAGAAAGTGATAATGACAGACGAACAATGTATGTGTAGAAAGAAAGAAAGAAAGAAAGAAAGAAAGAAAGGAAGAAAGAAAGAAAGAAAAGAATGAAAGTAATATTGACAGACAAAGAAGGTATGTTCAGAAAGAAAGAAAGAAAGAAAGAAGGAAGGAAGGAAGGAAGGAAAGAAAGAAAGACAGAAATGAATACTGACAGATGAATAAGGTTAGCACGGAAAGAATGTTAGAAAGAAAGAGAGAGATGGCAGACGAACAGTGAATGCCGAGAAAGAAACAATGAAACAAAATGCTATGGAAGAACAAGGTACGCATAGAAAGAAAGAAAGAAGAAAGAAAGATGAAAGAAAGAAAGAAAGAAAGAAAGAAGAAAGAAATAAGAAAGAAAGAAAGAAAGAAGAAAGAAATAAGAAAGAAAGAAAGAAAGAAAGTGATCTTGACAAACAAAGACGGTATAAATTCATATATGAAAGGACAAAATGTAGTAGCGTATGCATACGTATATGGTGTCACGCTAATGCATATATGAATACACAACTGCACCTTTGTGCGTTTGAGTGAGATATAGACAGTAAACTAAAAGAAATATTGCATACGAGGGTTTCACATCACGGACTGACATTGCACAGTTAGGTCTGGTACAAGGACACAATAACGAAATCGCCACACAAGAGAATTGATTAGTGAAACAAGATTACTATTGATCCACGACATTCTCTCTCTCTCTGCCTCTCTCTGTCTCTCGGTCTCTCTCTCCCTCTCTCTCTCTCTCTCTATATATATATATATATATAGAGAGAGAGAGAGAGAGACAATATCGTGATTCAATAGTATTCTTATTTCACTAATAAATTCTCTTGTGTGGTGATTTCGATATATATATATATATATATATATATATATATATATATATATATATATATATCCTTGTGCAGGTATGCAGAAAATAGAAAAGAACACGTTGGGTGCATAATCCGGGGTTCCTTAGAATTTTTGTTTTTATTTTTAAGAAGACAGTGCTCCATACAGAAGTAGAGCTTATATTATAATAATATTTTTTTTTTTTTTTTGCTTGAAGATGAAACGGGACTAAACACCACAATCCAACTTAATTTTATTAATTATTTTGATGATTTCGGCTCTCGTTTTTGAAACATGAGAAATCTTATGTAGCGAAGGAATCATATTTTTAAACAAAAAATATTATTATAATATATATATATATATATATATATATATATATATATATATATATATCCCTTGATAAGACGCCAGAGGTGTTGAAACAAAATAGCTATTTTTGTAGTGATTTTATAAAATATATATGTTATAATTTTCGAATAAATAATTATATTCGCTCTACTCTGTATTGATCACTCTTTTAAGAAAAGTAATTGTTGATTATTGGAATTTATTCCGCATACAGCAATCCTATATAAATTTGCAAATAAACAAATGCTATAAGTTTACTAATTTATGCTAATTTATACTAATATTTATGACCTGTAGATTTGCACTGAACACTTTTGTAAAAATAAATTATATAGGAACTTAGGTTGGTGCAAGAATAATGTCGTTTTCTCACATATGTTACTATGTGAGAAAACGACATTATTTTTGCTTGAGCCTTTTATCTGATATATATATATATATATATATATATATATATATATATCAGATAAAAGGCTCAAGCACTTTTTGAGCCTTTTATCTGATATATATATATATATATATATATATATATATATCAGATAAAAAGCTCAAGCACTAATATTCCATGGTTATAATTTATTACATTGGAATCGTAATCACGATCCAATTCATCAGACCTACAAATTCAAAAAGAAATCCTTTTTGAATTTCTAGGTCCTGGACATTGAGTTCTACCTGGATTCTATCCTCTTGAGAATATATATATATATATATATATATATATATATATATATATATATATATATATATGTATTGACCACTAATATTATCTATCTATCTATCTATCTATCTATCTATCTATCTATCTATATTTGTATATATATATATATATATATATATATATATATATATATATATATATATATATATATATATATGTGTGTGTATATGTATATGTATATATATAAATGTGTGTGTGTGTGTGTTTCATTAAGGTAGACTGACAATGTTTTGGGATAAATCTTTCTATTTAATTTTTTTTTAAATAAAAAAGCTTAATCGCAGTATCTTATCCGTCGTCTTTAATGAAGCATGTATAAAAAAGGATTGGTACCTGAACACGCAATCTCTCTCTCTCTCTCTCTCTCTCTCTCTCATATATATATATATATATATATATAGGGTGCTCAAAATGTAACTCTCTGTTTTATGTATCATCGACCAGTCAGGAGTCTTGACTTAACATTTGTGTGATTTTTTTCTTTGGGGTTGATTAACGGAGTAAGTCTGCTATACCAAACCAAGACTTTGTCAGAAGTTGGAGGGCGAATACAAAATGTTATATCTTCCTTACCACAAAAGTTCTCGGAGAAATCAGATGAGACGATTCCATGGCGGCTCGAGAAGCTCGTAGCAATATCTAGTGACCATATCGAATTTTAAATAAAACCTCATGACAAGCGCTTTACTCTCATACGCATTTCTTGTAAAATCATTGTCAATAAATAAATTATAAGTATTTTAAAATATGAAGTTACTTTTCAATCACTCTGTATAAATATAATTGTGTTTTGGGGCAGCAATCCCTCATTTATACATGTTTCATCGAAGACGACTGATAAGTAACTGCCATTAAGTTTTTTTTTTCTTTTTATTCAGTTTTTATTGTGTTCGTACAGGTGATATTTTTCTGGGCATACATTTTGTCAAAACAGTCCAAATGTTCCATATATACAAACGCTTTCCAATATTACTTTAGACATTATCAAGGAAGATTTTTAAAAAAAATTAACTGAATGTGTAGATTTTGATTTTTCTCGAGTGATGGAATTTTTTCCAAACACGGTCAGCACATTGTGACCGTGTTCATAGTTAATCGCATTGAGTATTGGCTTTTGAGTTATAGGGAAAAATGAAACGTCCCTATAACTGACGCACAGCCCATACATCCAGTTAAAAAGTAAAAAATAAAATCATTCTTGATAATTGCAAAAAGCATAGCCGAAAGTGATCGTAATTATAGAATATTTCGACAGTTTCTACACATTCGGTCTCCAGAAAAGAAAACAGTTGTTCGAACACAAGAAAACAAGTCGCTGTGACTTGTCTGTCGTCTTTAAAGAAATATGTATAAAAAAGGGATTGCTGCCTTAATACACAATATATATATATATATATATATATATATATATATATATATATATATATACCACGGTTTGACTCAAGCCTTGTGAGTGAAATTAGGTGAGTGACATTGGCTACCACGAAGCCACAAGTCACAAGTCATCGTGACCGAGGGTTTGACTGTGCTGGCCTTGTTCAGATTGTTGATCACGCTAGATAACACGCTCTCTTCCAGAAGCTGTAACTAAGGTCTGCTAGGCATAGTTGTAGTATAAACCACTGGTTGGCTCTGTGGGTGTTGAATAAACACTAATGTGCCTGGACGAGCGTCTGAATTAGGCATTGCCTAGCCACCCTAGTAGACAGATATCCTCGAATACAAAGTGGCCAGCTATCATATATATAGGAGGAACGGTGGAGTAATGGATATCGGCTTTGATTGAGGAATCACAGAGCCGAGTTCGAATTCCAGTCGAATCCATAACATTCACTTACGTGCTAATAAAATAGCAGAACAGATTGGGTTCTATAGCCTTGGATGGCAAATGGTCTAGGAGAAGGACAAATCTGAATTCAAAACTTGCGGAGGTTCGTTTGGGGACCTTGTAGTACGTAGTGCATCAGGTCTCTGTATTCGGCCCTTCAAAAAGTGTGGATGATCCTGCACGAAACCTTCACCACTATAATCAAATCTCATGTGCCGTTGTCGGGCTATCGGTTTCCTGGAAACTGATTTGCTTGACCCTCATACGTCGAATTCAACAGGAGAGTCGACTATATATATATATAAAAAAGTCTGCTTGGTATAGTCGCAGTGTCAACTTGAGCAAGCACAAAACATTTTCCCGAGCTGGCATCTGTAATAGAGCTGGATTACTGCGACAGCTACCATTGAGAAACATTGATCAGGTTCACCACAGAGCGATGGATGACAGTCGATTTCCTATAAATCAAATAGCCAACGCTGTTAGTATATGCTGTGAGAGAGTTGAGGATATTCTGCACAATAAAATTGGCTTGACGAAAGTTCCTGCTCGGAGGGCACTACGTTTTTTGACAACTGATCAAAATCGCAAAGGCTGACCCGATCAAGGGAAAATCTAACATTGTTTGAGGCAGGTCCAGCTGGTTTCCTTAAACGTTTCCTAAGACAAGATAAATGTTGGGTTAATCACTGTGCCGGTGGCAAAGTGATATTCCATATAGTAGAAACACTCATCCTCACCGGCTTCAGAGAATGCCAAGGTCGTTTCATCTGCAACGAGTGATGGCATATATTTTGGGGATGCTAAAAGCATTGTGTTCATTGACTATCTTCAAAAGGGCAAGATCATCAATGAAGAATACTATGCCAACTTGCAGTTACGTAAGGCTATCAAGACCAAATGCCAGGGAAAACTATTCGGAAGATGTCTTGTTGCATCAGGACAATGCTCCAGTACACAAGACTTTGGTTTCAGTAACTGATGTGGGTGCCTCTGGCTTTGAACTGGTGGATGATCCACACTATTCTATCTTAACTATCATCAATTCCCCAATAATAATAATAATAATAATAATAATAAAAACTGAAAAAAGCAATGATGATGACATCTGCGGATGATGAGTTCATTGAACAACGAGAGGAACAAGTCTTCTCATAGCAGACAGATGTCAGTTCGACTTGAAATAAAAAATGCAGTTATTAATAAGGGTTGTATATGGCGAACGAATTTTTTTCCCTCCGTATAAGCTCGAATCCTCGTTGTCAAGTGTTGTAGAGTAGTTTCACAGTGGAAGCTTGTATTTCACTAAGTCGGTCCTAAAAAGGTTCGACGTACAAAACGTTAGGAACTTGATATAATAGGTAATGACGTCGAGAAATCTAGTGGTGGTCTCTGATACTTTTAGTATCCGACTAACGGTCGTCCGACATCGACTGACTGACCAACTCCGCGACTGACGATATTCAGTCACTCCCCCACGAGGGCGTCATGTGGCACAAGGCCTTTTAACGTGGGATCTCCGAGCCCGTGGTCTCGGACAAAAATATGCCCATTGAACCCGTATAAACGGGTTCAGGGTCGGTTTACCCCCCTGAAGAGAATCCGCCCTTCGGTGTAGCCTCCTTCGGGTTCCTCCCCGCCCGAAGGCAGAGAGTTCAATCGATCAGCCGGCCGACCGACATCGACTGACTGACAAACTCCGCGACTGACGATATTCAGTCACTCCCCCACGAGGGCGTCATGTGGCACAAGGCCTTTTTAACGTGGGATCTCCGAGCCCGTGGGATCGGCCAAAAATATGCCCATTGAACCCGTATAAACGGGTTCAGGGTCGGTTTACCTCCCTGAAGAGAATGCGCCCTTCGGCGTAGCCTCCTTCGGGTTCCTCCCCGCCCGAAGGCAGATAGTTCAACTGATCAGCCGGTCGACCGCCATCGACTGACTGACCAACTCCGCGACTGACCCGTTACTATTACTACTACTACTACTACTTATTATAGGTGGTAGAGTCTATTAACTATAGAATAGGTGTGTTCTACTATAACAATAAGAAGAGTTGAAAGTCATAAAAGCCAAATTTCACAGCTAATGTCTTCCAATTTTTTACAGATATCATCTGTTACCATAATAACTTGGACCAATACGTTGACCGTGGAACCGTTTTTTTTTTAAAAACCGGTGAATCTGTCATTGAAATTCAGAGAGCTCTTCGTTTTTATTTCATGTTATGGCGGAATGATGTTGTTTTGGATAGAAAATCGATATTCTTATGGGTTGAAAATATCAGGGCCACAAGATCATTGCTTAAAAGAAAGCTACCTTGAAGACATCGAAGCGCTCTCAAACTTCCGGGTAAAGGAAAATTTTTACATATGTGTCTTAATCTAATCTTGCTAATTCCTTCTCATTTTCTTCAGATACCATTTTCTTCTTGGACCGATGCCCACTATACGTTTGCTGTTGAAATTTTTTTTTTTTTTTTTTTTAAGAATAAACTGAGTGCCTACTCAAGTCCGTGTAGCCACTCAAAAAACGGTTAGTCTTTTTTAAAGACTTGTGAATCTGTAATTGCAATACAAAGAGATTTTTGTGCCAATTTCATGCTATGTTAGAATGATGATTTTCCGAATAGATACATCGACATTGCTATGGGTTGAAAAGTTAAGGCCACAGGTTTCAGCGCTTAAAAGAAACCCACTTGGAAGACCTCGAAGCGCTCGAACTTCAGGGTGACGGAACATTTTAAAAATCAACTACAGAAGTTTATGGTGAATAGAGGTCACTATTTTTTTGACTGGAGCTGAGCCGCTATATCAGGACAGATAATATTGCTCATTCTTCATTGGAACTTATCAATGAGTTCAAAGTAAATAACAGGTGCTCCCTACCATATGTGGCAGCGATGTTCTAAGCATGAACGAATGGTAGATTGATAGATATGTAAGAAAGATTCTAGAGAGAAAAATATTCCCCCGAAATAGTGAGCCGATTTTCTTAGCAGCTGACCTAGTAATGGATTCAATATTCAGTCTTTCCCCTTCATATCAGCAGAGAACGTGATCCCAAGAAGGGTCATCTAGTCACTTTCATGAAGGATAGCATCAGCCATGTTGATGAAAGGCAGCAAGGGCTCTCTCGGATGATTAATGGAGAGAAATATAGTTTTGGGGTTGTTAAAGTTAACAAGCCGTGTTTGCCCCAGTTAACAACGGACTTGAGGTCGTTTTAGACATCAGCTGCCATTCTGACCTTGTCGGACTGATCAGCCTTACTCAAGGCAGGAGTAAATTGTGTTGTCAACGTTGATACTAAGTTGAGAGTTGATGTCACCTGGAAGGTCATTAATAAAAATTAAAACACAAGGATGGAGTCCTGAGGGACACCGGAATTAGTACGAAAGGATCTAGACGAGTGGCCGTTCAGGATGAAACTCATTTCATGATTTGAAAGTAAAGACTGTATCAATTAAAAAAAACACCTGTCCAGTGAAATCATAAATTTTCACCTTTTAGAGAAGACCTGAATGCCAGACCCTGTCAAAGGCTTTCGAGATGGCCAATTCAACAGCCCGGGCTTCTTCATTTTTATCTAGAGCATGATAAACTCTTTCCACAAATATCGTCAGTACATCAGCAGTTAACCTGGAGAAATAAAAGCCATATTGCTTGTTTGAGAAAAGGCCCTGCAATGAAAGATGATGAACCAAGTGATTAGGGCCTCTAGCATAATAGCTTTAGCGATGCCACTCTCAGGGGTCTCGCACATGATTAATGGAGAAAAGTTTAGTTTTGGTGGCGTTAAAATTAACAAGCCATCTTTTTCTCCAGTTAACGACTTACTTGAGGTCGTTTTGGACATCGGCTGCCATTTTTACGTTGCTAGTGAGTCAGGCGTAAATTGTTATATCATCGGCATAGATACCAAGTTGGGAGCTGATGTCATCAGGAAGGTCATTAATGAAAATTAAAAATAGAGTAGGGCCAAGGATAGAGCCCTGGGAGACACCAGCATTAGCACGAAAGGATCTAGACGAGTGGGCTTTCAGGATAACACTAATTTCACGATTTGATAAGAAAAATCCACTAATATTTTTGTTATGTTGACACTGAAAATCCGAGAAGCTATTGTTATACAAATCAAACGACCCACATTAAATAAAATGCAATTTTCTTGGTGCTATCCCGCAAGCATTTAATCGTTATCCCTGACAACTCTCTATACAATACCAGAATGTAGCCAAAGGAATCTTGTCTACCAGACTGACAGCGCATGGTTCCAAGACCGTCTAAAATCGTGTCCCCTCAGAAGGTAAGCGATCATGACTCTCCACGTCTTCCTGTCCTTTGTAGCTCTTAATAAATTTTGTCTTTTCTCTAATTGTCCTAAATTCTGTTCCGCTATCCATTTACTCAAGCTCATTCTTCGTCTTCTGTGTGACGTGTCTGTTCAGGACGTTGGTGGTCATGACTCTCCACAACTCCCCGTCCTTTGAAGCTCTTAATACATTTTGTATTTTCGTTATTAGTTCTAAATCCTGTTCTGCCATCCATTTACTCAAGCCTGTCAAGTATCAATATTAATTACAATGATTTCTATTTTAGTCTAAGACTAACATTAAAGGATTAATTATTATAACCAAGGTTCGTTGTCAAGTTTTTAGAATTCTTATATAATTGTATTTTGATTGGCCATTGCAGCTTATCTAACAGCGTTTCTCCTATCAAGGGGTGTTTAGTCGATTTGAACCTTTTAAAACTATTTATTCTACATTCAACACCATCTCTTGATAAGACACCAGAAGTGTTGAAATAAAATGGCTATTTTTGTAGTGATTTTATAACATATTTATATTATAATTTTCGAATAAAGTATATTTGCTCTACTCTGTATTGAGCAATTTTTTTAAGAATAGTAATTTTTGGTTACTGGAATTTATTCCGTATGCACCAATCCTATACTTGTTTATATATATATATATATATATATATATATATATATATATATATATAGATAGATAGATAGATAGATAGATAGATAGATAGATATTGTATTGGGACAGCAAATCATTATTCAAACATATATTGTTAAGCGTTGAAAATTCATTCATCAGCGCAAAATGACACCTCGAAGGCCACTACTACAATTACATCAGTGAAAGGCACACTTTCAGCTGCCCCTGATAATTCTTTTGGTCGCATCTTTCTACCAAATAACCATTTGACCGAACGTATCTCCAATAATTTAAATGCGCTAAAAATTAAAACTACAATTTTACCTACTAGAACTATCCGTAGTTTATTAAATAACCCCCGCAACCAACATATTACATCCGATACTTGCATCTACCAAATCTCATGCAACAACTGTGACTTAAAATATGTGGGTGAATCATGTAGGTCCGTAAAATCTCGTGTTTTCGAACATAAACGAGATATTCGCCTCGGTAATTTAAAAATGCTTTATTTGTACAAACAACAAACTCTGATCATAATTTCGATTTTGATTCTGTGGAGATTTTAAAATATATTCATAATTTATTATGAATATATTAGACGGATTTATGAGGTAGGTATAATATCTATCTCACACACGGTGAATACTAGACCTGGCTTCTTTAATATTTCCCCTTTTCTAGCAAGATTAATGCTGGACAAACGTACTTTAGATTAAAATAAAATTCATTTCATTTTTCATTCAAAATACTCTATTTTAGGAATACGTTTTCACAACATCGCCCACGTGACGCCGACGTGATCAGATTGAAACGGAACGGTGATCTTGAAAAATTTCAGTTATCTGTTTTGATTAGTCTTACTCTTATGTCCATCGACTTTTCATGTTGAATTTTAGTCTAATGTTAATTGTGTTTTCTGAATATGTCCTGAAGATGGTCTACTAGACCGAAACGTCCGACGTTGACAGTATATTAACATTAAAACAGCATAATTGCATATTAGGATTTTTGTTTGTTTTTTCCGTATATTTTTCATTATTATTGTTAACTATAACAGACAACGAATCTCTATTATGAAAATAATATCAAAATATCAAACGTAGTAGACATTGGTTGTCTCTTATATGTATATATATATATATATATATATATATATATATATATATATATATATATTATTTTATATGCACGCTTCTTATTGGAAAACGCAAGTGCTCAATATCAGTGATAGAGCTAACATTATAAGTTGTATGGATATGAGTTTGTGAATTTGGGTTTTACGAGCATCAGACAAACTGATGATTACAGAAGCGTGAAACGCAGTGTCACAAACTCATATCCATACACATTATTTGATATATATATATATATATATATATATATATATATATATATATATATATATATATATATTAATATTAGGTTTGTGCAAAAATAATGTCGTTTTCTCACATAGTAACATATGTGAGAAAACGACATTATTTTTGCACCAAACTAAAATACATATATATATATGCAGATATATAGAAAAACAGGAAAGAACCGTTAGGTTAATAATACGATGTTCTTCAGTATTTTATTTGTGGCCGAGAGGTTAGGCGCGTCATGCTAAATGCAGGTTCGAATCCTGTCAAAGGACGAATATTTTCTATGAAAATTTCTCGGACATTCAAGCCGGTAAATGTTATTTAATACTGTTTATTATAAACAGAGCATTTACTTAAATACTTATATCTATAAAAAGAATGTTAAACATAAAAATGTCTTTAACATATATTTGGTTAAAGGTACGCTGTTTCATTTTGTATTATATTTTCCCAATTTCCGGTTATGGTCTTGAGTATTGTGTCCGCAGTTTTGGGTAAACTGTCAGACGTTCATATTTTTTTTATTTTTGTTCAAGTACTTTCGAAGTTCACAATAATTATCTAGAACCAATATGGTGTCTGCATATTAATGAGAATTCCTTTGTCTGCATCCTGGTATTCTTTGGGAAGCTGGATGTTTGAAATCGTTTTAGCGTGACCTCATGTGTAACGGCTATTAGGAACAAGGCCGCACAAAAAGAATGGGTTTTATTTATTCTATTTTTAGTTAGACTTGTTTGGTTGAATACTTGCTGCCTAAATATAACTTATACAACTATATGTATGCATATATGAAGTAGATTAGTTCGATAGACTTTTCTTATTGCTATAAGCGCTATTTTTTAAAGGAACAGTAGAAAATATGACACTCCCAGGACATTGAAATTAACCGGGGCAGATGGAAGCGTCGAGTAACTTACCTAACGAGATTGTGTAAAAGGATATTTGAACTGGGAATGGGAGAGATTGCAAGAAATAAAAAGAAAACTTTGCTCAAAGCTACAAAGAACAGGAACTTATAGTGAAACATGATCACCCATATCCCGAAGGAACACAACATCTTGAATAGGAACAGCACAAATAATGGTAGACTTAAATTTGTTGAAGGACAATGAAAGAAATTCTGGAGAATAATATTTCAAATACTGTATCTTTATTAACACTGCTAGTAGCATAGCCCGGCGTTGCCCGTGCTCGATTCAAAAATCGTACGACTCATACAGCAATCGCTATCACTTGACTTAAAATATTTTCGCCCTTCCTTGCCTTTAAAGGAGTGCCCTTTGCCGTGCTGATGTTGCTACATGCCTTACTTCTTGCCTATCTCACACTGCGAATTTTTTCTAAGCTCTATACTAAACATTAAATCTGTTACGAAAAAAGAACTAAACAAAATGAACACAAAACGATCAGCTTAAAAAAAGGACTCGTAACTGGAAAAACCGAATGAAAAAAGAATGTTAACAACAAATACTTTTTCACAGCTAACCCAGTTCCGCGGAATCAGAATCAACGTTGAGTTTAAGCAAGCGAATGAGCCAATTGGAGTAAAGTGCCATGCAGATTTAAATTTTCCCCACTTGTGACGAATGCAGCTATCGATTTTTTTTGCATGCTAGTTAACATTCGTGTCAGTCAGCTGTTGGCTCTCACGCTGGCCAATAGAATCTTCCTGCCTATTCTTGGCAGCTAGCTATGGGCTCTCAGTCTGGCCAGTACAAAATGGCCGCAAACTACATGAAAACTGCCGTAGAAGCATGAAAAAATCGATTATTTCCACTATCGATGGGAGTTAGGAAATGCAAAGTCGGTCTTGGCCTTCCCGCTAACTTGGAGCATGTGCATGTAAATTTTGGTGCAAATCCGTCGAAAATTACGGCCGTGCATTCGTTACACACACATCCTGCCTTTTATAGATAGAGATTTACATTGTTCAGACTGTTGTCCTCGTTTTTATTGTAATATTCACGACGTTTCGGCCGTTGTACGCTTTGGACTTCATCATGTTGGAATTTCGAACCGAGCCGAACCCCTTATTCCGTCTACCGGCGAGTTTGTTCTTTTTCCACGTGACATACCTTTTCTGAATATCTCAGTTTTTAGTTATCTCCCTTTAAGTAACTCTAGTCACCAAGTCTTGTTCACCTCTGCTGTGGACGGGTATTGAACCGAGAACTTTTTTGTGTTAAGTCACTAGATTACTTCAAATAATACTTTTATCCGCTTTTGTCCTTGGAACACGTGGCCCAGTGAATTAAGGCGTTGGTTAGTTACATTACCTCATCAAAGAAACTGATTACAATATTTCATCTCAGAAATATTGGTTACAATACCTCGTCTCAAAATAATGTATTTTTTTTTATTAGTTAATATAAACCAAACTAATATTATTATTAAGAATAAGCCAGATTAACGGTTATTATTATTATTTAAGGCGGACAATAATAGTAAATATTAAGCCGAATTAACGAATATTATTAGATGAGCCGTATTAATTAATATTAATGTTAGTGAATAACAACCCGCATTAAAGAATTTTATTATTAATACTAATAAACCGGACTAACGAATATTATTATTCAATAATCAGCTGAACTTACATCTCTGTTTCATAATAATATGTGAGCTAATTTCGTTGATTACAACATCAATTACTGACTGCTCTACATTTTTTACATTGTGCCAGTTTAAGCTTGACTTAATTAATATTACTGGTAGTCTCCCCGTGTGGTAATGGTTATGACAATGAGAATGCCACTTTTGCCAAACTTAACAATTTAATACATGTACGTTCAAAATTGTTGGTATATACGAATGAATATATATAAGTATGCGAAAAGGTAGTCTTCGGTATATCTGAGTCTCATTTTTTTTTATATGCTATGTCTAATCAGGAAGTGGGCAATCATAGCCCTCCATAACATCCTATCGTTCGTAGCACTATGAAATGTTGGTCTTCTTACTCTCACAAACGGACCCAGTCCTGTCGTCCAATTGCAACAGATCTTTAAGTAGGATAATCGATGCTTCACTTCTTATTAGGTCTTGTTAGTGTCAAATTCTCTAAGCCCTCTGTCCTCATTATGAGTCAAAGAAATTCCAACTGCCTTTATCTGCCTCTCAGTATATCTTTCTTTTATTCTTATTCTCATTAAGATGTCTTTATTATTTAAACGTTCCGTCCATGGCATCCTACAGTAGATCCATATTTCTGTTACTTCGAATCTTCTCTTCCTCTGTATGGATTCAAGATTCACTGACATGTAGGAGGATTGATCTTACATTAAATTTTAGTATTCTTTGTTTTTCAGTAGGGACGAATTACGTTTGAAATTTATACAATTTTACTCAGATACAAGGGACAGGAAGGAAGTGGCTAAATGGTAGGAGAACAGGCCGACATTGATCAAAGTCACGAATCTTTTTTCTTTTTCTTTTTTTTTTAGATCCGGGGAAGTGGGCCAGGGCGAACATTCTTCAGCCTACTTTGCAAAATTAAAGCAAATAAATAAATAAAAAAAGAAAAAAAAAGAAATGCTCTTTATTTAATACAGCTTGTCGCTTTGCATGTCTCGTGTGGAGATACATAAAATCTGTGGATGAATTTTTGGCATCTCCGGGTAGCTAAAGGGTGCCAGTCAAAGACGAAGAGACAGACGTGGCTTTGACATACAGCCAGATATCTGGCAAAGTAGCTTACCTTTTTCTCTTCCCTTTTTTTTTTTTTTTTTTTTTAATCCTGGCAAGAGATCTGACAATGACATTTGCCCACAGGTGAAAAACGGTTGATCTCGTTTGTGCCAGCTGATAGCCTTCATTCAGTCACATTTAATTAGACAAAATTCGAAGAAAGTCAAATGATAACTCGACTTTTCGTTATTTTTCTCTCCTTTTCGTTCGCTAATTCATTTTACGTGGGTTTTATTTTTTTTGCCTTTATTTAAAAATTAAAAACAAAAATCAAAAAATACATCAACTAGAAAAGATTTTTGTGACAACTTCAAAAGTGAATAAACTCTTCATTGAAGTGTCCTACAAAAGTGATTACGCCAGGATAGGGGAAATAGTAAATATAAGGGTACTACTTAAAAAGATTGGTCCGCACGTAAGAAATAGGAAAAAAGAATTTCGGTGGAATAATTTTTGTAGATTAAGATTTCTTAGGCCTTTCTCAAGCCGAGATGTTTGTCAAAATCGAAAAATGTTTTTCCTAATATAAGGATTTAGTAACCGTAAGTTCTATGATAATATTTTCTTCTCTCGCACTACTCGCTTGTAGAACTCACTTCCGACTGTTATATTTCCAGTCGAATTTTATATTAAAAAATTTAAGCGTAGTATTAATCGCTATCATCTGTCTTCCTACTTGCTGTTCTTTTATTGTTCTCTCTCTTTAAGAGT
Organism: Acanthosepion lycidas; assembly: GCA_963932145.1. Taxonomy (NCBI): domain Eukaryota; kingdom Metazoa; phylum Mollusca; class Cephalopoda; order Sepiida; family Sepiidae; genus Acanthosepion; species Acanthosepion lycidas. The sequence continues at coordinate 30,113,399 of OZ010587.1, forward strand.
GTTTTCATTTTCTCTTATTCTCTCACATTCATTAACCCCTTGCGTCTTAGTGGCTTTGTTGCCTTATTTGGGGTGAAATTATTAAAAAAGTAATTCCTGTTCTTTTATTGTTCCTCTCCTTAATAATATCTTCTTTTTCTATTATTCTCTTACATTCAGTAACCTACTTGCGTCTTAGTGGCTCTATTACCTTGCTTGCGGCGAAATGATTAAAAAGAAGTAATTCCTGTTCTTTTATTGTTCTCTCTCTTTAAGAGTGTTTTCTTTTTCTCTGATTCTCTCACACTCACTAACTCTTTACGTCTTAGTGGCTTTATTGCCGTGCTTGGTGTGAAAGGATTAAAAACTGGAATTCCTGTACTATCATTGTTCTCTCTCCTTAATAATGTTTTCTTTTTCTCTTATTCTGTCACACGCCGTAAGCCCCTGTGTCTTAGAAAATCACGAAGTGACGAATTCTTTTTTATTTTTTTTTTTCCCCCCATCAGGAGAAGTGGGTCAGGGCGAGCATTGTTCAGCCTACTTTACAAAACTGGAAAATCAGATCTAGCTGCCAATTTTGTTCTACACTTCGTAAAAAGTAAAACTAATCAGAACATTTACCAAAAATATCATATAAAAAAAAATCATATATATATATATATATATATATATATATATATATATATATATATATATATATATATATATATATATGATTTTCAGTTAAAGAACATATATATATATATATATATGATTTTAAGTTAAAGAACATATATATATATATATATATATATATATATATATATATATATATATAAACACTATTAATAACATTTACTGGCCTGAATGTCCGAGAAATTTTCACAGAAAATATTCGTCTGTGAAGATTTCTCGGACATTCAGGCCGGTAAATGTTGTTTGATACTGTTTATTATAAACAGAGCATTTGCTTAATTATTTATATCAATAAAAAGAATGTATAAAAATAAAGATCTCTTAAAATAATTGGCGGACTTTGTTGTCCATTTCACAATATATATATATATATATATATATATATATATATATATATATATATATATAATATTTTTTTCTAAATAAATCCACATTACAACCAAAAACGTTTACGGCACCTCTCTTCTCTTCTTTTTAATATACATACTTTTCTCTCGTTGGAACCACTACAACCTCTTTCTTTTATATATATATATATATATATATATATATATATATATATATATATATATATATATATATATTAAGTAGGGCGTTAGGAAATCAATTGACCCAAATCGCCAGAAGATGCCGAAAGGTTGAAACCAGTGTAGCGAAATCGGTTGATATCCTCTTTTTTTTTTATAATTAAAAGCTCGCCATGTTAAATTTTTATCTTTTCAAATGTGTATTGAGCACTTTTTAATATTAATGTTTCAACTCTGACCATTAATATTTTTTTATTAATATATATATATATATATATATATATATATATATATATATATTTATAAATATATATATATATATATATATATATATATAAATATATATATATATATATATATATATATATATATATATATATACCGAAGCGATGGATAAATTGTCGTCTTATTTACGTAAAAATAAAACGAACACTGACATCTCATTTTAACAGATATATTTACCAAATATATGTAATCTAATATTTATGTTTTCAGTTATGCGTGTGGGTAGTAAATTTTTCTTCTCTCTCTCTCTCTTTCTATTTATAAACACACACACACACACACACACACATATATATATATATATATATATATATATATATATATATATATATATATATATATAGTTTATGAAAAACTAGGTAATCCGTATGGGTACACCTAAGGAGGATAAAATTCAGAGAGCTCAATGTAAATCCAGAGCTATATATATATATATATATATATATATATATATATATATATATATATATGCACATTTCATTTAATACGACAGACAAGGTGGCTAGATTTAGTTTGTTATACAATTTCTCGTGTGATCTAATAATTTTTTTTCTTTCGGGTGATAAATTATATGAAAACTGTCTAATTGTTCTTTTTATCCGAGCGCTTTCGGCTATACGTTTAGCCATTTTCAAGGTTGAAACATATTACGTGAAATAGCTCAATTAGATCACATTAAATATTCCTGGAGACATACCGGACCCTATTCGTAACATAGCATCATCTACATGCCAAAAAAGGTTAAAAATAATGGAAGCCTTATTAATAAAAACAAAAAGCAAACACTTAATAAAATCAACTATGAACATGGACACAATATCATGACCGTGTTTTGAAAATGAAAACATTATATAAATACATACATACAACAAACTATTTCTTGTTAACATTCATGGATGTTAAAAAAATTCTGCCACCACATCACCAACTATCTCTCCAGACTGCAATCCCCTTGAATATTATGGGTGGGGCCCAGTTCAGTGAGACACCAACAAAATTCCTTGTAACACCAAAGATGAACTGACGGCGAGGATTATGGCAGATCACCAATTTAAACAAGGAAACCGCCCAGAAAAGTTGCAGGAAATTCCGAAGTCGTCTGGAATCCATGATTAAAGCCAATGGTAATTTTATTGAATGCATTTACTCTTTTGTATTTTAAGATATTTTTGTGTAGTTTTGGTAAACATGTCTGTTAAACTGAAATTTTCATTTTTACGTAATTTAAACGACAATTTCGCCATCACGCCCTGTATAGACGGATAACCCCAAATATAAGAAAATAAGCCCTACACACAGAGATAGATAGATACGGTTCAATGAAATCAAATTGATAGGAATAAAAGCAGGTGGATCCATGTGATTAAACCACGACAGATAGTAATAAACACAAATAGATCAGAATAATCCAAGATAGAATCGAATAAGTCCTGATAGACAGTCGAATACATCTATAGATGCGAATAATATAGATACATACTGCCGAATTAGGCCTTATAGATACGAATAAGGCCAGGTATATGCAAATAAGCCTAAATAGATACAAATGAGCCATGGTAGATACGGATACGCTCAGATAGATACTGATAAGCTGTGATAGACACGAATACACATTGATAGATGCACATAAACCGATATAGACACGAAGACGCCCAGATAGATACAGATAAGCCGAGATAGATGCAGATAAGCCAAGATAAATACGAATACGTCCTGATAAATACAGATAAGTCGAAACAATAGGAATACACCAAAATATTTACAGCTAAGCTGGGATATATATGAATACGAGCAGATATTTATAGATAAGCCGTGATAGATACTAATACGTTCAAATAGAAAAAGATAAGCCCAGATAGATACGAATATGCCTGACTAAGTGCAGGTGATCGGAGTTAGATACGAATAAGCCCAGATTGATAGAGATAAATCTTGATAGATACTAATACGCCCAAACAGATTCAGATAAGCAGTAATAGACACGAATACGCCTAAACAGATACAAATAAGCAATGATAGATACTAATACGCCCAAACAGATAGAGATAAGAAGTGATAGATACGAATACGCCCAAACAGATACAGATAAGCAGTGACAGATACTAATACTTCCAAACAGATACAGATAAGCCGTGATAGATACGAATACGCCCAAACAAATTCAGATAAGCCGTGATAGATACGAATACGCCTAAATAGACACAGATAAGCCATGATAGATACGAATACGCCTAAATAGATAGAGATAAGTCGTGATAGATACGAATACACCCAAACAAATTCAGATAAGCCGTGATAGATACGAATCCGCCCAAACAGATTCAGATGAGCCGTGATAGATACGAATCCGCCTAAACAGATAGAGATAAGTCGTGATAGATACGAATACGCCCAAACAGATTCAGATAAGCCGCCGGCTAAACAGATAGAGATAATTCGTGATAGATACGAATACGCCCAGATGGATACAGATAAGCCGTGATAGATACGAATCCACCTAAACAGATAGAGATAAGCCGTGATAGATACGAATCCGGCCAAATAGATTCAGATAAGCAGTGATAGATACGAACACGCCTAAACAGATAGAGATAAGTCGTGATAGATACGAATACGCCCAAACAGATTCAGATAAGCCGCCGGCTAAACAGATAGAGATAATTCGTGATAGATACGAATACGCCCAGATGGATACAGATAAGCCGTGATAGATACGAATCCACCTAAACAGATAGAGACAAGCCGTGATAGATACGAATCCGGCCAAATAGATTCAGATAAGCAGTGATAGATACGAACACGCCTAAACAGATAGAGATAAGTCGTGATAGATACGAATACGCCCAAACAGATTCAGATAAGCCGCCGGCTAAACAGATAGAGATAATTCGTGATAGATACGAATACGCCCAGATGGATACAGATAAGCCGTGATAGATACGAATCCACCTAAACAGATAGAGATAAGCCGTGATAGATACGAATCCGGCCAAATAGATTCAGATAAGCAGTGATAGATACGAACACGCCTAAACAGATAGAGATAAGTCGTGATAGATACGAATACGCCCAAACAGATTCAGATAAGCCGCCGGCTAAACAGATAGAGATAATTCGTGATAGATACGAATACGCCCAGATGGATACAGATAAGCCGTGATAGATACGAATCCACCTAAACAGATAGAGATAAGCCGTGATAGATACGAATCCGGCCAAATAGATTCAGATAAGCAGTGATAGATACGAACACGCCTAAACAGATAGAGATAAGTCGTGATAGATACGAATACGCCCAAACAGATTCAGATAAGCCGCCGGCTAAACAGATAGAGATAATTCGTGATAGATACGAATACGCCCAGATGGATACAGATAAGCCGTGATAGATACGAATCCACCTAAACAGATAGAGATAAGCCGTGATAGATACGAATCCGGCCAAATAGATTCAGATAAGCAGTGATAGATACGAACACGCCTAAACAGATAGAGATAAGTCGTGATAGATACGAATACGCCCAAACAGATTCAGATAAGCCGCCGGCTAAACAGATAGAGATAATTCGTGATAGATACGAATACGCCCAGATGGATACAGATAAGCCGTGATAGATACGAATCCACCTAAACAGATAGAGATAAGCCGTGATAGATACGAATCCGGCCAAATAGATTCAGATAAGCAGTGATAGATACGAACACGCCTAAACAGATAGAGATAAGTCGTGATAGATACGAATACGCCCAAACAGATTCAGATAAGCCGCCGGCTAAACAGATAGAGATAATTCGTGATAGATACGAATACGCCCAGATGGATACAGATAAGCCGTGATAGATACGAATCCACCTAAACAGATAGAGATAAGCCGTGATAGATACGAATCCGGCCAAATAGATTCAGATAAGCAGTGATAGATACGAACACGCCTAAACAGATAGAGATAAGTCGTGATAGATACGAATACGCCCAAACAGATTCAGATAAGCCGCCGGCTAAACAGATAGAGATAATTCGTGATAGATACGAATACGCCCAGATGGATACAGATAAGCCGTGATAGATACGAATCCACCTAAACAGATAGAGATAAGCCGTGATAGATACGAATCCGGCCAAATAGATTCAGATAAGCAGTGATAGATACGAACACGCCTAAACAGATAGAGATAAGTCGTGATAGATACGAATACGCCCAAACAGATTCAGATAAGCCGCCGGCTAAACAGATAGAGATAATTCGTGATAGATACGAATACGCCCAGATGGATACAGATAAGCCGTGATAAATACGAATACGCCTAAAATAATGGATTTAATGTAAATAAATTAGCCGCTTTAGATAAGAGCGAATAAGCCGAAAGAAATATAAATAACACCAGTTCGGTAGATATATGTAAATAAACCCCGAGAGGCGTGAAGTACGCCCTGACGTAGTGATGCTTACAAGACTAGATAGATCCAATTAGAACCAAATAAAAAAAACCCAAATGCATATATTCATACATATATATTCAGATATATATACATATTAAGTTTACTTATCGCAATGAGAGCGAAAGAGAGACATATTGAGTGTGAGCAATATAGAGAGATTTTGTGAATAACAGCGAGAAAGGTAGGAAAGAGGGTGTAATTCCAGCCTTCTTAGTAGCGAATGTGAGCGTCTCGATGCTTTTAATGTTCAGCCGGGAAATGCTGCCATCGTAGATTCGTCTATAGTCAGGCAGTTTCATAGTATTTTCGACGGTACCGACTTTGTTAAAATCTCAGTTCTGTTGCAGAAGGATTTGACGAAATTGGCCATAAATTTGAAAGCTATATCGATTTCGCATTAAGTCGAAACTTCGTTTTCTTTATTAGAAATCAGATTGCTTGCGTGATGAAGAAGATTCGAAGAAGATCTATTTGGAAGAAAGATGGCGAGTCATCGAGAAATGTTTTGAACGTAATATGGAGAACGTAACACACCACGCCTGGTTGGAAAAGGAAGCGAATGATATATATATATATATATATATATATATATATATATATATATATATATATATCTTACTTATTATAAAACGCAGATTGTGTGTGTGTGTGTGTGTCTGTACGTTTATATATTGGATCGTATTTCCTACATTTTTCAACAGATTTCAACAAAACTTCACAGGGCTACGTAAAATTACCTTGCGGTGGTTCTGACAGCGCCAAAAATTAGAAAAACACAATTGTTTTTGCACGAAATCAATTTGAAAACACGATTAAGAGGCATAGCGAGAATGAAAGGGGGACAATTCATATCGAGTTATATTTATTGTAAAACCTAGGTTGTTTGTGTGTGTGTGTGTGTGTTCGTTTATATATGGGATCGGATTTCCTACATTTTTCAACCGATTTCAACAAAACTTCACTTTTTTTTGGCAGGTAGTGTTTCTTATTGTCTTGCACACTTTTTTCTTTATTTTTACATTCATAATGCTTTCAAAATTCCATTTACATGACAATTGTTTATAATAAAATTATATTCAATCGGTAGACTCATAACGATTGAAAACAACAAAAAAATAAAACTAATTAAGACATGCGTGTCTGTCAACCTTAAACAATAATCTTTGTCAATTTTATTTTTCAGTCTTTATGATGGTCGATACTTGATCTATCTCTTACTGTTACATCCCCGGGCAACATCGGGCTCTACTGCTAGTATATATATATATATATATATATATATATATATATATATATATATATATATATATAGAGAGAGAGAGAGAGAGAGAGAGAGAGAGAGATGGAGAGAGAATGATAAAAATGAAAAAGAAGATAAGGTTGGATAAATTTTTAGAACGACAATAGAAAAATAAGTGGTAAATGCAATTTAAAAGTTGCTGAACAAGGAGAAAATTTAGGTAAAAAAGAGAGAAAGATAATGAGGAGAAAGGAAAACTGACAGAGCACAGAGAAAGAGAGTGAGAAAAAAGAGAGAGAGAGAGTGACAGAGAGAGAGAGAGAGTGAGAGATGTGGGGAGAGATACTTATATGCTCAAAGAGACAGACGGGATTAAACCCTGATATGTGGAGATAAGTCTACATACAATGATTTTGTTGATTTTTTTAACGGCATATCAACATCTTATGGGTCATTTAATGCCGAAATTTAATTTTATTGGGAACTTAGAAGTAATAAAAATATATGTTATTCCGCTTTCGCAATTGAATACATGGTAAATGATACTCTGCTTTTGTGCATATACATGTTTGCAGCTGAATGTATTTTATCGCCATACCCAGGACGAATGAGCCCAAGTATAGACGAATACACCCAGATAGCTGCGAATAAGTATATATATATATATATATATATATATATATATATATATATATATAGTGTGTGTATATTTAGGCAGCAATTTTTCATTAATGCATGTTTCATTAAATAATATAGACAAGTTTTGTCTATTTATTTTAAGTAAGTTCCTTTCATACTGTCTGATAAGCTTAATAACATTATCATTGAAAGACGAAAGAAATCACTATATTGATACATGTTTAAATCCAATCTAAGCTTTCGGCTTACATAAGCCATTATCAACGATGACAATTACTTTTAAATATACCAACTAATACACGGACGAAACAATAATGATAGTCTGTTTTTGTTGCATGAAAAATTTCAAAGCAACGACTAACTCGTGTATACGAGACGCGGAAGCGAAAATCGTGTCCCAGCACGTGACGTCACACATGACCACACGAAAGTGAAAACGAGAAGAATTAAGTATGGGAAGTATATATATATATATATATATATATATATATATATATATATATATATATAGAGAGAGAGAGAGAGAGAGAGCCACCTAGAGGCGGTGTAATGGTTACCAAACTTATGTTGCTTGGATAATTACAACTTATTAGGGAGTTCGATCCTTACTGGGTGCCCCATACTTTCGGCTTTGTGCCACATATAAGCGGGGCTTAGAAAATCGATATATATATATATATATATATATATATATATATATATATATATATTGGGAGAGAGAGAGAGAGAGAGAGAGAGACGGAGACGAATAAACCCCGATATAGACAAATATATCCAGATATATATGAATGTCTTGCTAGATAAGGTCGAAGGGGCCCAAATAAATAGGAATAAGCCTAAAAGAAGAGGTGCTAATGTGTTTGTTTTATATTGTAATTTTGTTGAAATTATATTTGGAATATAGTGTGATTTAAGAAATTGTCAGTTATTACATGGATTAATGTCAATGAAAGAGTTCATATATCACGTAGCAGTTCAGTACTCTTTTCCTTGTTTCTAGTGAAATTTTTATATTTCTTCTTACTCTGCTTAGCTTTTAGAATGCATCTTTGGCTATCACAATCCGTCTTCGGATCTAAGTGTTGATCTTTCTGGTCCCCTGTTAAAACACTTCCCAGATATTTAAATTCCCGCACTTATTTGATTTTGGTATCTCCGATTTGCAATTCGCACTTTGGGCAAATCCTTTTGCTAACAACCATGCTTTCTGTTTTCTTGCACTTGATGTTTAATCCTTTCTTTCGTTAAATCTTCTTTTCTTTAAAGAGAGAGAGAGAGGGGGGGAGAGTGAGGAAAATGAATGTATACAGAAAGAAAAAAGAGAGAGAAGATAGACGAGAAAATCATTTGCGATTTCCGTGATGAGCTTTCAGTCAAGAGCATCTTTTCCGAGTTCCACCAGTTCAAAATTTTACAGCTATGAGCCGACAAGACGACGGATACAAGCTCGAATCATCTTCATTTCCTTTGTATTTTTCAAATTATAAAAAGGATCTTCGATTCAGACAGCTTTTTCTGAAAATGGCGCGACTTTGTGGAACATACTCCCAAGAGGATGCTTTCCTGACCATTACAATCTTAACCTGCTCAAGTCAACTTATACCTATCCTAAATATACTCCTTATCTCCAATTATGCCCATAAAACAACCCCATTCAGTAATCACCTTCAGTGATTCGAGCTTTGTAGTTTGTGTAAAAAACAGATTATTATTATCTAATAATAACATCCGTTAGTCCGGCATATGTAACTATTAAGATTACTACTATTAATATTCGTCAGTTCAGCTAATGTAAAAGTAATATTCGGTAATCCGGTTTATTATTAACTAATATTAATAGTCGTTAGTTAAGCCTATATAATAGTAATATCTTTTTGCTAACAAAAATGAAATGTATCTTCTTGCAATTAATGTTTAATCCTTACTTATCACTTTCCCTTATTATCTTCTGTAGGAATTTTTTGTTGCTTTCTGTGTCTGCTATCGAAACTGTATTATCTGCATATCTTATATTGTTAAGACTGTGACCTTCAGTAATGAATCCTGGTAGGACTTCTAGTTCTCTCAGAATTGTTCGAGCTTTTTTAGTTTGTGTAAAAAAACAGAACTACTGAAATGTCATTGGGGGTGCTTCTTCCTGGGTTAATTATTGGTAGCACCTGTAATCTAAAATCACAAAGCATTTATATTTCTTGTTCGTGGGTTTGCTATTATTTTTTTCTGTTGGTTTTCCATTAACAACAGACTGCGTTTTAACAGAGAATGGAAGATACGACACCGAAACCCGAAGCACGCATTGGGATCGCGAAAGATGCTTTCCAAAAGCTAAGCAAAGTATTAAGAAACGGAAAAAAATCTCGTTAGAAATGCGCAGAAAAAGAAAAGAATGCCGAATTGCTTATGTGATATCAATCCTCTGATATGGCAATGAATTCTGAACAATGTCCCCACAGATAAAGAGGAAACGGAAATGTGGTTCCACAGAAGGATATTGAGAATTCCGTGTGCCGAGTGAATAATCAATGAGGATGTCCTTAAAGAAAATGGTAACAAAAAGAACACTTACACTCAGCTGAAAATTCTTGGATACATAATGAGGAAGGAAGGTTTGGAAAACTTAACTTACATAGGGACATATTGATGATGAGAGAATGAAAAGCAGAAAGTGCTCGTGTGAATGGATAGCGAAACGGGGGTCGGGAGGTTTGACAAAGGCTGCTAGGGGCCACGATGTATAGGAAAATGTGGAGGGCCATGATTGACAATGTCCTGAAGGGGTACAATGTATTGAAGAAGAAGAAGAAGAAGAAGAAGAAGAAGAAGAAGAAGAAGAAGAAGAAACGGTGTTGACAGGTCTTCACTTCTTTGTTTACGATAACCATATCTCGCTTTATTACTTGGATAATAATTTGTATCACACACTCCCAGGTGACATTTATTTTTTCTTCTACCCCCACCTTTTCTACCCACGTCTTTTGTAGTCATTCCTCTCCTTCCTATTGCTTTCATTTCTACTCTTCCTCCCTCCGTTTCTTCTTCATCCTCTTCCCCCATCTCATTCTCCCACGCCCCCCTCTTTTCTTCAGCTTTCAGCTGTCCTTAACCCTCTTTCCTTCTCATTCTATCTCTTCCTCTTCCTGCACCTTCCACTTCTCTATTTTCTTCCTTCACTTCCTATCCCGTCTCTCTTTCAGTCTTTTCCTTCTAGAATTAGCCTTTCCTTTTCTTCCTCTTTTTCGTCCGTCACCTTCTTTTTCTCCATTTTCTTTTACCTCCCCTTTTTCATCCTTCCACCCATGTTCTTTTCTTCTTCCTCTTTCCGTTCTTATCGATCCACCTCCTCCTTTCTCTTCTGCCTTCACTTTCTCTTTAACCGCTTTTCCTCGTCCTTCTCTTCGTCACACCATCCTCCCTCGATCTTTCTTCCTCCTCCTCTTTCGGCTAGTTTTCCTCTTTTTCGTTAGCTTTTACTTTTTCTTTGCTTGCCTCCTCCTCTTCCTTCTCCTCTTCTTTTTTCTCTTCCTCTCATTCTTCTTTTTTATGTCTCGTCTGTGCTTTCTCCTTATCCCTTTTCCTGCACCTTTTTTCTTTATCTCCTCCTCCTCCTCCTCTTTCTTTCTCCCCTCTTACTGTTCTGTCTACTTATCTTCCTCGCTTTTTCCATTTTCACCTTCTCTTTCTCGAAATTCCTCCGCGTCTTTATTGCTTTCCTCCTCCCCCCCCCTTTCCTCCTCCTCCTCTCTGATTATTCTTCACCCTCCTCTTTCATCTTGCTTCTTTACTTCCGCTTGCAACTACTCTTTCGTCTTCCTTCTTATCCTCCCCCCTCTATATCATTTCTCCTTCTTTCTCCTCCTCGTTCTCATCCTCCGACTACAACTTCCGCAATAATTAACGAATGTCACCATTAAAATCATCTCAGCCGGCATTATCAAAAAGTTATAGCCAACATTTCAATCATCATCATCAACTTGATCGACGCCACTAACCGGAACTCCGCTTTAGATATGATCATCATCAACATATTAAACCTGGTCCTACGACTCCCCGCCATTACCGACATCATCCTCGTCTATCATGATGGCGGCGTTTGTTAATAACGTGTTGTGGGGGTGCCCCTGTTTTGCAGGATCCAGCTCGTCCCGACCGACACTGAAGTTATCCCCTGCAGACAATTCAACTTGCCTATTGCAGCAGGGACGATAACAGCCGGCCCAGTAATTACGGAACGGTATTATCAACGGAACAGCTGTTTGATTGTCTTTAATTAAAACTCAGCATTAAACTTGACCTTTTTCTCTTGAAGGCTTCTTACAGGGAGCATCCAATGCAACATCCATAATTATAGCTTGGTATATACGCCTGACATTTTTGCAACTCTGACAGCATTTAGTTTACCCCCCCACCCACTCCTTGATTTTAACCCGTTTTTCTCTTTCTGGGAACATCTTGACTCTGACAATAGATAGATTTTCGTCTGCTCACACACACACACACACACACACACATATATATATATATATATATATATATATATATATATATATATATAGTGATTTTCCAAGCGTATCTCAGATTTAGCTCGAGGCCGAAAGTATGGGGCACCCAGCGAGGATCAAACTCACTACTCAGTCATAATTGTGCTAGCAAGACAAGCTTGCACCATTACACAAGACAAGCTTGCACCATCACACCACCTCGAGGTGCCCAAATATATATATATATATATATATATATGTGTGTGTGTGTGTGTGTGTGTGTGTGTGAAAAAAGTGTGTGTATATAAATATAAATAAATATATATATATGTAATATGTATAATTATTTATATATTATATGCGCGGTACTTATTAGAAAGCGCTCAATATCAGAGATAGAGCTAACATATATATATATATATATACACACAAATGTATAACATTTATATATATATATAACATATACATATATATATATATATATTTATATATTTATATATAACATATACATTTATATATATATATATATATATATATATATATATATATATATATATATAACATATATATATATATAAATGTTTTATATTTATACGTTCTTTTTATAATTGTCGGACTTTTTCCATTTCATAATATATATATATATATATATATATATATTTCATTATTTTCTTAAGGGTACAGAATTTTATTATAGAAATAAAAACGGCAAGACGAGCTTTACCATTCATTATAAAAAAGAAAAGAAAAAATTGTATATATATATATATATATATATATATATATATATATATATATATATATATTAAACAATAAGAAATTAGGATTACTCAATAATCCTTATAATCATCATTTCAACTTGTAAATTAAAATTAATTTATAACGATTTTCAAATCCATCAGTTTAACAAGAAAAATTAAAATAAAGCTGTCTTAAGAATAATTTTAAAAGCCAGGCAGAATTTAATTTTTGTTTTGTTAAACTGATAGATTTGATTTTTTTTTTAATTTACAAGGTGAAATGATGATCATCAATATTATGAAGTAATCCTACTTCCTATTGTTTATATGTTTTGTTTGAATAAACAATTAAGCTCTCTCTGTGAATCAGTTTTAATATTTGATTTTATATTATATTAATAGGATTCACTTGGATTATATATCAACTGGATTTCCTATATATATATATATATATATATATATATATATATATATATATATATATATATATATATATATATAAGTGTGTGTGTGTGTGCGTGTGTGTGTGTGTAGGGAGAGAGAGCGATAGAGAGAGAGAGAGATGAAATGAGGTGAGTTGGCGGTTCTTTTGAATTATTGTGGGGAAGTGCCGAGGTTATTTTTTCTCTTCGACGTTTTCTATCTTTCATTCTACATTTCACTTTGTTATTAAAGAATTATATCCATATTTCTATCACTGCCGCCATATTGTTGAGTTCGATTTGCTTTTCTTCCTTTTCTTCTTCCTTTGTTTATTTCTTTTTTTTTTTTTTGTACGGTATGTATCAGTCTTATTTTTTGTTTTATATAATTTTTTTTTTTTTAATGTTTCTTTCATTTTCTCAATCTTTCTTACGTATTTTTTCTTTCGTTTTTATTTTTACTTTTTTCATACATCTTCTTTGCGTATTTCATTCGTTTTTCTTCAGTCATTCCTTCTTTCTTTTTTTCCTTCTTCTTTTTTCTTTTCGCCCTCTCTTTTCTTTCCTTTTTCTTTCTTCTATTTTCTTTCTTTTTTTCATTTACTTATTTCGCTGTCCTTTTTTATTCCTCTGTTTTTTATTTTTCCCCTTGCATCTTTTTTTTCTTCCTTTCTTCTGCTGATCTGTTTATATTTTTTTCATTTCTTTTATTCTTTCTTTCGTTTTCTCTTTTATTGTCCATCTTTCTTTTTCTTTTCTTTTTCCTTTCCTCTGCTCTTTTTCTACCTTTATTTCTTTTTATTTCTTTCCTTTGCTCTTTTTCTGTCTTTATTTCTTCAATTCTTTTGCTCCTTTCCTGTCTTTCTTTCTTTTTTCTTTCGTTCTTTTTTCTTTCTTTTGATCTCTTTTTTCCTTCTTGCTTTTTTTTTTCTTCTTTCTTTTTTCTTCATTTTTTCTGTCGTTTTCTTTATTACTCAATTTTCTCACGTTCTTTATTTCTTTAATTATGTCCCGCTTTTTTTTTTTTTTTATCTTTTTATCTTCCCGGCTTATTCTTCCAAATTTCTTTCTGTCTTTCATTATTTCCTTGTCTTCCATTTTTTTCGTTTATTTTCATTTTGTTTTCTTGTTATGTGACTTCTTAAATTGACTTTTTAATTCGTCTTCCATACATATCTTTCTTTATTTTATGCTCCTTCCTTTTTTTCATTCATTTTTTTTATATTTTTCTTCATTAACATTTCTTTCCATTATTTGATTTCATTCCCTCTCTTTCTTGTTTTTCTTTAAGTTTTGTTACTTTATTTTCATTTTTGTTTTTGTCTATTTTCTTTTCTTCTTTCTTTCTTTTCTTTTCTCCTTTCTTTCTTTTCTTCTTTCTTTCTTCCTTTTCTTCTTCCTTCCTCCTTTCTTTTCTTCTTTCTTTTCTTATTTCTTTCGCAACTTTATTCCTCTAATTTTTTCCTGTTTTCATTGTAACTTTTTTCTTCTTCTAAATGTCTTTTGTCTATTTTCTTACTTTACAACGTTTCTTTCTTTCTTTATTCATGTTTCTCTTTCATGTTTGCTCTTTAAAGTATTGCCTTTCTTCATTCATTCCTTTTTTCTCTCTCATTTTCTTTCTTTATTTTTGTTTCCTCAATATGTTCTAATTTTCTTTCTTTCTTTTATTCTTTACTTTCATCTTTTCTATTTTTATTTCCTTCTTTTTTTTTTGTTTCTTTCATTCTTTCTTCATTTTTTCTTTCTTTCGTTTTTCTTTTTTTTTCTTTCTTTCGTTCTTTCTTTTTGTTTTTTCTTTCGTTCTTTCTTTCTTTCTTCCGTTATTTTTTTCGTTCTTTCTTTCTCAGTTCTTTCTTTCATTCTTTTCCTCTTTCGGTTTTCTCTCTTTCTTTCTTTTTTCTTTCTTTTTTATCTTTCTTTCTTTAGTTCTTTTTTCATTCTTCCTTTCTTTTTTCTCTCTTTATTTTGTTCTTTCTTTCTTTCTTTCTTTCTTTCATTCTTTCGTTCTTTCTTTCTTTCTGTCTTTCTTTCTTTCTTCTTTTTTTTTTCGTTCCCTATATCGTGCATTTTCCTTCTGCGCTTTTCCACGTTGTCTGTGTTGTTCTAATTTTGTTTGTTTGTTTGTTTGTTTGTTTTTTGTTTTTGTTTTTTCATTTCATTTGTATTTTCAGCTTTCCTTTCCTTTTTTTTCTTCCGTTTTTATCTTTCTTTTTTTAGTTCTTTCTTTCATTTTTTCTTTCTTTCTTTCTTTCTTTCTTTCTTTCTTTCTTTCATTCTTCCTTTCTTTTTTTCTTTCTTTATTTCGTTATTTCTTTCTTTCTTTCTTTCTTTCTTTCTGTCTTTCTTTCTTTCTTTCTTTCTGTCTTTCTTTCTTCTTTTTTCTTTCGTTCCCTATATCGTGCATTTTCCTTCTGAGCTTTCCCACGTTGTCTGTGTCGTTCTAATTTTGTTTGTTTTTTTGGGATTTTTTTCATTTCATTTGTATTTTCAGCTTTCCTTTCCTTTTTTTTTCTTTCTTTTTTTTTTCTGTTTCTCTTACGTGTACTTTCTTTACAATTCTGCTTTTCTTCGTTCCTCTCTTTTTTTTCCTCTTTTTCTATCGTTTTTTATCTGTTATTTATCTTCACGTTTCATTCTTTTCTTTTCTTTCTCATTTGCCCTTTCACCTTTCCTTTCTTTTTTTTGTGCTTTTCTGGGTTCTTCTCTTTCTCTAGTTCTCTCTCTCTCTCTCTCTCACTTTCTATTTCTTTTTTGTTTAGTTATTTTTCGTATCTCTTATTCGCTCTTTATTTTCATCTTTTTCTTTCCTTCTTTTTTCTTTCCTTCTTTTTTATTTTCTTCTTTTTTCTTTCCTTCTTTTTTCTTTCTTTCTTATTGTTTCTCTTTCATGCTCTTTCTTTTCTGTCTTCTTCTTTTTCTCGCTAATTTCTATGATTTTTGTTTTGTTATTTTTGTTTGTCTTATTTGTTCTTTATTTCCTCCTTTCTTTCTTTCTTTCTTTCTTTTTTGACTTTTTCTCTCTCTTTTTCCTCTTTCATATTCATTCTTTCAAAATGCATTTTTCGTCGTTCATCTCTTTCTTTTATTTTGATAATTTCATGTCTTTTTTTTTAAATTAATTTTTCTACTTACTCTCTCTCTCTCTCTCTCTCTTTGAGGCGCTGATTCAAGCCATAGTCAATTGAACATCATGCCCTGCGGCAGGAGGCCCATCAGACTCCAGCCCCGCTTCTCTCTTTCGAATATCTCCTCCCATTTTCGGATCTTTGGTTACGCATCCTTAAATCAAATATGGAAAAATTAATGCACTATGTATGTTACAAAAAAAGAAAAAAGAAAAAAAGGAATTTGAAATCCCAAACCTTTGGTAAATTACAGTCAGAATCTTTTTTGACTTCCCCAACCTCCTAATGACAGGGAAACCTCTTTCCTTATGAGGGAATGCGGGAGAGATTACTTACCCATATTGTCTACGGGTTCGTTAGAGGCAACGAAAGGACGGATGTGTTCGCTTCGCTATATACGAAATAATGTTAGCCTTTGCTAACTGATTACCATACGTAGATTTGGTTACTAAACTATATTACGGTGATCTTTCTCCTGTCTAGATGTAGGGAGCAAGTGACAAAAAAACAGTCTTATAACACATATTTTGTATAAATGTTGGTGTGTCTGTGTATAGATTTTCTTTTCCTGTATACAGCGTCCCTTCAGGACGTGGATGTTCATGACTCTCCGAACCTTCTATCTCTTGTAATGCTTTAAAAAGTTTTTCCATTGACAAGCATCTCGACTCCTTCTTTTGACGTCTTGCGACAGATATACCATGAGAGTGTTAAATTCTCCAAGCCCTCATTATGTGATGAAAAAAAAATCAGCTGTCTCTTTTCTATTCACAGCATAACTGACATATTTTCATTTTAATTCTCCTTAAGTCTTCTTTGTTGCCTAAGACGTTTCATCCATAGAATTTCCATCATGTTACTATAGAGATTCATTTTTTCCTTGTTATATGTGAGTAGATTGTACAGCATTCTCTGTCGTATATGAGGATTTACTTACAGATAAATCGTGAAAATTTAGAAGAAATACAGTAACACAAAGATACAATTTTTTCAAGACAGAAACCAATATGTGGAAGGTTCTAAGCTTATTTTTCAGTAAAATTTACGACAAAGAATATAAGATATTTAAAAAAAAAGAACTTCTATTGATCAAGAGTCATTTAAAAGTACATCGGTACACAGCCCTCTTTTCCTTATAGTATAGACCGAAATCCGAACGTTCAGTGGGATAGCCAAAAATGCCTTTCAAAAGCTAAGCAAAGTATTTTGAAACGGGAAAATTTCGTTAAACACAAATGAAAGAATAATGAGCAGTAATGTAATAGCAGACCTCCCATAAGGTAATGAATGCTAGACAATCTCTTTCCAGATGTAGAAGAGACTTGAAGCAAGAGAATCAAAGAAATAGGCAACTGAACTGTTATGTAATATCAGTCCTTTTATATTGCAATGAATGCTGGACAATCTCCTAGAGATAAAGAAGAAACTTGAAGTAAAAGAAACAAAGATCAGGCTACTGAACTGTTATGTAATATCAGTCCTCCTATATGGCAGTGAATGCTGGAAAATATCCTCACAGATAAAGAAGAGACGTGAAGCAAGAGAAACAAAAAAAAGACTACTGAACTGTTATGTAGTATCAGTCCTCCTATATGGCAGTGAATGCTGGACAATCTCCCCACAGATGAAGAAGACACTTGAAGCAAGAGAAACAAAGAAAAGACTACTGAACTGTTATGTAATATCAGTCCTCCTATATGGCAGTAAATGCTGGACAATCTCCCCACAGATGAAGAATAGACTTGAAGCAAGAGAAACAAAGAAAAGAGTACTGAACTGTTATGTAATATCAGTCCTCCTATATGGCAGTGAATGCTGGACAATCTCCCCACAGATGAAGAATAGACTTGAAGCAAGAGAAACAAAGAAAAGAGTACTGAACTGTTATGTAATGTCAGTCCTCCTATATGGCAGTGAATGCTGGACAATCTCCCCACAGATGAAGAATAGACTTGAAGCGAGAGAAACAAAGAAAAGAGTACTGAACTGTTATGTAATATCAGTCCTCCTATATGGCAGTGAATGCTGGACAATCTCCCCACAGATGAAGAATAGACTTGAAGCAAGAGAAACAAAGAAAAGAGTACTGAACTGTTATGTAATATCAGTCCTCCTATATGGCAGTGAATGCTGGACAATCTCCCCGCAGATGAAGAATAGACTTGAAGCAAGAGAAACAAAGAAAAGAGTACTGAACTGTTATGTAATATCAGTCCTCCTATATGGCAGTGAATGCTGGACAATCTCCCCACAGATGAAGAATAGACTTGAAGCGAGAGAAACAAAGAAAAGAGTACTGAACTGTTATGTAATATCAGTCCTCCTATATGGCAGTGAATGCTGGACAATCTCCCCACAGATGAAGAATAGACTTGAAGCAAGAGAAACAAAGAAAAGAGTACTGAACTGTTATGCAATATCATTCCTCCTATAGGGCAGTGATATCAGTGTTTTTCCATGGCAATGAATGCTCCACAATCGTTACACAAATGAAAAAGAGACTTGAAGAAACAAATGTTTTGTTTTACGGCATATCAACACCTTTATGGTTTGTGTAATGCCGGCAAGATTTTTGCAATAGATTTGTATGAATAGAGTAGAGTAAGTATTGGTAAGAAACCAGTTGGTAGATCAGGCTTCATTTAAGTATTTTTGTAAAGAGTTTCTTTGTCGAGTCAAATATATTGCTGGTATTTTTTTCAATAACGTATTGCAATTTTTGCTATAAAAATCTATGTTCGCACTTTCATAGTATTTTGACCCCAACTTGGGAGTTAATTATTTGCTCTTAGCTGAAACTGTAACAGAGGCTACCACCCCGAGTCAGAGTGAACCTGGGAATAACTGCAATCAAGAAGGGGTTCTAGGCTCCTCAGAACCTGCAATAGCTCAAGCAGCCGTCTTGCTACCAGATGTAGTTTATCATCATACCCAGGTCAATGGTTCTACAGAAAGATGATGAGAATACCATGGACTGAACATATGAACAACGACAAAGTTTTAGAGAACCTGGAAGCAAAAAGGATACTTAGCATCATTTCTAGTTTCGTTTCATTTGGTTTATTTAATGACGACAAGATTTTTGTTGTTTGTATTTTTTTTCAAAAATGTGTTGATGATAATATTTTTCTTCAAAATGTATTGTTATTAATTTTTTTTTCCCCAGAACGTTTGCTGGTAATATCTTTCTTTTTCAAAAGTGTAATGTTGGTAATAATTTATTGCTGGTAATAATTTTTTGTTTCAATATGTATAGTTGGGATTATTTATTTTTCAAAAATGTATTGATGTTAATATTTTTCTAGAATATGTATTTGTATTCATTTTTTAACCAGAATGTATTGCTGGAAATATTTTTCTTTTTCAAAAATATAATGCTGGTAATAATATATTGCTGGTAATAATTTTTTGTTCAAATATGTAATGCTGGTAAATTTTTTTTAAAATGTATTGATGTTAATATTTTTTTCTTCAAAATTTATTGCTCTTAATTTTTTTTCCCAAAGTGTATTGCTGGCAATATTTTCCTTTTACAAAATTGTAATGCTGGTAACAATGTATTGCTGGCAATATTTTTTTGTTCAAATATGTATTGCTGGTAATATTTAAAAAACAATGTATTGAAGTTAACATTTTTTCTTCAAAATGTGTTGCTATTAATATTTTTCCCCAAATATATTGCTGGTAATATTTTCCTTTTTCAAAAATGTAATGTTGGTAATAATTTATTGCTGGTAATAATTTTTGGTTCAAATATGTAATAATAGTAATATTTTTGTCTAAAAATATATTACTGGTATTAAAACTATTTTTACACTTTCATAGTGTTTTGATCCCAGTTAGAGTATTAAGTATTTGCCCAGAGCTGGGACCCTAACAGTTGCTACCACCCTGGTTCAGGGTAGACCTGGGAACACCAGCAATTAAGAGGTGCTTCCACGCTCCTCAACACCTCCCGATAAGGGGCCTTGTTGTCGGGTGTAGTTTATCGTCTTACCCAGGACGTGGATGTAGTTTATCGTCTTACTGACAGGCATTATTTCTTAGAAATTTCAAGGGTACACAGTGCGGAAAAAGGGGCTTAGAAAATTGTTGGCAGATTACGGGATTAGGAGAGATAACAAAAAAAAAATAAAAATTATTAAGCGCTATAAAGGACAGGTAAATATGGCGAGCCGTGATCGCCTAAAGTGAAACGACACACAGAAGCAGAAGAAGAAAAACTAATTTGTTTAAGTTCAATTAAATTGAAATTGAAAATATTACTTCAATGAAAGGTTCGTTATTGCGAATAACAATGCCACTTCTTGCTTATTAAGCAGCGTTAATTTAAAGAAATGATTTGCGCTACCTGGTAAGTGAGGCCCGTGATAAATCTATAGGAGTAAAAGACGTGGGCGTAAGGGCGGAGGCTGCCAGAGATAAGGTAATCAACTAACTAGACACAATCAGATGAGAACAAAGGTCTGCACAAACGGATTAATTTCCATAAAGGCCTTCCTTGTTAGCTCCCATCTTTTTTCTTTTCTTCAGGCGCACACACACAGACACATATATA
>OZ010587.1:30142013-30144513 GCA_963932145.1 Acanthosepion lycidas
TTTTCTGGATAGAAAACGTTAATCACACCATTACCATAAACCTATGACAAAACGATTATTTACGGTATCAAAAATAATTAAAAAAAAAAAAAAAAAAAGATGAATTCGTAGCAAATTTGTTTACGGAAACAGTTGATAAAATACTTGTTTTATCTTAGAACAAAGATCATCATCTTGTATAGGGCAATAAAGTTCATCCGGGCCGTCCTGTGCTACAAATGAGCTAAAATGTAGAAAAATTTGAAATAAATCTAAGTAAAAATGCAAAAATTTGGCCAATCTGATTTTTGTATCTTACAGTAATATAAGTTGTTGGAAAATCAGTGAAATAAAAAATTTGGCGACTTTTGGTATCTGAGCACTTTTTTGGATACGTACCCTAAATGAAGTTTCTCAGAAAAGTGATAAAGGAACTGATGCAGTAATCATGTTTTAATTTGCATTGCTATATATAAACCAGTTTAAAGAGACCCGTATATAAATTTGACAGACTTCAGCGGTATATTAATTTGCCAGAACTCATTATAAAATCTGAAGTATTTAAAATCAGCACATGTAACGCGGTTGATTGATAAACATTTGAAAGCAATTCTCTTTGTTGAATGCAGAAGTTCCAAAGCAAATATTGATTATATCTTAAAAAGTTAAACTCCAATTTCACCAATCTCTGAGATTCGGATATAAGCGCACTGAGTGGGAAACAACTATTTCATTGATTATGTCGCTTTCGTTGATAACTGTTGTGGCTCTCTCCCCTTTTTACATGAGATAGACTCGTTCAAAGTATATTTATACTGACAGAGAGAATACCTGCTGTTGAGATCAGTCTCGATACAGTCTTTCACTGTTTGCGACGGCTGTCGGACTCTCTGCGTAAGCAGAGAAGAACCCGGACGAAGATTTGCCGAAGGGCAAGGTTTCGTTCGGGGAGGTAGACAGGGCCTGAACCCGTCTAGGCCGGTTCAAAAAGTCTATATTTTTAGCCGAGTCTACAGGCTCGGGGATACACACATTAAACCGGCCTTGTGCCACATTCTATCCGCGTGGGTGGATCGATAAATACTGAGATCCGTCTCGATACAGTCTTTGACTGTTTGCGACGGCTGTTGGACTCTCTGCGTTAGCAGAGAGGAACCCGGACGAAGATTTGCCGAAGGGCAAGGTTTTGTCCGAGGAGGTAGACAGGCCCTGAACCCGTCTAGGCGGGTTCAAAGGGTATATTTTTAGCCGAGCCTACGGACTCGGAGAAACCCACTTTAAACTCGGCCTTGTGCCACATATATTCCTCGTGGGTGGGATATTAAATGACAAGATACGTGCAAATACGTTGAGATACGTTGAGACAGGTTGAGAGATAGGGAGACAGACACAGGGTGTTCTCAGAGAGTTATACAAGAGTCCAGAGAGAGAGAGAGAGAGACAGAGAGAGATTACCTAAGGAATACGAAGGGAATGTGGGTGGTTTGCTACAGTGTAAGTGGACTGGTGGGTCCTAGCCGTGAAGGTTAGACAGAGCGACTTTTGGTATCTGGACAAAAATGTGCTGAATTCAAATGTTTATCAGGCAAGTTAATATTCCGCTGAGAGAGATAGATAGATAGATAGATAGAGAGAGAGAGAGAGAGAGAGAGAGAGAGAGAGAGAGAGAGAGAGAGATTACGGCTTTACTTACAGAAACTTGTACATATACTTTCTACTAACCCGCATTCCTGGACTACTAATCTTCATTTCAAGTCTGTATTCTTACGTTTAATACACTTATTTTTCTATCTCAATTACTGGCGTTGTTTATTTATTTGTGCAGGATTCCATTCACGGAATCCACAACAATATCTTTTTGGTAAATAAATATATTTTATGTTTTGGGTGTATTGTAATGAACAAAATGGTTATGCGGCCCGAGCTTGTCATTCTCTCAGTTATCTGACACCCCCTACCATGAAAAAGTTTGGTGACCCCAGGCAAGGTGGGTTTTGCTTTGAAGTTAGATTTGTGGTCCTTTACTGTTATGAATGATTCTTGTTCAGCACTGCGATTTATCATTTGGTCTAATTTCAGTTCAGCGGCTACATCTTTGGCTGATTTATATCATTTTTTGTGCTTTCAGTTGCTTTTTGTATAATAGTGTAATGTTGTTGGGTATAATGTTTTTGTGGACCGTAAGATCTTTTGAGTATATGCTTGTTGTTTTTTTTTTTTCAGCAAATATGAATACTTTTATTCGTGTCATTTATAATTTATTTTCAAATTGTCCAAGTTTTATTATTAATTTATGTTTCTGACCATGTCTGTCTTGTCGTTCTTGAAGATTTGCATTTTCTTACACTTAGGTGGGAATTTCCTTGTCTAGGCGTAGGTCTGTTTTTCAACGAGTATCGTAAGGTGATGATCTTATCCATTTTGTGTAAGTACTGTGTAAGTATAGCGAGATTGCTCAAACTGTGAGGGATACATACATATATATATATATATATATATATATATATATATATATATATAA
>OZ010587.1:30149513-30174513 GCA_963932145.1 Acanthosepion lycidas
CAACCTAATATATATATATATTGAACAATAAAAAATATTAAAAAATTAAAATCTTCAGATCCACTGGGTTGTAGATTAATATTCTTTCGTTTTTTTTATTATTATTTCATTTAGATTCCTCGACTAGTTTCGGCCAACATGGCCATCATCAGGAGAAGAAATATTTCTGCTTGCTGGTAGCACTAAACTACAGAAATGAATGTCTTGATGGAGAAAATGAACTTTTGTCTGTAGTTTTCATTTGTTT
The DNA here is from genome assembly GCA_963932145.1 of Acanthosepion lycidas. Lineage (NCBI taxonomy): Eukaryota > Metazoa > Mollusca > Cephalopoda > Sepiida > Sepiidae > Acanthosepion > Acanthosepion lycidas. The sequence continues at coordinate 30,149,761 of OZ010587.1, forward strand.
TTTTTTGTTTTTTTTTATCTTTTTAACATGAATCTTTTAACATTCCTTGTGTTGGTCAAACAGTCTCTTTTAATTTGTTATTTGAGATAAGAGCTGGATGGATCCATGCTGCTCTGAATTCCCCTGGTCAGTTTGACAGTTTTATTGGTTCCTGGAGAGGGGATGTGTTGCTGTTAAGTGTGTGTGTGTGTGTTATTTGGTTCTTAGGGAGTGAGTGAGTATGATATGTGTAAGCGTGTGTATTGCTGTGGGTGTGTGTTATCATTTGGCTCATTAGGGAGTGAGTTAGTATGATGTGTGTAAGTGTGTATATTCGTGTGGGTGTGTGTATAAGTGTGAGGCCTCCACACCTCCGTAAGCATGTCTGTCTTGTGTGGGTGAGAAATGTGGGTAGGTTTTGATTTGTTGAGTTATATATTCATACTACTATCTATATATTGTTAAATTTGTGATTTAGCCCGGCTGGATATTGTGTTTTTAGACGTTGTATCCACTAATTTTCATGGGACTCTAAAATCTTTCTAATGTTATCTGCTCTGAACTTTTCTATTCTCTTAATTATAGTGAATTTAACATGGGTTTTGAAATCGTGTTTTTCCAGGCGGAAATGTTGTTCTACAGGTAATAATTTTTCATGGGGAGTCGACTTAATTCGATTAATTAATATATATATATATATATATATATATATATATATATATATATATATATATATATGTGTGTGTGTGTGTGTGTGTATATATATAAATATATATATATATATGTATGTATGCCTGTGTGTGTGTTTCCATTGACTGTCATTTTGTTATCTTGATTATGACATTATATATATATATATATATATACATATATATATATATATATATATATATATATATAGAGAGAGAGAGAGAGATAGATATCGACAAACTGAGATATATATGTAGGTAGATAGATTTGAACAGACAGAGACTAAGATATATGTCTATAGATAAATAGAGAGATAGATACAATGATCTGCGAATTTAACTATATTGTCGACATTGAACGAAAATAAATTCTTAGTATAAAGGAAATTTACATTAACTAGAAAGAGGTTTACGCTGAAGCGTCTCTCTTTTTTAAATTTAGATTTTGTAATGTAACTATAACAGCAAAAACATTTCGATTTTATTTTTGCCTTGAAAAAAAGTTGGAAGATGAAACGCGTCGGCAAAAAACTAAGATTTTTTTCCAATCGTCATCTTATACCAATTTGTCTTGTTCACAGAATCGATCTGGGAATTTAACTATACAGGTATGCATGATTTCTAATTGCTAAATTTTAATGCCTTCTTTGTTTTCAGCAATATGAGAGCCGGATGAAAAGTTCATTTGATTACATTCGATGATTTGATTACATACTCTCATTGAATATGGCTTATTTTTCAACATACTCCTCCTTTTAGTTTACATACTTCTTTCATCGGTGTTACGATGCTTGGATCCCATTGCAGAAGAAGCTTTCATTGTGTTGGTAAAAAAGAAAGCATCAACAGCTATGATGACGTCATCGTCACTACAGTATTGGTTCCCTGTCAAATGTCTTTTCATGTTGGGGAACAGATGATAGTCAAATTAGGAGAATAGGGAGGATGATCAATCAGATCAAAGCCTCCATCACGCACAGCAGCCATTGAAACCAAAGACGTGTCTGCTGGAGCTTTGACCTGATAAAACAAGATCCCGTTTGTCAGTTGTCCAGGGCATTTGCTCTTAATAAACTCTTCTAATTGCATCAACAAGTTGGCATAGTACTCGCCATTGATGATGTAGCCCTTTTGAATATATTCAATAAACACAATATTTTTTGTGTTCCCCAAAATTTATAGTACTCGCTATTGATGATGTAGCCCTTTTGAATATATTCAATAAACACAATATTTTTTGCGTTTCCCAAAATTTATAGTACTCGCCATTGATGATGTAGCCCTTTTGAATATATTCAATAAACACAATATTTTTTGCGTTCCCCAAAAGTTATACTACTCGCTATTGATGATGTAGCCCTTTTGAATATATTCAATAAACACAATATTTTTTGCGTTCCCCAAAATTTATGTAAATCTATGTTTTGTTTTTGTTTTTTAACTGATTGTGTAGATTTTTATGTTTCTAGAGTGATGGATTTTTTTTCCAAACACGGTCAGTGCATTGTGGCCGTGTATATAGTTGATGTTATTAAAATCTACGCATTCAGTTAAAACGAAATCCTTTGTATTGGTTAAAAGAATAGCCGAAAGCGCTCAGTTATAAAGATTTATTCAAACAAATTTTACACAGTTTACGTCCAGAAAAGAAATACAAACAAAAAAGACTTATCGTAGTAACTTGAATTAAACTTTTATAAACGTGGGATTAACGTCCAAATACACACACACACCTATATATATACATATATAACGTCATACATTAAGAAATGGACAATTTTATTTATTAAAGACATTTTTTATGTTTAACGTTCTTTTTATAGATACAAGTATTTAAGTAAATGCTCTGTTTATAATAAACAGTATTAAATAACATTTACCGGCCTGAATGTCCGAGAAATTTCCAAAGAAAATATTCGTCCTTGGACAGGATTCGAACCTGCATCCTATACGGAACCGTCATTCACGCTGACGTGCCTAACCGTTCGGCCACCAAGTATCGTTCAGTAGGCAAGGTCGAATTTACTGCTTATAAACTTCAATCTTCTATGAAATCTCGTACATTCATAACTGCTCATGGTGTATCGAATGTAAACAAATGACGTCATGCATTAAGAAATGGACAAAGTCCGACAATTTATTTATTAAAGACATTTTTTATGTTTAACGTTCTTTTTATAGATACAAGTATTTAAGTAAATGCTCTGTTTATAATAAACAGTATTAAATAACATTTACTGGCCTGAATGTCCACGAGTGCCTGACGATTGCATCTAGCATAAAACAAACTGTCACCTCCAAGTGTTGACTTCTATGTTCACTTTTATATATATATATATATATATATATAGGTTGTGATGGCTAAATAGTCGCCATTTTATATTTTTATTTTCGCGCAAGCAGTAGGGTCAGTTTGGCACCGTCTGTGAGAAAAAAACAACCTACGACGCAATTCTTGTCATCAGAAATTTGGATTCGTGCTGGAAGGTCCATTTCGGACGTTTCAGAATGTCTGGGTGTCAATCTGAGGATAGTGCAGAGGATTCGGAAGAATTTGGATGAGTCTAATGGTGATCACGAAGGTAAGACATTTCGAAAAACTCACTCTGATAAGAGAAAACCTTCAGAATTTGTTGGTCAGGACATCAGAATGAACACAGAGGTCTACATCACCTGCCTTGAGGAGGTAAGTTCTGTCCTGGGAACAAAAGTATGGCTGCTGGAAGACCTTATGCCTGAAAACAGGACCCTTCGCCATGCCACAAAAGCAGGAGAACCGAGTCATGGTTGTCAGACAATTTCTGCGACCATATTTACCACTTACATCTGGCCACCTAACTCCCCAGACTGCAACCTCCTTGATTATTATGTCGGGCGCAATTGAGCGGGAGACCAACAAAAGTTCTTGTAACACCAAAGATGAACTGAAGGCAGGGATTATTGCAGCATTCACCAACTTAAAATAGGAGACTGTCCAAAATAGTTCCAGGAGATTCCGAAGTCGTCTGGAGGCCATGGTTGAAACCAATGGCGATTTTATTGAATAAATTTACTCTTTAGTATTTCAATATATTTTTGTGTTATTTTGGTAAATATATATGTTAAAATGTTATTTTCATTTTTGCGTAAATTAAGACGACGATTTATCCATCGACCCTCTGTGTGTGTGTGTGTGTGTTTGTGCACGTATGCGCGCGCGCGACGCACACACACACAGACACACAAACGCACGCGCACACACACATACACACCCACACACACACACACATATATATGTGAAAATATATAGAAAATAGGAAAGAACTGGTTAGGTAAATAATCCAAAGTTCTTTAGTATTTTTATTATTATTTTTAAAAAATAGTGCTCGATACAAAAGTAGAGCATAAATATAATTATTTATTTAAAATGTTGGAAACATATTTTTAAATAAATAATTATATATATATATATATATATATATATATATATATATATATATATAAAAGTGAACATAGAAGTCAACACTTAGAGGCGACAGTCTGTTTCATGCTATATGCAATCGTCAGGCCACGTGTGCTGTTATTTTTCTCGGCTATTTATATATATACGGGTTAGTGGTGCATTGTGGGTATTCTGTTATGGCGGTTATTTCACCGGAAGTGAAATGTGGCCTGACGATTGCATATAGCATGAAACATACTGTCGCCTCTAAGTGTTGACTTCTATGTTCACTTTTATATTTACACACGCTCTATCTCTGATATTGAGCACTTTGTTCCATAAATATAGCACAGCTTAAGACTATATTTTTATATATATATATATATATATATATATATATATATATATATATATATATATATATATATATATGTATGTATGTATGCATATTCCATTGAAAAACCATCATTGTCAGTTCTTCTTCGTTTAAGCTTTGCATATTTAGAAGTGCATATTTGCAGGTGCGTGTTTTTTGCCCGTTTATTCGAGGCAATTTTCGATCCTTTTTAGAGTTGAAGTGAACGAAGGATAGAAAAGGAGGCTTTGGTTTGCAGAGAATTTAAGGATTGTGTGTTGTCCCGATGAATTGTGGGTGTATCTAAATTGGCTGCCATGTCAGTGCTTGCAGAAGCGGAAGTATGAAAATGGCTATTTAATTTTGGTCTTTTCGATGTAGGGAACAATTTGAAATGAACGCGAGCAACAGTTTTGTATCATAAAGAAAAATAGAAACAACTGAAAGAGAAAGAGGGAAAATAAAATAAATGAACAAGAAAGAAAGAAAGAAAGAAAGAAAGAAAGAAAGAAAGAACGAACGAAAAAGGAAAGAAAGAACGAACGAAAAAGGAAAGAAAGAAAGAAAGAAAGAAAGAAAGAAAGAAAAAGGAAAGAAAGAAGGAAAAAAGAAAGAAAAAGGAAAGAAAGAAAAAGGAAAGAAAGAAAGAAAAAGGAAAGAAAAAAAGAATGAAAGAAAGAAAGAAAGAAAGAAAGAAAAAGGAAAGATATATATATATATATATTAGGTTGGTGCAAAAATAATGTCGTTTTTTGATGTTCAACATTATGTGAGAAAACGACATTATTTTTGCACGAACCTAATATATATATATATATATATATATATATATATATATATATATATATATGAAGAAATATAGTTTTAAGGTGTGATATATTTATAGGATAAAGTGCTCAATATCAGAGATAGAGCGTATGTAAATATAAATATAAAAGTGAATATTGAAGTCAATTCAGAGGCGACAGGCTGTTTCATGCTAGATACAATCGTCAGGCCGCGAGTGTTGGAATTAGTAGTTATAGCTATTTTCTCGTCCAATTTTTGGATTGGTTGTTTTAGTCTATTCTAACTGTTAATTTGTTTGTTGTTTACTTTATTTATTTGGATTGATAATAATAACTATTTTTTCCTCCAAACAAAGTTTGCAGGTTTTGGATTGATTGTTGTAAGCTGATGATATTTTCCTTATTTTCCATAATATTTTTTATTTGATTTGTGTTTTGTTTTTAATTTCCCAGACAGATATACTTAGAAAGAACTGTGCTGTTCGCCTATTTACTATTTTTGAAAGATGTTTTATGTGCATAGTTTCTTTGTTTCCAGGGACCATTAGTTACTCCTATATATACTTTTTCTTCATTAACTGGCGATTTTACCTAGGCTTGATATATTACATTGTTTTGTAAGCAATTACCGTTTAAAAGACATTCATTCTTTATTCTACAGTTACACGAGGGTTTAATTTGTTCGGGTGGTTTGTTGATAGTTTTCCTGTTGTGCTTTCATATATATATATATATACATATATATATATATATATATATATATATATACGTATATATATATATATATATATATATATATATATATACATATATATATATATATATATATATAAGCTTTGAGACATATATATATATATACACATATATATATGATATACTATATGTTATAAATTATATATATGCGCGTGATCTCAGTTTATACGTCTATATCTAATATTCTGCATATATATATGTATGTGTGCATGTATATATATATATATATATATATATATATATATATATGCGTGTATTTGTGTGTACAGGGGAATTCCATTTTTAAAAAATGCTTACAAAAGGTTAATACGCATATAAATCGTTGGTGGACGAAAAGATCCCGCAAGAATGAATAAAAAGGCGCGAAAACAGATTGAAGACGTTCGAGAAAAGAAGGAAAAAAGAGGGAAATTGGTTGTAAATCCAGAAACAAAGGAAAACTGCGAAGAAAAGGAAAATAAAGACGGCTGACTAATAAGGGTAGATAAAAAATATGGATGAAAACATTGATCTAAAAACGATAAATGACAATTTGCATTTATGCTCCGGAAGATTTTGATCGATAAAAGACCAGGTATAAACAATTGTGGCACCCTGCATTTTTAGAAAGACTAAAAAGAGATATTCATAGAAATATGATTTAATTTTTATTCGGTTTATTAACCAGTTGTTAGTTATTTAGAAACGAAGAATAATTGAGTTTTGAGAATAATTCTCTAACTGTATTTAGGCGATCCAAAGAGAAGAAAAAAAAATAATAAAAAGAAAGAGAAAGAGGAATAGATAATACAAAACCCGGTCATAAGTAAAACTAAGACAAGACAGGTGTCAAAATATATCAGGTCAAATTACCTGACCGAAATCCAGGGAAATAGAAATTGTTATATTTGGTTGAAGAAATAGAGTTTGGAGATAATAAAATAAAACAAAAAGAAGAGGAAAGACAGAAACATAATACGAAACCAGGTCGTAAGCGAAAACACACACGTACGACCAGCACCTAACAAGTGTCAAAATTATCAGGTCAAGCACTTGAACTAATTCCATGTCCGCGTAGGATGGAAGTTGTTAAGGTTGGCTGAAACAATAAAGATTTTTTAGAACAATGGAAACGAAATTTTAATCGTAGGAAAGGTGTTTCTTTTGTGTTGGGGGGGTGACCAGTGGAACTGTATACAGATTCTGACCTGTTAAAAAATTCGAACCCCACGATGATGAAGTGGAGACATTTTCAATTCAGATAATTAAGATTTTTGACTATCAGGTCTGACCAAAAACAAAGAAGGAAAAAAAAACGATTGTCTCGGCTCACAGATAGCGCCAATATTCTTTCCTGAAGTCACATCTAATTAGCGGCAGGCTGTTTTGACAGAACCCAGGTGAGAAAAAGCCAAGATTATCATTTTTCGTACGTGTGAAAAAGGCCAAATTAGATTTTGTTTTTTTTAGAACAAGAACGATGTAAGCCACGCCCGATTGGAGACGGGAGGCGTCCCACCACAGTCTCATTAGCCGAAAGCGATCACGTGATATGCGGAAAGAGGAGGGAGAATGCTCGATCAAGAACCATTGGTCGAAAACGGTCACCTGACATACGAGAGACCGGGAGAGATGGGTATGCGACTTCCCCCCAGAGGCACTGTGAGGAAGTAGGGGTGAAAATAATAGCGATAATGGGAAATCAGAACTAATGCGACTTTTGGGATTATCGAGAGAGCCCTGACGCCGACAGACCCACCCCGGTTTGCTGCGGCGTCAATAAAAGCAGGACCCCAATCGACAAAAAAATGAGTTCAGCCCCGGACGGCAGCGGGAAGAGATCACCTCGGACGACAGAGAGTTGCGGCTGAGTTGCGGCAAGAAATCCTTCCAGCCCAAGTCGAAAACAAGAAATCCTTCCAGCCCAAGTCGAAAACAAGAAATCCTTCCGGCCCAAGTCAAAGACAAGAGAAGTTCTATCTAAGTCGACGAAGAAGAAGATTACTCGAAAGCCGCGGAGAAGTTGCAGCCAAGTCGAAGACAAGGCCAAAGAGTTACTGGACGGAAGAAGAAGAAGAAGTTAAAATCAAGCCCAGCTGAGAACAGAATTCGACCCAACCAGATCGAAGTGAAAAAATACAACTCAAGTCGAAGAGAAGAATCAACTGCGAATGATTGATAGAAATTAGCCCCAGTGTCGAACTAAACCACACTCCGACATACACAATTCTAGAGAGTAGACAATTCGAAATCGTTAGGTTCTATGATAGAAGCTTGGTGCCATAGTCCACAGAGCGGGTCGGGAATGAGAACAATTTTTCTTTATGTAACGGACATTAGATATAAAAGGTTGTCACCCTTTTTTTTTATCAGTAATTTTTTGTCTCGTGAGTTTTTTTTTCTTTTACTTGTGTTTTGCCACCCCCGTCGGACTCAACTTGCATACGGCCCAATCCCTGCTGGTCCTGTCTGTCTAAGATCTAAACACAACGTGGGTAGACAGACCGGAGATCAGTACAGTTGCTTTAGCAAACAGGTATTGGAAGCGGGTTGGGAAAGGCGAGGCTGGTGATCATCTAACCAAGAGGTTGGAGCGGCACGCTTGGAACCAGGAGGAGCGACCAGGAGGAGCGACGTCACAGTTGGCGCCGTAACCAAAGGATTCGACCCTGGGCCAGGTGTGTACCCGTCACACAAGGAAAGAGGAAAAGAAAGCGCCATGTGTAATTTTACTGAAAAATGAAAAATGAAAAATGAACCAGGGATAAGACAAGCAGACTGAGAGCAACTAGACATAATAACAAAACCAAAAAAAAAACAAAAGAGTTCTTCACCACAGGACTAAAGAATTATTTCGAATCAATCGTCAACATCTACGTGTTTAATATCTACAGTCAGGCATTATTTTTTTTTTCTAGTCTCACTTTCTTTTTCTCATTCTTTTCTTTCGTACGTTTTTATATACGTGAAGGTGGCGTCATGGCTTGCATCTCGGGCTGAGGAAATCAGATATCTGACTTCGAATTCCATTTGAGTTTCCTTATATTCACGTTCGTGCAAATACCCTTGGGAAAGGTATAAATCCATGATTCCCTCCAGATATGGGTTAAACATTATCGAAAACTTGGTTTTCAACCGTGGCTGGCAACCAGCCTAGGAGAATGTCAACTCAGAATTTAATACACTGACCCTGTAACCCTAGCCACCCGCATGATATTATGCTAATCGTGCAGATTACAATGACTATAATCCCGACTGCAGTCGACTCTGATCATCTCACTTTCTCTCTCTCTCTCTCTCTCTATATATATATATATATATATATATATATATACATACATACATACATACATATATATATATATATATATAGACACACACACACACACACACAAATATATATATATATATATATATATATATATATATAAATATATACGGAGTGACCCAAAAAAACGGGAATTTTTGAAGTGCGTATTGCAGGACATCAGCGAGTGGCAACACTGCGAGATACTGACCTTGAGCAAGTAAACATTTCTCCATTTATAATTCAAGATGAAATACACTGTATCCCAGCTGAGATGTTGCAGCAGTCAATGAGGAATCTTAACAGCCGATTTCAAGAATGCATTCTTACAAGAGGACGCCATCTACAGGACGTAATTTTTTAAAATATGAAAATTCCATCATTGTTTCTTAAATGGCATGTTTTAAGGTTTCAATTTCTATGAATAAAATATTTTTCTTTTGTCACTCTTGGTTTTATTGGATTGTTAAATGTTCCCGTTTTTGGGGTCACCCTGTATATATAATAATATTTGATATATATATAATTCTGTAACTTTCGTTATTTCATCACACTCTCTAAAATCGCCATACATTGGCTGATCGAAACCAAATTTTTGGCAATAGTGAAAACAGGTTAATGACTACAATGTATAGTTAGTTTTACAAAGGTTTAGTACAATAAATTACAATTAATTTTTTGGAAAAATTAAGTTTCATTATTTAACATACAAAATACTCCCACTATTTAAAAAAAACAGTTTAATGATTAAAATAACAAATACTTATTTAATAAGAATTCATTTTTGTTTTGCATGACTTTTCTTTAACTTTTTAGATACAAGTTATCAGTTTCCAGTTCGCCTTGCGTTTGCGAAAACTATAAACAAATCACAAGGCCAAACGCTTCAAAAAGTTGGAATTTGGCTCCAGAAAGAAATATGTATTATGGACAGTTGTATATTGCTTGCTCAAGAGTAAGAAATCATAAGAATTTATTCTTCGCTGTTAGAAAAGAACAAAATTCTTAAAAATATTGTTTAACATAAAGTCCTATAAAATTAAATTTAAGACATTATTAAACTGCATAGTAGGGTTTTTGTCAAAGTATTTTCCAGGCAAATCAGCCTATTCAAATTTCAGCGATTAGTTTACGAAACTGAAAGAAACGTGTAGCTTATAAAAAATGTTAGCGATATATTCAACATTAATGTGATGATTTCAACGGGCGTTAACGTGTTGCCAAAAAATTCTAGTATATATATATATATATATATATATATATATATATATATATATATATATATATGTATGTATGTATGTATGTATGTATGTATATAATAAAAAGGCTTAAACACAAATATTCCAGGGTCATAATTTATTCCATTGGAATCGTAAATACGATCCAATTCATCAGACCTACAAATTCAAAAAGAAAACAGAAAAAACAACTCCGGGAATAAAAAACAAAATTTAGTGAGAGTGTATGTATGAGAGTGTGGGACGAATGTTAGAGTAAATGAAAGCTATAGAGTGGGGTAACAGACGAGAGAAGAACAGGAAGGTCTAAAGATGGAGGGGGGATTAAAATTTAACAGAGAGAAGTTCTAATGAGATTGCATATGTATGTGGATATTTATATGCGAAGTTTTAATTAGATTGCATATGTATGTGTATATTTACCACTAATATTATCTATCTATCTATCTATCTATCTATCTATCTATCTATCTCTCTCTCTCTCTCTCTCTCTATATATATATATATATATATATACGAAGCGCAAACTCTTCAGATAACGAAAGGATTGTAAACTGAGACTTTGATCCTAACTGGGGTCGGCCTTGATCTTTTTTTATTTTCATTTTTTATTTATTCATATAGAGAACATCCGAGCATTCACAGACACATTTGACAAACATTTGTTAAATATGGATACTTGTATGGTCAACTATTCAGTGGAATTATTCCCTGTACTGTACAGAGACGGGGAAAACACCATCTTAATATCTTAGAAGCTGTTGCGATTAACACGTTGCGTCCAGCACTGTGTAGATAGACAAAACTGAAGCATTAAATTTGAATTGTTTGGACAATCATTGAGTCAGTCTGGATTACTTTTTCTTTCTTTTATTTTTCCTTCTCTCTCCTCGTGTCTTTTAAAATCCTATTTATACAAACCATCCCTTCAGTAATTTAATTCGGGCGATTTTTTTTTTATTTCTGACGAAGTGTCGGAGGAAAGACGCCATAAGTTTTATTTTATCCGATTTTAATCAAAATTATAATTATTGTATTCTATATTAAATTCAAATCCCTATTTTAGAACTAGTTTTATCACGGCGCCGTACGAGAAATATATTTGCTTATTAACGGGGTTAAATCAACCACATCTTCATCAATACCCTCAACAATACCCCATCCGTTTAAGGGGTAAACTACGGTCCCATCACTTTTAAACTTTCTGAAGTCCTGTTCCCAGAACCATGTCATCCCAGGTTATATCTCTATGCGTGTAAGACGCCGAAATTCCATTAGTATTGAATGTACATTTCGCAGAGAAGGAATCCATGACTATTTCGAAATAGTAAATTCCCTAAAAATATAGTACCAATCATTTTGATGCAATTTTTTATATGATTCATCCTTCTTTGATAAATTACGTTTTTTTTCTAAATATTTGCCCAAATGTGATATATTTCACCAAAAACAGAACCTACCCGCCAGCCTAGGTATGACGATAAACTACATCCGCGTCCTGGGTGTGACCATAAACTACATCCGCGTCCTGGGTATAACGATAAACTACATCCGCGTCCTGGGTATGACGATAAACTACATCTGCGTCCTGGGTATGACGATAAACTACATCCGTGTCCTGAGTAAGACGATAAACTACGTCCGCATCCTGGGTATGACTATAAACTACTTCCGCCGACCTGGTTATGAAGATAAACAACATACACGTCTTGGGTGTGACGATAAACAACATCCGCGTCCTGGGTATGACGATAAACTACATCCGCGTCCTGGGTAAGACGATAAACTACATCCGCGTCCCGGGTATGACGATAAACTACATTCGCGTCCTGGGTAAGACGATAAACTACATCCGCGTCCTGGGTATGACGATAAACTACATCCGCGTCCTGGGTAAGACGATAAACTACATTCGCGTCCTGGGTATGACGATAAGCTACATCCGCGTCCTGTGTAAGACGATAAACTACATTCGCGTCCTGGGTATGACGATAAACTACATCCGCGTCCTGGGTAAGACGATAAACTACATTCGCGTCCTGGGTATGACGATAAACTACATCCGCGTCCTGGGTAAGACGATAAACTACATTCGCGTCCTGGGTATGACGATAAACTACATCCGTGTCCTGGGTAAGACGATAAACTACGTCCGCATCCTGGGTATGACTATAAACTACTTCCGCCGTCCTGGTTATGAAGATAAACAACATACACGTCTTGGGTGTGACGATAAACTACATCCGCGTCCTGGGTATGACGATAAACTACATCCGCGTCCTGGGTAAGACGATAAACTACATCCGCGTCCCGGGTATGACGATAAACTACATTCGCGTCCTGGGTAAGACGATAAACTACACCCGCGTCCTGGGTAAGACGATAAACTACATCTGCGTCCTGGGTATGACGATAAACTACATCCGCGTCCTGGGTAAGACGATAAACTACATTCGCGTCCTGGGTATGACGATAAGCTACATCCGCGTCCTGGGTAAGACGATAAACTACATTCGCGTCCTGGGTATGACGATAAACTACATCCGCGTCCTGGGTAAGACGATAAACTACATTCGCGTCCTGGGTATGACGATAAACTACATTCGCGTCCTGGGTAAGACGATAAACTACACCCGCGTCCTGGGTAAGACGATAAACTACATCTGCGTCCTGGGTATGACGATAAACTACATCCGCGTCCTGGGTAAGACGATAAACTACATTCGCGTCCTGGGTATGACTATAAACTATATCCGCGGCCTGGGTATGACGATAAACTACATTCGCGACATGGGTAGGACGATAAACTACATCCGCGTCCTGGGTATGACAATAAACTACATTCGCGTCCTAGGTAAGACGATAAACTACATTCGCGACCTGGGTAGGACGATAAACTACATCCGCGTCCTGGGTATGACAATAAACTACATTCGCGTCCTGGGTATGACGATAAACTACATTCGCGACCTGGGTAGGACGATAAACTACATCCGCGTCCTGGGTATGAAGATAAAATACATCCGCGTCCTGGGTAAGGAGATAAACTGCATCCGAGAGCAAGTTATCTTTTCAGGAGTTTTTGAGGAGTGTAGAAACACCTCTTAATTTCTTGTCTCGTCTTGGTAGCACCTGTCAGGCTCCCAACTATGGTCAAAAAGTTAAGCCCAAAATGGTGTCAATAACACCATGAAAGCGTAAAAATAGGTTTTAATACAAGGTATTTTTTTCTTTGAGAAAAAAATATTACCAGCAATAAAAATCTCGTCGTCATTAAATAACTCATTCAGGTTGATATACCGTAAAACAAATCAAACCAATATATACTGAGATAGATAGATAAAAAATATTACTAGCTATAAAAATCTTGTCGTCATTAAATAACTCATTCAGGTTGATATACCGTAAAACAAATCACACCAATATATACTGAGATAGATAGATAGATAGATAGATAGATAAAAAATATTACCTGCAATAAAAATCTTGTCAGCATTAAATAACCCATTGAGGTTGATATGCCGTAAAACAAATCGAACCAAACCAATATATACTGAGATAGATAGATAGATAGATAGATAGAAAGGAAGAAAAGAAGAAAGAAAGAAAGAAACCATTGGGCTGAGATAGATAGATAGATAGATAGATAGATAGATAAAAAATATTACCATCAATAAAAAATCTCGTCGGCATTAAATAACTCATTCAGGTTGATATACCGTAAAACAAATCGAACGAATATATACTGAGATAGATAGATAGATAGATAGATAGATAGATAGATAGATAGATACATGGATAAAAAATATTACCAGCAATAAAAATCTCGTCGGCATTAAATACCTCATTCAGCTTGATATACCGTAAAACAAATCAAACCAATATATACTGAGATAGATAGATAGATAGATAGATAGATAGATAGATAGATAGATAGATAGATAAAAAATATTACCTGCAATAAAAATCTTGTCAGCATTAAATAACCCATTGAGGTTGATATGCCGTAAAACAAATCGAACCAAACCAATATATACTGAGATAGATAGATAGATAGAAAGAAAGAAAGAAAGAAACCATTGGGCTGAGATAGATAGATAGATAGATAGATAGATAGATAGATAGATAGATAGATAGATAAAAATATTACCAGCAATAAAAATCTTGTCGGCATTAAATAACTCATTGATGTTGATATACCGTAAAAAAAAATAGAAACCAAACCAAACCAAGAACCATTTCTAAAAATCTAGGTCACTTAGATTTTCTAATTAAAATACAATCTGCTTCCCGGATTACATCAGATAAACATCTTCTTAATTTGTCTAATTATTGTTTCTTTGACACTGATAAATTGCTCTTGTTCAGGGCTTTAGATGTTTGTATCCCGCCTAGGAGTATTGATAACGTTGAAACTTTCAGAGAATTTTAAATGCTATATTCTCAATTGAAAAAAACATTCGCCCACTTCCAGTGAGAATTTAGGTTACCTTAAAGTCCGCCTAAATCATCTTACTCACTGATTCGCCAATTCGCCTATCAATTTTAATGAGTTCTTCTGGCAGAAGAACCATTATCAGACTGCCAAATTATTAAAATCCAGGACAGATATTTATGTTACCAGACCTCATAAACGCTCAGATGTCGTTATTCTTAATTATTCTGACTCTGTTGCCAAAATGTCTGATATATTAGACGGCATCAACAAATTCCAGAAGTTACGTGATATCTCCTTTGATGACACCTTGAATACGGAAATTAAGTTTCAGAAAAAGGCTTCTTGAATCTCACAAAAGGAAGTTTCTTTCTAAGCAGGCGTATGATAGAATTTGCTCTGCAGGTTCCCAGCGTCCTAGAATGTATGGTCTAGCTAAAATTCATAAACCAAATATTCCTCTCATACCCATCTTGCTCATGATAGGTTCTGTCCAGCAAGGATTGGCAATGTTGCTTGTCGAAATTCTTGATTCTATTCTGATGTTTTATTCAGACCACTGTATTCCCGACTCCTTTCATTTTGCGTCATATACAAGTAAATTAAACCTTTCTACTGATATCGAATATCATGTGCCATTTGATATTTCTTCTTTGTTCACCAATGTACCCCTCAATTGATATTTGTGTCGTCTCTTTATATCGAGCCCCCCTTAAAACCTCTTCCTTTACCAAGAACGTTTTTGTTGAGTTGATGGAGATGGCTACTAAGTCTGTCTCATTCAGCTTCAATAATATTATGTATCGGCAAATCGATGGCGTATCGATCTGTAGTCCTTTGGGACCATTTATGGATAATATTTTCGTAAGGCTCCATGAGAAAAAAAAAGTTTGATAAGGTTCCCAAACCAAATATATTGATGATACCTTTTCATCTTTTAAATCACATAGAGGCGAATAGATTGTATGTAGCATTTAAACAATCTCCACCTCTCCTCACAATGTACGATAGAAGGAGAAAATTATATGATTTCTTTCTTCTTCTTCTTTTTCTTCTTCTTTTTCTTCTTCTTCTTCTTCTTCTGCTTCTTATTATTATTTTTTATTCGTCTTCTTCTTATTCTTATTCGTATTATTCTTCCTAGTTATTTTATAACTTCGTCTAGTTATTCTTATTCTTATTCTTATTCGTCTAATTCTTCTTATTCTTATTCGTCTTATTCTTATTCTTGTCGTCTTCTTATTCTTATTCGTTTTATTCTTATTCCTTTTCTTATTCTTATTCTTATTCGTCTTATTCTTCTTATTCTTATTCGTATTATTCTTCTTATTCTTATTCGTATTATTCTTCCTATTTTTATTCTGCTTCGTCTACTTATTCTTATTCTTATTCGTCTAATTCTTCTTATTCTTATTCGTCTTATTCTTATTCGTTTTATTCTTATTCCTTTTCTTATTCTTATTCGTCTAATTCTTCTTATTCTTATTCGTCTTATTCTTCTTATTCTTATTCGTATTATTCTTTTATTTTTATTCTGCTTCGTCTACATATTCTTATTCTTATTCTTATTCGTCTTATTCTTATTCTTGTCGTCTTCTTATTCTTATTCTTGTCGTCTTCTTATTCTTATTCGTTTTATTCTTATTCCTTTTCTTATTCTTATTCTTATTCGTCTTATTCTTCTTATTCTTATTCGTATTATTCTTCTTATTCTTATTCGTATTATTCTTCCTATTTTTATTCTGCTTCGTCTACTTATTCTTATTCTTATTCGTCTAATTCTTCTTATTCTTATTAGTCTTATTCTTATTCTTGTCGTCTTCTTATTCTTATTCGTTTTATTCTTATTCCTTTTCTTATTCTTATTCTTATTCGTCTAATTCTTCTTATTCTTATTCGTCTTATTCTTCTTATTCTTATTCGTATTATTCTTCCTATTTTTATTCTGCTTCGTCTACTTATTCCTATTCTTATTCGTCTAATTCTTCTTATTCTTATTCTTATTCGTCTTATTCTTATTCTTGTCGTCTTCTTATTCTTATTCGTTTTATTCTTATTCCTTTTCTTATTCTTATTCGTCTAATTCTTCTTATTCTTATTCGTCTTATTCTTCTTATTCTTATTCGTATTATTCTTTTATTTTTATTCTGCTTCGTCTACATATTCTTATTCTTATTCGTCTAATTCTTCTTATTCTTATTCGTCTTATTCTTATTCTTGTCGTCTTCTTATTCTTATTCGTTTTATTCTTATTCCTTTTCTTATTCTTATTCTTATTCGTCTTATTCTTCTTATTCTTATTCGTATTATTCTTCTTATTCTTATTCGTATTATTCTTCCTATTTTTATTATGCTTCGTCTACTTATTCTTATTCTTATTCGTCTAATTCTTCTTATTCTTATTAGTCTTATTCTTATTCTTGTCGTCTTCTTATTCTTATTCGTTTTATTCTTATTCCTTTTCTTATTCTTATTCTTATTCGTCTAATTCTTCTTATTCTTATTCGTCTTATTCTTCTTATTCTTATTCGTATTATTCTTCCTATTTTTATTCTGCTTCGTCTACTTATTCCTATTCTTATTCGTCTAATTCTTCTTATTCTTATTCTTATTCGTCTTATTCTTATTCTTGTCGTCTTCTTATTCTTATTCGTTTTATTCTTATTCCTTTTCTTATTCTTATTCTTGCTTACGGCCACATCACTTTGAAATACTGGTTCCCGGACGATCGCCGATTATAATATCAAGCCTGGTCAGTATATAAATTGATGACCGCTTAGGAATACTAGACGCTGTAAACATGGCTGAGCGCTAATGGCTAATGGCTCGGCATTGTTAATCGGAGAGCCGAGTTCCAATTCCTGTTGGGTTTATTATATTCATTTACATGCAAATATCCTTAGAATATATATTTTTCGCTCACTAGTTTTTTTATTCTCTGCTCTGCTTAGGGCATCGATAACTTTTATTGGTTTCTTAATTTATTCGTTTACTTGATTGTTTTTTTGTTTTTTTTTTTTGACTAAGTATTGCGAGGTTGGGCGATTTCGTCGACCTACTCGGATGTTTAGTCTTTTTTTTCCCATTTTTTTTTCCCCAGATACCAGTTTGTTTAAATATATTTTTATTTGCAAATTGTACTATCCGGCTTTTTTTTTATACAACTCAAGTATAGGTTTATAATACGCACACACACACATTAGATATATACATATATATATATGCATACATATATATATATATATATATATATATATATATATATATATATATATATATATATATATATGTATATATATACACACACACGGTGGCAATAAAGCCACTATACAGTTAAATATAGTAAAATAGCAAAGCAGTGAATCAGGCGGTTTGCAATTCGAACATTATCGGTAATTAATTCGCTATTAGTTTCCATGGCATCTTCTTGTTATTAATCAAAGTTAACCAGAACCAAGAATTAAAAAATAATAAATTTCTGGACTGTTAATTACTTTGTCTTAATTGTTATTGTAAGTTACTGTATAGTGACTTTATTGCCACCGTATATATATATATATATATGACACAGCGAGGGAAATAGTTTTTTAACATTTAAATTGCCATCACTCTTCGTTACAATTTACAATGAAAGTTGAAAATTATATGTTGCCTTTCTTGGACGTGTTAGTCGCGAAAACTCCATCTTTCGTCACCAGCGTATACAGAAAACCCACTTTTACAGGGTTATATTTTAGTGTGTATTCTTTTACCCCTAAGTCGAGGAAGATTAACCTTATCGAAACTCTTACCCACCGTGCATTGGTGATATGTATGGAATGTAAATTGGATGCTGAACTCAGGCAAATTACCGACATTTTCCTTTCAAATGGCTACCCTGAATGTGTTATTCTGAGTAGCATTAGGCTTAACATTTTAAAAGTTTAATGAAATTAAAACATTCAGTCCCCTTAAATGTCATGTGAATTTCAAATTACCATGGATTGGATTACGTAGCTAATTTCTTGCAGATAGGATCTCATCATCAAAAATGCATTGTTTTAATTCTATTGTAGTACGTAATATCTTCTCTATCAGAAATGTATTCCCTTCTCTCCGTACAGATAATATTTATTGCATATAATACAAATATGGCTCTAGGATTAAAAGTGGAGGAGGATTGAGGCTGGTCGACACTAAGTCTCTTATACCTAGCTAATAAGATTCGCGACCCATTCATTCCTTACAATTTGTATATTCACAACAAAAACTCGTCTACCATTATTCAATCCTATACATACCACAATACCACACACACACACAGGAAACTCGCAAAACACCTCAAATTCTTCGTGTTATAGAATTATATATAAAAATTAAATGATGATATGAAACAAGAGGTGGGAGTGGAAATTGTTGTTCATGATGACGGTCGTCTTCGAATATAGAATCCAGAGGTTAGCAGTGAATATTTCGAAGACAGTAGGGAAGCGTTGTTCAGGTTAGCAGTGGATATCCCGGTAAAGTAGCAGAGCGTAGTTCTTCCTTCTGTTCCTCTTCGCCTGACAAGCTGGCACTGGAGCTTCGGATAGAGTAGACAAAATGGTCGCCTTTATACACGACGGATTGAATATTCTACGTCTTCTGATTGGTTAACCTTCTATTGGTGGACTATAAAGTGAGTCAAGTCATTTGGGCTAACTCACTAGTAAATAATATACACAAAAAAACTGCAACAGAAATGAACCCGAAAACAAGCTAAAATATAACAAAACGAGCAAAATAATGCTACCTGAGGTTAGTAGGACCCGTCCACCCCTCAAAATAAGACGGGTCGCCGTATTCTGTCTTTAGAGAAAATCAAGAGGCCCTCTTGCTAAGGAAAAGGGAAAGGTAAAATGAATACGAGCGAGGAAAAGAGACTGATCCGTTCAAGATGAAAAAAGGAGGCCATAAACAAACTGGGGAGGTTGTGAAACTCAACTTGGATCATAACGAAAGAGGAAATCGGGAGCAGGCCAGGAACGGCATATTGACTACGTACACAAGAAGAGTCTACTTTAAACAAGGAAGGGATCCACAGGAAGCTGCCCCGTTGTGATTTAGGGGAATTTAAAAAAGGAGAATCAAGGCTAGCCCCGTTCACATGAAACAGGCTCGCCATAGTTACCCTACTTTTGCGGAAATCTATCGATACCAAAGCGCTTTCTGTCAGTTTCTAATCTTCATCCTGTTCTGTCCGTAAAGATATTTTGCCTAACGTTCAACAAATTTTAGTTATTTATCGCTATAAATGTAAGGGTGATTATGTAGGCAAAACTACTCCACGGCTAGAGGTTAGAATTGCGCAACATGTGCCTAGTCCTATCCTTCGCCAATAAAACCCGAGTGCTCACAGACAGATGTTCGCTAACATTTAGTAAATATGGATGCTTGTAGGAAGAACTATACAGAAGAGTCCTTCTCTCTTCTGCACAGAGCCCGGACAAAACACCATTTTAATATTTTAGAAGCTGTTGTGATTAATACATAGCGTCCAGCTCTGTGTAGACAGAAAGAATTCAAACATAAATTAGAATTGTTTGGACAATCGTTGAGTCATTCTGGATTACTTTTTACTGTTTTTTTTCTTCTCTCCTCTCTGGGCTGCTTTTAATAACTTATTGATAGAAAAAATCCGTTCAGTAATTTAATTCCGACGATTTTTTTTTTTACTTCTGACGAAGTGTCGGATGAAAGACGACTTAAGTTTCATTTTATCCGATTTTAATCGATATTAAATTTATTGTATTCGATATTAAATTCTAAATCCTTTTTTAGAACTTGTTTTATCATGGTGTCGTCCGAGAAATATATTTGCATACATACACACACACACACACACACACACACATATATATATATATATATATATATATATATATATATTATGAAGTCCGACAATTATTTTAATACATTTTTATGTTTATACGTTCTTTTTATAGATACAAATATTTAAGTAAATGCTTTGTTTATAATAAACAGTATTAAACAGCATTTACTAGACTGAATGTCCGAGAAATTTTCATTTTTTCCAATTTTTTCCGACAGGAATCGAACCTGTATCCTATACGAAACCGTCATTTAGCTTGACGTGCCTTTAACCGATTTGGCCACAGAGGAGCGTTCGGTTAGTAAGGTCGAATTTACTGTATTTGAGCTTCAATCTTCTATGAATCTCTCACGTACATTCATATCTGCTCATGGCGTATCCAAATGTAAACAAAATGACGGTAAATGTTGTTTAATAGTGTTTATTATAAACAGAGCATTTACTTAAATATTTGTATCTATAAAAAGAATGTTAAACATAAAAATGTCTTAAAAATAATTGTCGGGCTTTGTCCATTTCATAATCTGTGACGTCATTTGTTTACATTTGGATACGCCATGAGCAGATATGAATGTATGTGAGAGATTCATAGAAGATTGATGTTCAAATCCAGTAAATTCGACCTTGCTAACTGAACATGCCTCTGTGGTCAAGTCGGCACGTCAAGCTAAATGACGGTTCCGTATAGGATACAGGTTCGAATCTTGTCGGAGGACGAATATTTTCTGTGAAAACTTTTCGGACATTCAGGTAAATGTTAATACTGTTTATCATAAACAGAGCATGTACTTAAATATTTGTATCTATAAAAAGAATGTATATATATATATATATATATATATATATATATATATATATAATTACATGAATCATTCATACAAAAAACAGATATAAAAGTTAATGATATAAATGGTGAGAATACATCTTTGCAAACAAATTTAATAAAGTACATTAACCACGAACCTGTAGATGAATGTTATGATCCCTGTTTATAAATTCCAGTTGCATAAGGTCTTTTTTTACAAGCTTTCATCTGTGCATTTTTGATATTTTTTTAAAATACTGTAGACAATATAAAAATATGAGAAAAGGCTGTTTCTTTTAAAATTGCCCAGACTTCGCAAGTCAGCACATCAAACGATCATTTTTGATGAATAAAGACCTTTCCAGAAAATGTTACAAGTGTCACTAATGTGTTTAGTCAAACTACATTCCTTAGTTCCATCAGTTCTGATCTTCACGGCTAAAACCCAACAGGCCACGCACATTGTAGCGAATCAACCGCGTTCCCTTCATATTCTATATGTGAGAAGTACGGTGCAGTTCGATAAAAGTGACTCACCTTATTCTTTGAATTTAGCTCAACAATCGTTTCATCGGAGAAGAGAACATTCTTCCAGTCTTCTACGGAGAAATTTTTGTAATATTGAGCCCATTCAAGTCTCTTGGCTTTGTTGGCTTTGCTTATTAGCGGCTTTAACCTTCGTGTACAAGATTTGTAGTCTTGTTCTAACAGCCACTAACGGACTTTTGAAGAGGCAAGACTAACACGTTGCTCTTAGCTTAGACTGGCTGCAATTTATTGGCTAGTTATAGTCCTATTCTTTGCAACTTCTCTCTTGATTACCCTGTCAGTTCTATCATCAATCTTTTTCTTTCGTCCCCTTGTTTCCTTCCTTGGGGCAGGTGTGGCATCATTATGTGCCCTAAGCATTCGAGAGACAGTTGATTGCGAGGTTATAGCAATTTCTGCAATTTCTCTCGTAGACTTGCCTGCTTTTGAGAGGGCAATAATAGATGCCTTAAGTGGTTCTGATGCGTGTTTGTACCCTTTCATCTGGTTAGTGACTTGAGTGGCTGTTTCAAGCTGTTTTTATACTGTATGAGGCTTTCTAGAATATTCTGGAATACTCTAGATTTAATTTAAGCTGTTCTAGAATTCTCTAGAATATTGTTCTGAGTAGATTGTAAAATAGCTTTCAATATTTTGTCAAAAGCTCTTTAAATTTACGAGTTTAATCATTAGAATGTGATATCTGAGTCACTTTTTTTGCACAGAGTTTTTTCCTGGATCTCATTTATATCCAAATTTATAATTATCAATAGAATACCTTAGGGTGAATAAACTTTTTTCCTAGGTGGTCGGGAAAGGGTCTTTATATTAGCAAGATTAAAAATTATTTTAACCCCAAAGACAATAGACAAAAATATTTTTAGTAAAAAAATCAGGTGAGTCACTTTTATCGAACAGCACTGTAAGTTCCACTCGAACAGCTTCTTCCTGTATATATATATATATATATATATATATATATATATATATATATATATATATATATATAGATAGATAGATAGATATAGATATATATATATATGTAAAGAATTAATGAATTATATTTCTTTAATCCAACTTATTTTCAAAGACTTCAAAAGTTATTTTTAGAGGACACCCGCATTTGAAAAGACATTCTGTTTATTTTAAACAGTATTATTTTCGTCTACCGACCTACACCTTCCAGAAAACTTATTAAAGAAATTTTCCCCCACCCTATATGGAAATCTAACCTTTGTCTCCCTTTGAAATAAAGGTAAATTTTCATTTTAACACCCGAGCTTCATTTACTGCTGAACTATTTTCTTTCAGAAATTAGTACGCGTTTTCGTAAAGCGATTTTTTTGTACGTAATATAAGAATAAAGTTAACTTTCAAATATATGTAAACATCGACAAATAAAAGAATAAGAAAAGAAAAAAACAACACCTAAACCTAATTTGAAATTTAACTTTATTCTTTAAAAAAAGAAAAGAATAACCAAAGAAAAAAACAACACCTGACCCTAATTTGAAAGTTAACTACAAAGAAATTACTGTGAAGGGAGTAAATAGGCCCAAATTGTATACGTCCACCGACATAATTCAGCACTTAATTACTTATCAATAAGCCGGTAAGGGAAGACAAAAAGAGCGAGAAGAAGTTCGATGTTTTTTCTGGTCGTTTAACATCCAAAAAGGTAGGTTTCTTTAATATCTAGTTGTTGATTTGAGTTCAGCATATACATTTGCACGGAAATAAGACTATTTTGGAAAAATTTGAAGGGATAATAGCGCTCGGGTGTTGAAATGAAAATTTACCGAAATAAATGCTGTTTAAAAATAAACGGATGGTCTACTCAATTGCGGTCATCCACTAAAATTAAAGTTTGAAGTAATAAATATCTTACCTTTATTTTGTTAGGGTGGTGCAAAAATAATGACGCAATAATGTCGTTTTTTGACGTATTTTTTAACGTCAAAAAACGACATTATTACGTCATTATTTTTGCACCAACTTAATATTAACACTTTCAGATGTATTTCATTAATAACTTTAAAGATCATCACGAGTTTTAAGTTTCTGTGAAATAATGGCTTAAATATAATATGAGAAATAGGAGTTCTCATTCTTACTTGTTCTCAAGAAAAGAAAATTTCGCATACACGAAATAATAAAGAATTCTTTAAAAAAAATGAACGAATAAAGTGTACTGGGGTAGCAATCTATAACGCTATGCACAATGTGAGGAGGTTGGTCATGTAGCTACCGCAGCGAACCGGTGGCGTGTTTTAAGAGGTTACAACCTCCGAGGGCGACCCTATCGCCCAAGGGCAGATAAGTGTTAAGTAAAAGGCAAAAAAGACTCACAATTGGCCTGTAGCGAAGCGTGGCTAACGCGAAGCGGCATGCTGTACAGATTTTAGTGGTGGTCTTTGTCCTGCGGGTCCTTATTCCCAAAGAGGGGGGCGAGAGACGAACGCAGACACCGTGCACTACCCTGAAGGCCCGACTGCCAATATTTGTTGACAGAGTGCCAAGACAGACTGGGCAGTCAAAGGTTAAGTAGGAAAAAGAAAAGGCACGAGCAAGTGCGCGTGAGTGGCTGGCTGGACTCCTTGACCGGTACTCGCCGTCTTAATAGTG
>OZ010587.1:30177013-30182013 GCA_963932145.1 Acanthosepion lycidas
TCCATATTCCCTTTCATAAGAATGAAGATCCATCCAGAAAGCTTCTTTTCTATTATCGCTATCTTGTGCAACCTAACCTTTTCAAATCTCGGATCTGTCATTGTCTATTATCCATATCCTCATATCCATATCAAGTTCGTAGTTCATTCAGGAGCCCACTTCCTTGAGGTTTGCATTAGAGGGACTTAAATAAAACAAAAAAAAACATTCAAAAGGAAAACTAAGAGAACTCTTAGACAAAGTAATAAAAGAAATCAAGACGTAAAGACTATTAATTATAAAATGTTTGGTAGTCAGCAAAAGAGACACCACAAAACCGTGAGCTATATATTGGGGACGACAAAATGAAGCAGATAAATAAATTTAACTGAGTTGTGTCGCACCGGATGACAAGATGGGAAATCAGAAGCCGCTCTGGATATTTTTTTTTAATCGGTACTACCCCATGCAATGCAGCAAAGCCATTAAAACAAGAGTTTACAGGATGTCTAAGAATTAAGAACAGAAACATTCTTGTTGTAGCATCCCTATGGACGATAATGTGCATGACCCTATTCACAAAAATAAAGTAGTAAATACTGTATATTGGTCTGCAGTCGGAGATTCGTCTCCAGCTGAGCTGGTCAAACTTTCTGCTTCCGGGCAGAGAGGATCCCCAGACGAGGCTATGTCGATAGGTAGAGTCTCGTCTCGGGAAACAGCTATCCGCTACCGTCTTATATGGGGTCTACGGATAAGTTTTGGCCTAGCCATAGGGCTTGTATACCCTACATTTAATTCGGCCTTGTGCCACATCTGACCGCGTGGGGCGGTGGGTAGATATCCTGCAGTTGGAGATTCATTGTGGAATTCACTTGACTCACTTCTAGCAGATGACTACTTCTACGCGCCGTGGCGAATCTTATATGCGTTGTTCTTGTCCTAAGTATTATCGTTCATTACCAATCTTCGTGTGATTATTCTATTCAGTAACCTTCCCTAGGTTACAACAATTAATAATTAGCAGGAAGAGGAAAGGGTAGAAAAAAATGAAAATAAAACAGCCTAAGATGAAACACAACTTACATAGATAAAGGCTTTCGTAATGTGTGAGTTGTACTTGTGAGAACATGATTTTTCCTTAAGTCACGGACCACCAGGAATCCCTTAAATTGGTCAATCAAAACGTAATCTAATCAATCCAAGATCCTCAACTAAGACTGGAAAACACTGATGTTTCACATGAGCCAATTTCTTTAGATTTCCATTTCAAGATTCTTGCATTTTGATATTTTTTTCGAAGATTTTCAAAAATACACGACAATCACGAAACTGCCATGCCAATAAGAAAGAACATTCCGTTCTTATAGTCTTTGACCACGATGTGTAGGCAATGTTTTTTTAATCGATATAACCCCAAGTAAGGCAATACAGCCACTAGCACGCAAGGGGTTACTAGGTGCAGACGAATTAAGAACAGAAATATTAGTAAGGAGTAGAAAGAGAAAACAACACTCTAGAGGACAGTAGAAAGCGATTGACATTGCATTTAAATTTTTTGCAGATTAAAGTTGGCTGGAAAGCATGGAGCCGTAAGTGAGTTCCACAAGCGAGGAGTGCGAGAGAAGAAACTGTTAGCATAGAACTTACGGCTACATCTAGTCCGCTTAAATGTAAATTGATGAGATTTCGCTAAACACTCTAATGCGGCGCTTAAATTCAGAAACGCTAAGTACCATAGAAGGGCGATATTTAAATGTATAAAAATAAAAAAAATTCTGCACGAGGCCAAAAAGGGGGAATGGGGAAAAGGGAGATCTTCTGTCTTAAAATTAAACTTAGCTAGCCACAATCACTGACACAAACGTACTACGATATTCCTTAAAACAAAACAACGTATTCTTACTTACAAAGTCTTACGACATTCACCATAATGCCTCAATGTCTCTACGAAGTCCTAACTAGTCCCTATATGTAAATTCTTGTCTTTGGTGGGAGGGGAATATAATAAAAAGTTAAAATCTAAACCCCACTAGCAAGGAGCTCATCCGAACAATTACCATGGAAGTAATTATAAAAAAAGGAGGTCGTATATTATTAAACCTCTTTTTTATATACTTTCATGGTAATTGCTCGGATGAGCTCCACAGAGGTAATTCTGAGATAATTGCAGATCCCACTGGGATTCAGCATTGGCGGTCACAATCTTACCAACATAAGATACGCAGACAACACTGTACTGATAGCAGATAGGAAAAAGAAACTACAAAACCTCCTACAGGAGGTAGCGAAGGAGAGCAAGAAGAAAGGACTAACCATAAACTACAAGAAAACAGAATAGACGGTCATCATTAAGAGGATGAGCCCAAAATGCGATTTGCAGGTCGGGTACACTAAAATCAAGCATGTGCGGAAGTTTAAATATCTGGTTACTGTTTTGACGGAGTACGGTAGATGCGACGCTGAGATCTGAAAACGGATTGAGATAGCCAAGGATGTATTCCAGAAGCTGGGCAGAGTATTACAAGACAGGAGGATTTCTTTGGTGACAAAGAAAAATAGTACCGAGCTGCTACGTGGCATCTGTCCTTCTATACGGCAGAAAATGTTGGACGGTCTCCTTAAAGATGAAGAAGAGTCTCGAGGCAGTGGAGATGTGGTTCTACAGAACGATGCTAAGGATATCATGGAACAAGCGTGTGAGCTACGATGAGGTATTGGAAAGGATGCAAACAAGAAGGAAGCTTATACTTAACATCAGGAATAGGCAGATGAAATTTCTGGGACACGTAATGAGAAAGGATGGACTGGAGAATCTGATACTCACAGGTCGAATAGAGGGAAAAAGAGACAAGGGAAAACAATGGATGACATACCTGGCGGGCTTGATCAAGTGGATAGCAGAACGTGGTCTGGGGTAGTTGCCAGAGGCATGAAACTTATTGATAGCCACAAGGGATAGGGAGAAGTGGAGAGCTATGATCGCCTACGTCCTGAAAGGACACGTAAAATAAAAAAAATAAAAAAAGATATTAAATCAGTCCAGTCAGTACTATTCCTACCTATCATATGTTTTTTTTTTTTTTAATATACAAAATGCTATTTTAAATTGTCTTCGGCTCTTTTTTTTTTTTTATTAGGTTGGTGCAAAAAAAAATGTCGTTTTTTTACTTATTTTTTAACGTCAAAAACGACATTATTTTTGCACCAACCTACTACTATTTCACACAATCTGTGACTCTCACCAGTTTAAAATCTAAACCCTATTAGCGAAGAGAAAAGTAATTATAAAACAGACGTCGTATATTATTAAATGTTCTCCAGTCAGTATTTTTACCACTTATGTTGTTTTTTTTATTAATATTTAAAATGCTATTTCAAATTGTCTCCGGTTTTTTTTTGGTTTTTTTGGTTTTTTTCTATTTCACACAATCTGTGACTTTCATGTGTTTCAAAACTATTTTCAACATGAAGAAAATTTGAGACAAATATTTCAGCATTGATTCAGCAAATGACAGTCACTTCAGGACGGTGTTCGTGTATTTGTCTTGGCTGCAAGCAAATTAGATCTAATTAAGTCTGAATTAGATTTCATTAAAACATTTCAATTGACATATTTGCTTCAAACGCCAAAGCCAATATCGAAAAAAAAAAAACCTTCATCGTCATCTATTTCTGTTAGTCACAAACTATTCATCTTGACTGCATCTTCTGCCTTTCAATCTGTCTGTAAATTAATAACTGGATAGATATATACCTACATCTGGTCATATCTATCTATCTATCTATTCATCTATCAGATGTTCTTTCTACCATCATCTATTTTCATAATTATCTATCTTCTATTTTCATCTGTTTATCTGTCTTTGTTAATATCTATCTCACTATCTATTCACTCTGTCAATATCTATCTATCTATCTATCTATCTATCTATCTATCTATCTATCTATCTCACTCTGTCCATATCTATCTATCTATCTATCTATCTATCTATCTATCTATCTAATCTTATTTTGTTTCCATCTCTATCATTGTATACCTATCTCGCTCTTTCTCTCTCTCTCTCTCTCTCTATATATATATATATATATATATATATATATATATATATATACATGTTCATATTTATGTATCTCTGTTCCTTCATATAGATCTGAGTTTAATCATATCTAAATCATATGCATGTGCATCTATCTATCTATCTATCTATCTATCTATCTATCTATCTATCTATATATATATATATATATATATATATATATATATATCTAAGGTTGTCCATATCTATCTATCTATCTATCTATCTATCTATCTATCTATCTATCTAAGGTTGTCCATATCTATCTATCTATCTATCTATCTATCTATCTATCTGTTTGTCTATGTATCTTTTTCTGTTTCCATTGCTGTATCATTGTATGGTATGTATCTTTTATATATATATATATATATATATATATATATATATATATGTCTGTGTGAAAGCCTGTTCATATCTATCTATCTAATCTTATTCTATTTCCATATCTATCATTGCATTCATATTTCTCTCTCTCTCTCTCTCTCTCTCTCTCTCTCTCTATATATATATATATATATATATATATATATATATATATATATTCATATTTATCTATCTCTGTTCCTTCATATAGATCTGAGTTTAATCATATCTAAATCATGTTCATGTGCATCTATCTATCTATCTATCTATCTATCTATCTATCTATCTATCTATCTATCTATCTATCTATCTATCTATCTGTGTTTGTGTGTGTGTGTCCGTGTTTGAAAGCCTGTTCATATCTATCTCTTTGTCTATTTATCTATCTCTATTAATTTATCTATTTCAATATATATATATGTGTGTGTTCTTTTTCTGATATATATATATATATATATATATATATATATATATATATATATATATATATATATATATATATATATGTGAGTGAGTATGCGGTAAACCATGCAAGGTTCTCTGCTTGACCCACCTGCCAAATCTCACCAAATCCGA
>OZ010587.1:30187013-30269513 GCA_963932145.1 Acanthosepion lycidas
TGAATGAATTGAGATAGATTAAGAAGGATAAAGATATAGATATCAACAGAATGAGATCTAATATATATACCCACTCATCTGATAGCAAGGCATAGATATCAACATAGATAGATAGATAGATAGATAGATAGATAGATAGATAGATAGATAGAGGTGAATAGGCATAGATATTAATAGACCTGGATAGATGGATAGATAGATAGATAGATGTGAATGAACATAGATATGAATAGACCTAGATAGATAGATAGATAGATAGATAGATAGATAGATAGATAGATAGATAGATAGATAGATATGAATAGACTGATAGATAGATAGATAGATAGATAGATATGAATAGACTGATATATATATATATATATATAGAGAGAGAGAGAGGAGAGATATCAGCCTACGTATATAGATAAATAGATATGAATAGACTGAGATAGATAGATAGATAGATAGATAGAGAGAGAGAGAGAGAGATGAATAGACTGAGATAGATGAAGAAGGATAAAGATATAGATATCAACAGAATGAGATCGAATATATATACCCACTCATCTGATAGCAAGGCATAGATATCAACATAGATAGATAGATAGATAGATAGATAGATAGATAGATAGATAGATAGATAGATAGATAGATAGATATGAACTGGCTGAGATATATATAGAGATATGAGTAGACTGAGAGATATCAATAGACTGGGACATATATCTCTTGAACATAGATAGATAGATAGATAGATAGATAGATAGATAGATAGATAGATAGATAGATAGATATGAAAAGACATTGATTGAGAAGGATAAAGATATCACTAGATATCAACAGAATGAGATCGAACTAAAAACAGACATATATTTGATAGCCAGTCACAGATATCAACATAGATAGATAGATAGATAGATAGATAGATAGATAGATAGATAGATATGAATTGACTGAGATAGATATATAGATATGAGCAGACTGATATAGAAAGATAGATATGAATAGAGTGAGACATATATCTCCATCATTTGAACAGAGATAGATATATAGATAGATAGATATGAACAGAATAAGATAGATAGATAGATAGATTTGAAAGAAAGTAAGTAGTATTTGTATTTTCTCTGTCTTATTCAAACTTATGATCCCTCCCCTCGGATATGTGCTTCATCGTTTTAATATAGGCCAAACGTCTTGTGTGGTTCATCGAGGGAAAAAAATTGCAAACGACTTTTTAAATTTGATAAATAAAGCTTTTTTACTCGAAGTCTGTAAATAAATTATTTGCTTCATTATTGATTTATTTTTCGCGAATTTGCCAAAACCGTTTCATGCCAAATATTGAACTTTATATTTGTGCTTAATTTCATTTTGATTTTGATTATTTTATCATTTTTTTTTTTTTTTTTTATTGAAATTATTTTTCTATATCCCTTTGAGCATACAAGAATTTTGTTGTGTGTGACGATTTTTGCTTCTTTCCCCACCCCATTTTCAGTTATGGCGACTAATCCACCTAAACGTCGGCTAAACAAATTCGACTCTGCGTATAAATATTGATTATATAAAGTCAATCAATACACACACACACGTACACACGTGCACACACACACACACACACACACACACACATATATATATATATACATATATATATATATATGTATGTATGTATGTATGTATAAATGAAGAAATATAGTTTTAAGGTATGCTATATTTATGGGCTAAAATGCTCAATATCCGAGATAGAGTGTATGTAAATGTAAAAATGGAGATTGAAGTCATTCGCCTCTAAATGTTTACTTTAATGCTCACTGATATATATATATATATATATATATATATATATATATATATATATATATATAGATAGATAGATAGATAGATAGATACATACATACACCTAGTGAGCCAGACCAACCTGGTTAATCTAGGTTTGCTCTATGGTTGTATTGAGCTCTTTTGTTAGTTGTTTACTCGTATCGGGTTTTTTCTTTGGGCTTCAAACCTGCATCTGTGCGATTTTTTTCGACCGACTTTCATGTTTCTAGCTCTTTCTTTTTTTAAAAACCTTTTTTTCCCTCGAGATTGATTTGATTATTGTTGGCAAATCAAAAATTCGAGGGTTTTTCGAAACGAGTATAGTTATCTATATTTGTATATATATATATATATATATATATATATATATATATATATATATATGAAGAAAAATATACGAAAAAGACAAACAAAAATGCTAATATGCAATTATGCGGTTTTAATATTAATATAATGTCAACGTCGGAGGTTTCGGTCTCGTAGACCATCTTCAGGACATATTCATCGTCTTTTCATGTTAATTATGTTTTATGAATATGTCCTGAAGATTTCATCACGATATTTCTGCTGATTTATGAGAGTAATTATACATTCTTATTGATCAAAGTAATGCCCAATAGTATTTAATAGACCGATTAATAAAACCTCAGAGAATTCCAGTAAGATATCTTTAATCATTTCTAAGATACAACGCTTCAAACTTAAGCTAACAATTGGACAATTTTCGTATGGTATGTGCTGGACAATTTTGATATTACACCCGGTATATATACATATATATATATATATATATATATATATATATATATAACTTGCATATATATATATATATATATATATATATATATATATATATATATATATATATATATATATATATATATATATTTATATATATATATATATATATTTATATATATATATATATATATATATATATATATATATGCAATTTTTATATATATTAATTATATATTATATATGTACTTATTGGAAAGCGCTCAACATCAGTGATAGAGCTAACATCAATACAACTATATATATATATATATATATATATATATATATATATATATATATATATATATATATGTAAAACTTTCATGAGTTTCCAATACTTAGCTATGATTAATTAATGATGAATATGTCATTTTCATTCAGAATCTGTTTCATTAAGATTCTTCTGATTCACTTAGAGAATAATTATCCATCCTTATTGCTCAAAGTAGAGTCCAATAGTGTTATAAATAACTTGGAGAATTCTATAAGATATCTTTAGTTCAAGCTTAATCTAACAATTGAACAATTTCGCTTTTACACGATGTAGACAAATTTGCCGTTAAACCTAGTATATATATATATATATATATATATATATATATATATATATATATATATATATATATATATATATATATATATACAGGTTGTTATAATCCAGACGAATCCTAATAACACAAAATAGAATTTGAAATATGTTAAAACTGACTCAGAAAAGAGCTCATTAAACAGCGGAAATTTTCTTTACAAATATAATTAAAAGTAAAGGTTTTAAAACTAAAGTTATCTCAATTCCAAATTTGTATATATATATATATATATATATATATATATATATATATATATATATATATATATATATAGGTTTAATAAAAGTGATATAGAGTAAAGAAGGAAAAATTTTTTTTTTATTTTCCAAATGTACATTTAATCCCATTTTCTTTCATTTCTTTCAAAAATTAAATCAGTGAATTGGGTGCCGTTACTTTCAACATACTGTTGAAGGCTTTGATGGGTCATTTCATGCCGAACGGAGGCAATTTCTTGACGAATGTCTTCTTTTAATTGTTCAATAGATCAAGAGCGATGCCTGTATATATTTGATTTCAGGTATCCCCACTGTGAAAAAAAATCTCGAATGGTTTCTAATCTGGTGATCAGATGGGTTAATGTTCTCTGTGATGCAGTTACCATTTTGTTGTTCTTGATAAATGTTTCCACAGTGAAAGCACCATGCCAGCCAATCCTATTGATGTTGGCAACTGACCTGACGTGCTACAACATTTCGTTACAGACGAAGCGTCTGGTTAACAAGGTCAAATTACTGTTTTTAAACTACAAATTTCTCTTGATTTCTCTCGAACGTTCATATCTGTTCGAAGCGGATCTTAACGTAAACAAATAACAACGTATATTATGAAATGGACTTTTAATATATTTTCTCTTTGTACGTTATTCTTATAGATATAAATATTTAAAGGCTCTCTTTATAATAAATAGTATTAAAACCGTTTACGGCCTGAATGTCCGAGAAATTTCATAGAAAATATGTCCCCCAACAGGAATCGAACCTGTCTATTTAGCCTCGTCAAATCGAGACTGTGATGTTGATGGCAGACATGGCGTTAAACTATTCCATTTTCTGATTAAAAATTAAATCAGTCAAGTGGGTGCCGTTACTTTCCACACACTGTCGAAGGCATTTACGAATGTTGTCCCTAACTCGTTGGGCTATTTCATGTCGACCGGCAGCAATTTCTTGACGAATGTCTTCTTTTAATTGTTCAATAGATCAAGAGCGATGCGTGTATACCTTTGATTTCAGACATCCCCACTGTAAAAAAATCTCGAATGGTTTCTAATCAGGTGATCAGATGGGTTAATGTTCTCTGTGATGCAGTTACCATTTTGTTGTTCTTGATAAATGTTTCCACAATGAAAGCCCGATGCCAGCCAATCCTATTGATTTTGGCAACTGAAAATGCAAGGAAACAAAATTACATTAAATATAGATTTCGAAAATAAAAACACATCTTTCCTTCTTTACTCTATTTCGCTTTTATTAAACCTACAAATGTGTCAGATCATTTTGCCGCACACTGTATATAGAATTTTTAATAACTATATTATGCTTTATTTTCCATAATTTTGCTACACGGGTTTCCAGTCTCGTGGACTTCATCAGGCAAAGAGTGGATATTTCCTTATATTATTAAAAGGAATTCATTTTCCCTTATGTTTTTCGATGTTAAATATTCTCGATATTAAACAGTCTCTTTTTTGTGTGTTAGTGATCCAAATGTCTTTCTTGAACTGGCAGTGAAATAATTCTGTGTGAAGGGTAATAAAACAATTAAGATTGGTCCAAAAAAGGTCGAGAAAAATATCTGTATTCTTATTTTTTAATGACCCATGTATGTTCTTAGATCTATTTCCATTCGTTTGTGTTTTTGTCAGTATGTGTATCCATACATATATTCCCCACAAGCGAACAGTACACAAAATAGGAAATGTGTGTTTTTGTGTGTATGTGTGTGTATGTGTGTATATATGTATATATGTACACATGCGTATACTAATTCTTTATAATACGACAGTATGCAATTATGGAGTGGGGATATATGTATACATCCAATCTAATCTAATCAGACTGAGGGCTACAGGTAGATCTGGAATGATTCGTGTCTTCATGTGTCAAATATTTTTGATTTCCACTTCAAGATCATTGTATTTTCAGAGAATTTTTTTTTTTTAATAACTTCAAAGAGAGACTGCCACATCAATAAAGAAAGCACATTCCGTTCTTATGCTGTTTGATCACAATATCTGGGTGATTTTTTAAAAAAAATCAGTATCACCACAAGCAAAGCTGTACAGCCAAGAGCACGCAAGGTCCTGTGGAGGAACTGGGAACAGAAACATTAGAAATGAGAGAAAGAGAAAAGAGCCATCAGGAATACAGTAGATAGCGATTGACATTGCATTTAAATTTTTGCAGATTAAAGTTGTTTGGAAACTATAGAGACGGGTGGGAGTTCCACAATGGAGAAGTACGTGATAAACTGTAGCTCAGCTGTGAGTTGATGAGATCTTAATGCCAAGCTTTGATTGTCCTGTCTGTTTGTACTGTAAAGTCTCATAAATTTGGTATAGATCTTATCACTATAACCGGGTCTGCGTGATGTTCATACCAGTTGTCTTCCCTTAAAAGTTGTACATTTTCCAGTTCAGATATTGGCCCACTCTATCATGCCGTATTTTATATTCGGTGAATGCTAATAGCTTACAGGTTTTGGATAAGGACGATATTCTTCAGGTCTGACAAGAACTATATACCCCAGATATTGCCGTTTGATTTAAAGACGTCAAAAGAATTCGAATTTAGTTCCAATTTTAAGAGAATTCGACGAAGTATCTTCTAGCTCTCTCCCAAAAAAGAGTGCCCAGAATGCTTCCTTCAATGGAAACGACGTTGGAAAAAGTGTGTGGGTTCAGAAAAGGACTATTTCACAGGAGATTAAATGCTGAATTGATATGTGTTGTAGTTTTCTTTTTATAGTATCAGTCTCAGTATTTTTTGATCAGACCTCATGTGTGTGTGTGTATATATATATATATAGAGAGAGAGAGAGAGAGAGATAGATAGATAGATAGATAGATAGATATGAAAGGCAGGATGTGTGTGTGTGTGTGTGTATGTGTGTATGTGTGTGTGTGTGTGTGTGTGTGTGTGTGACGAATGAACGGCCGTAATTTTCGACGGATTTGCACCAAAATTTACATGTTCCAAGTTAGCGGGAACGTCAAGACCGACTTTGCATTTCCCAACTCCCATCAATAGTGTAAATAATCGTTTTTTTTTCATGCTTCTACGGCAGTTTTCATGTAGTTTGCGGCCATTTTCTACTGGCCAAAGTGAGAGCCTATAGCTGGCTGCCACGAATAGGCAGGAATATTCTATTGGCCAGCGTGAGAGCCAACAGCTGACTGACACGAATGTTAACTAGCATGCTAACATGCAAAAAAAATCGATTGCTGCATTCGTCACAAATGGGAAAAATTTAAATCTGCATGGCACTTTACTCCAATTGACTCATTCGCTTGCTTAAACTCAATGTTGATTCTGATTCCGCAGAACTGGGTTGGGTGTGAAAAAGTATTGGTTGTTAACATTCTTTTTTCATTCGGTTTTTCCAGTTACGAGTCCTTTTTTAAAGCTGATCGTTTTGTGTTCATTTTGTTTAGTTCTTTTTTCGTAACAGATTTAATATTTAGTATAGAGCCTAGAAAAAATTCGCAGTGTGAGATAAGCAAGAAGTAAGGCATGTAGCAGCATCAGCACGGCTAAGGGCACTCCTTTAAAGGCAAGAAATGACAAAAATATTTTCAGTCAAGTGATAGCGATTGCTGTATGAGTCGTACGATTTTTGAATCAAGCACGGGCAACGCCAGGCCATGCTGCTAGTATATATATATATATATATATATATATATATATATATATATATATATATATATATATATAATTATTTATTTAAAAATATGATTCCAAGAGGTCGCATGTTTCAAAACAAGAGCCGAAAACTTCAAAATAATATTTGAATTAACTTGAGTTGAAGTAGGCTCTGTTCCATCTTCAAGCGAAATTTTTTGGGAATCTTGTTTCTTGTTTCTTGTTTTGAAACATTGACCTCTTATGTAGCGAGTTGGAATCATATTTTTAAATAAATAATTATATTTATGCTCTACTTTCGTATCGAGCACTATTTTTTAAAAATAATTACAAAAATACTAAGGAACTTTGGATTATTTGCCAAACCAGTTTCTTTCCTATTTTCTACAATATTTTCACACACACATATATATATATATATATATATATATATATATATATATATATATATATATATATATATATATCGTTTGATGTATATATCGGTTAAGATAATTCGAAGAATAAAAAGTCAATAAAATATTACCAATACCAATTAATATGTATTATATATTAAGCTTTTGGTTGAATTGAAGCGTACGGAGAAAGATATATATATATATATATATATATATATATATATATATATATATATATATATATATAATGATCAAATTGAGATAGATAGATAGATAGATATTATATTGAGCACTTTTACCCATAAATATAACATTCTTAACATTAAAAACTATATATTTTTATCATAAGTAGATAGATAAATACTTAGACAAAGAGAAAGCGAATTTATAAGGATCTCGAGATTACATTAAAAACGATCGGACATTGAAACTTTTGATTTGGAGATATTGAAAATATATTTTGAATTATAAGCATTTTGTAGAGATGATTGCCAAAATTTCAACAATGTTGGCATGGAGCCAATTTTTGAACAAAACAGAGTTTTACGCAAAGAACAGTGAATTGATGTTGTTTTCATTCAAGCCCCGGCTTGACAGTACTTTTACATTATAAATGTCGACATGTTTGACCCAAAGTTTCAACACCAATAAATATTATTTTGTTTAATAGAAAATACTAAATGAAATATTTTATGGCCCGTGTACCAATGATTATCCAACTGCAGTCTATCTTTCATTATTATCCTTCTTTTTTCCTTCTTTCTTTCTTTCTTTCTTTTTCTTTGTTTCTCTCATTAATTCCCTCATTCTCACTGTATATACAAATTCGATAGATTATTTACAAAACACACACTCTTATTTTTTTCTTTCTTTCTTCCTTTCTTTCTTTTTCCTTCCTGCTTTCTCTTCGTTTCTTTCTTTCTATTTCCTTTTCCCTATTTCTTTCATTCTTTCTTTCTTTTTACTTGTTTCTTTATTTTATTTCCCCATTCCCACTCTATATTATTCACATTCGATAGATTATTTACAAAACACACAGATTTTAATTTCTTTCTTTCTTTGTTCTTTTCTCTTCTTGCCTTCTTTTCGCTTCTTTCTTTCTTTCTTTCTTTCTTTCTTTCCTTTTGCTTTTTCTTTCTTTCTTTCTCAAACTGTATATTCAAATTCGATATTTTATCTACAAAACTCTCCCTCAGACGTGCATACACACACACACATATATGTGTGTGTGTGTGTGTGTGTGTGTGTACGTCTGAGGGAGAGTTTTGTAGAAAAAATATCGAATTTGAATATACAGATTGAGAAAAAAAGAAAGAAAGAAAGAAAGAAAAAAAGCATTGATAAGTCCAGGGAAAAACTTCTTTCACATGGACGAAATGATCATCTGTATGAGGTAAATTGTTTCGATCTCATTGTGCGTGTATATATATATATATATATATATATATATATATATACGCACAATGAGATCCAAACAATTAACCTCATACAGATGATCATTTCGTCCAAAGGAAAGAAGTTTTTTTTTCTGAACTTATCAATGCAAATACATTCACTAAAATGAATAAAATCCAACAATTCTCCACAGGAAATTTGAAAGGCAAAGGAAGGAAAGAAGGAAAAAAAAAAGAAAAAGGAAAGAATAGAAAGAGAGGGAGTAAGAATTGACCTATAATAGAGGAGGGAGTTATATAGAAATAGAGGGGCTAAGGAACTTAATGTGGTTGTGGTGGAGTCGGGTACGGATAAATGCGACGGTTTAAAATAAACACTGACATTAACTTATCGACACTTGTGCAAGAATGAAGAATGAACAAAAAAAGGCTTTAAAACAATTCAAAGAGGAGTTTAATATTATTATAGAATCG
The DNA here is from genome assembly GCA_963932145.1 of Acanthosepion lycidas. NCBI lineage: Eukaryota > Metazoa > Mollusca > Cephalopoda > Sepiida > Sepiidae > Acanthosepion > Acanthosepion lycidas. Next base: position 30,196,319 of record OZ010587.1, read on the forward strand.
GGGTACGCATTTAAAATTAATGCTTTTATAAAAAGATGTTAATATTAATCCATTCAGTGCTTCATCTTTAACTACAATAAAAAATAAAAAAAAACTAAGTAAATTTTTAATATATTCATTTCATTTAAATATAGCCATCTCATTATATCCATATAATATTAATAAATTTTTAAATACTAAGTTTATAATTTAAATTATAACATACTTATACTAATTATTTAAAAATTCGAGATTAAATTTAAAATCAATATATTAAAAAAAATTTAATATTATAAAAACAATTAAATATAGACGAAAATTTCACATGTAAAACAGGGAGAGAAATATTTAAATATAGATAAAAAATTCCTCATCTCGAAAACAATTTCACATATAGAAAAAAAATTCTATTGATTGAAGATGTCACAATAGAAAAAAAATTCCATCTAAAAATATAAATGAAAGAGAAGAGTGCGAGGGTTCAACAGATACTGTGTTAGTTGAAATGTGTTCCCGTGATGATACTTGGAGTGTGGGATTGAAATAATGCGACGTCACTTGGAAATTTTTTCCTCTGGCAACACTTGGTTACCAATTAATTCCTTTTGTTTAGTAGAATATCTTGATTTTTAAAATTTAATGATTTTAATTTTCTCCTCCAAGCATAAACTGCATCTACCCTTAAAGCTATTTGAAGTCTGAGCAAAACCTATAAATTCACTGTCAATTTAAGGATTTAGGTCTTTCTCCCTTTATTACCAAAATTTCTGGGACAGAGTAGTTTGGTGTTTTAGTCTTAAGTTTGAAAAAGAATGTGGTTATAAAATATTTTTTTCCATTCCCCCGCAGAAATCCCAATATAAACTTAGTGATTTGATCTATTTTCTTTAGGGTAAATGGTGCCTTGATAAATAACATTAGATGCTTTACATTTTCCCACGAATGGGCAAAGGTTGCTATTTCTATAATTACAAGGGTTTTTTTTTTATTAGAATTCTTGTTGACACCATTGAATTTGTTAAGAATATACGTGTTGTGGAAGTCAATTACTCTAAACATGTCTTTAGTACATGAATAACTTATTTTAATGTTTTTTTATTGAAGATCTCACCTAGGGGTTTGTTATTCTGAAAGTGTTTGTTTATAAGTTTCAGGAAAATTTGTCCAATATTAATTCTAGATAATCTACAGAAGTGGTGCAGTGAACCAAATAATATTTCTTTTTCTACTTTTGTTTGGATTACTACTCTTAACTTCACTATGGTTATTTGTTGGGTTTAAGTAAGTTAGATTATGTGCAAAATCTGGAGAGCATTTTCGTACAATACTTTATTCTTATCAAATATACCTTTATTTGATGACAGTTTATTGATTCTAGAACCAATGATAATTGGTATCTGTTTCAAAATAGTATGGGGTTGGTTCGAGTTAATGTTAATATATTTAGGAGTTTCGTGTTCCCTGTGGTAAGGTTTAAATGTATTATTATTTAAGTTAAGTGTGATATCAAGGTAATCAACTATTTTTATATTAGAAGTGATCTCTATCTTGAATCCTAGGAGCTTCAAAGCTTTAATGATATTTTTTCTGTAATTTAACAGTAAGAGGACCATTACTATTGAGGACGTAAATGAGTCCGTCATCTCTATATAGACCGACTAGTTTTGGTTCAATAAATCTACCAATTATCTCCAAAATGTAAATACAGACAAGATCAGCTAGTTGTGCCGAATCATATGTCCCCATTGGAACGTCAAAGTTGTTACTCCCACAATTAGTCCAGGTGGAGTCATTAAAGAATAGAATTGACTCCCTGGAAGCAAATATGATATTGATAACTTCATCGGATATCACCATTTAGTTCTTAGCAAATTTAATGCAATCATTCAAAAGATCACTAGAAATAGAGGAGTAAAAGTCGATGATATCGAATTTAATTAAAGTAGCTTTCTTCTTCCTCTTCATATTATTGAACCACCCGATGGTACCCGATGGTACCCGATGAGTCTTTCTAAAGATTGACACCAGTTGAAATTAATAGTTTGTCAGTAATTTTTTTTTTTAATTATATTTTTTAGAAATTATCCCAAATTCAGACTTATCTGGATTGATCAACCTAGTTTGGGTATTATTCGAAGAATTGAGTTTAGACGCATATATATTATTGAAAGACCATAAACCGAATTTCTGTTTTATGCTTGACTGCAATTTCCAGGCGTAAAGATTGCGTTCAAGCATGAAACCGACTGTTGCTAATCTGTATTAATCGCAGTGTCTACTTTTATACTTATACAAGGTCTATCTTTGATACTGAGCAGTTTTACACATGAATTGTGAAAGCCGTAAAACTATATATTTTTATCACAGAAAGACACTCATATATATATATATATATATATATATATATATATATATATATATATATATATATATATATATATGAAGAAATGTAGTCTTTATATGCTACATTTATGGGATAAAGTGCTCAATATCAGAAATATATTTATGGGATAAAGTGCTCATTATCAGAGATAGAGCGTGTGTAAATATAAAAGTGAACAAAGAAGTCAACACTTAGAGCCTCTAAGTGTTGGCTTCTATGTTCACTTATATATATATATATATATATATATATATATATATATATATATATATATATATATATATATATTCTGTAGTTTAGTGCTAGCGGCAAGCAGAAACATTTCTCCTTCCGATGATGGCCATTTCGGCCGAAACTAGTCGAGGAATCTAAATGGAATAATAATAAAAAAACGAAAGAATATTAATCTACAACCCAGTGTGTCTGAAGATTTTAATTTTTTAATTTATTTATTGTTCAATAAAAAAAAAAAAAATATATATATATATATATATATATATATATATATATATATATATATATATATATATATATATATAGTTTTGTATGTATGTATATATATACCGCCAGACCATTCAGTAACAACGCATATAACTCGGTGTAGTGGGGACTTATGAAATAGTTTGTCAACTTACTATATATATATATATATATATATATATATACCGAGTGTAACAGGAAAATTGTCTAAATCCTGTAACACCAAAATTGTCCAATTGTTACACTAATCTTTGAACCGTTGTACCATAGAAACGATTAAAGATATCTTACTGGAATACTCCGAGGTCTTTATAACCCTATTGGACACTATTTTGAACCATAAGGATGTATTTAGTTCTACGTTGAAATGATGACCCCTCTCTTCTTGTTTTGACCGCATGATTCAGTTTTCCTCTCTACTGTTCCCTCTTTTATAAACTTATTCACCATTCTCTTGATGGTTCTTGAATAGACTTTGGAGATGGAAACCAGATTATGAATGTTAGTACCATTACTGATGTCCTGAATCATCTTTTCCGTATCAGCATTGTTCAGTCGGGAAGACATAGTCGGGCTGACACAGAATGAATTTAACCTGTTCTCTTTCTAGCTGAATAATTCAAAGGTTTCTTTTTTGTGTGTCATTCTTACAAAAAATGGTATTAAGATGGCTAAATGTTTTATTTGAAAACCCAGAAAAATAAACACAATTAGTTTATTTGTTTTTTTTTTTTTTTTAGAAATCAAACATTTTGTGGGATGGACAATTGTCCGATGCGGTGAGACGATTTGGATAATTTTGCTGTTACGCCCTGTACACACACACATACACACACATACACATACATATGTATATATATATATATATATATATATATATATATATATATATATATATATATATATATATATATGTCTGAATGTGTCTGTGTGTGTGTATGTGTATGTGTGTTTATGTGTGCATGTCTCTGTGTGTGTGTGTGTGTGTGTGTGTGTGTGTGTGTAAATATATAGAAAATAGGGAAGAACACGTTAGGTTAATAATCCGAAGTTCTTGAGTATTTTTGTTTTTAATCTAAAAAAAAAATAAATAAAACAGTGCTCAAAACATAAGTACAGCCTAAATTTATAATTATTTTAAAAAATATCATTGCATCGCTACATAAGAGTTCTCATGTTTCAAAAACAAGAGCTAAAAACTTAATTATAAAAATTGAATTGAATTAAAGTTTCTTCAAGTGAAATTTTTAAAATCAATTCTAATGATTCCAAAAATTTCGCTTGAAGATGAAACAGAGCATCATACTTTAGGTCAATTAAATTTTTATAATTAAGTTGAAGTCTTTAGCTCCTGTTTTTGAAACACAAGAACTCTTATGTAACGATGGAATCATATTTTTAAATATATATATATATATATATATATATATATATATATATATATATATATATATATATATATATATATATATATATTGCTGGTGTGTTTATCAAAGTGCATTTTATGTTTGCTGGAATTAAAATTTAAGTCACTTAAAGATGACGTCATCTGCACCTGTGAAACTGAATTCTGATATTCGGTTCAAGATTTGGTATCTGAAATTAGGTTTCAGTCGTATGATGTTATTTAATTTAGTATTTCTGGTGAATGTTTTGCCCAATTTCCTTAACATATCTCTAGCAATATATGTATATATATATATATATATATATATATATATATATATATATATATATATATATTGCTAGATAATCTTAATCTATTGTATGATATATTATACAATAGATTAAGATTGGTGATGAGCATTTTTACCTTGAACATTGTAATAATTTACAAGGACTTGTCAAGTATGATAAATTATTGAAATAAAAATGCCCAATAATTTATCATCTATGACTTGTTTGACAATCCTTATAAATTATCTAAATTTAGAGGGTGATAATGATCGTCACCTATATGTAATCTTAATCCGTATTGCGTGAAATATGCTACTCTATTTAATTAAAACATTGAGCTCTATGTGTGAATCTATTTTAATATTTTATATTGTATTAATAGATTGGTTATATACCATTGGATTATTACCTATATATATATATATATATATATATATATATATATATATATATATATACATATATATATATATATATAACGATATGATTGGTGTATACGGAATAAATTCCAATAATTACTATTCTTAAAAGAGTGCTCAATACAGAGTAGAGCGAATATAATTATTTATTTAAAAATTCTAACATAAATATGTTATAAAATCACTACAAAAATAGCCATTTTGTTTCAACACATCTGGTGTCTTATCTACATTCAACATCATCACTTGATAAGATACCAGAGGTGTTGAAACAAAATGGCTATTTTTTTAGTGATTTTATAACATATTTATGTTAGAATTTTTAAATAAATAATTATATATATATATATATATATATATATATATATATATATCAAATATGTGGTGCAGTTCAATTTATACCACAATGAATCATTCATACAAAAATGCTACCTGGATTTTACTAAAAGCAAGGTAATTTACATGTCTAAGGATGACTGAATGTAGAGTTGAAAGTACTTGCATATTAAAAAAAAAGACTTTATACACTTATAGTTAACAAAAACAAGGATCATATCATTCATGGACTGATTTGTAGGTTAATACAATTTTTTAATTTTGTTTGCAAAAGGATTTCGCCAATTTCATATCATTAATTTTACTAATCTACTCTTTGTATGAATGATTCATTGTAATATATATATATATATATATATATATATATATATATATATAGAGAGAGAGAGAGATAGATAGATAGATAGATAGATAACTATACTCGTTTCGAAAAACCCTCGAATTTTTGATTTGCCAATAATCAAATCAATCTCGAGGGAAAAAAAGTTTTTAAAAAAAGAAAGAGCTACAAACATGAAATTCTGCCGAAAAAAATCGCACAGATGCAGGTTTGAAGCCCAAAGAAAAAACCCCGATACGAGTAAACAACTAACTAACAAAATAGCTCAATACAACCGTAGAGCAGACCTAGATAAATCTAGTGAGCCAGACAAACCTACCTAGCTTTCACCTAAACGGATCGTTAGGGAAAGCCGACTTTCCCTGACGATCCGTTTAGGTGAAACCTAAGTAGGTTTGTCTGGCTCACTAGGTGTATCTATCTATCTATCTATCTATCTATCTATCTATCTATCTATCTATATATATATATATATATATATATATATATATATATATAATGAGAGAGTGGGAGAGATAATGAATAGGAAAAGGAAAGAGGAGGAATAAAGAATAGTTAAGTAAAGAAAAGACAAGGTAGAATATAGATCGGATCTTGAAATGGAAAAAAAAGAATAAGAATAAGAAAAAGAGAAAGAAAAAAGAAGAGAAGGAAGGAAAGGGAAAATAGAAAATAAAAAGAAAGAGACAAACAAAGCAAGGGAAAGGATAAAGCGTAAAACAAATGGAGGGGAGGCAAAATAAGTTAAAATATGAAAAGACAAAGAGTAATAAAGAGGGGGGAAGAAACAAAAAAAAAAAGAAAGGCTAGAAAGTGAATCTGATTATATTATTATAGGAAAGAGTCTCAAAAAGAATGAATGAATTAATGAAGGAATGAGAAATAGAAAAATAAAGAAGGGATACAACAATGAAGTAAAGGAAAAATAGAAAGATAGAATAGAGAGTTAGAGAAGGAAAAGGAGAAGAAAATTGAGAAAGAGAGAGAAGACGGGAGAGTGATGGAGAGAGAAGCAAATAAGAAGTGTTATGTTCCGGTTCCTTGTACCACGGTGATAGTCCAAGGTAGAACCAATAAAGAAGAAAACGAATACGTATATGGAACAAAACAGATATATTACAAAAAAGGAATATATACAGAGAAGTAGAAAGTGTTAGTGTTATGGTCCGGTTCCTTGTACCAAGGTGATAGTCCAAGGTAGAACCAATAAAGAAGAACTCGAACACGGATATGGAATAACACAGATATATTACAAACAGGAATATATACAGAGAGGTAGAAAAGGGTTAGTACGAACAATCAGGTTTAGTAGTAATTGTCTGAACGCGACTCTGTTTCGGACTGCCTCTGAATCGACTGACTGACTCGCTCTGACTGACTGACGGACCTCACTCCAGAGTTCAGACTGAACAGTATTAAGTCACCCCCCTACAGGGCATCATGTGGAACAAGGCCGGTTTAACAGAGGATCTCCGAGCCCCTGGGCTCGGACAAAAATATGCCCTTTGAAACCGTATAAACGGGTTCAGGGTCGGTTTACCTCCCCGAAAGAGACTCCGCCTTTCGGCGTAGCCTCGTTCTGTTGATCGGCTGATCGGTTAAACTCTCTGCACGAAGGCAGAGAGTTCAACTGATCAGCCGGTCAGCCGGTCGTCCGACTTCGGGCTGAACGGTATTTAGTCACCCCCCCCCCCCACGAAGGGCATCATGTGGTACAAGGCCGGTTTAACGTGGGGTTTCCGAGACCGTGGGCCTCACTCCAGACTTCAGACTGAACAGTATTAAGTCACCCCCCTTACAGGGCATCGTGTGGCACAAGGCCGGTTTAACGTGGAGTTTCCGAGCCCGTGGGCTCGGGCAAAAATATGACCTTTGTACCCGTATAAACGGTTTCAGGGTCGGTTTACCTCCTTGAAGAGAATCCGTCCTTCGGCGTAGCCTCCTTCGTGTTCCTCCCCGCCCGAAGGCAGAGAGTTCAACCGATCAGCCGGTCGCCCGACTTCGGTCTGAACTCTCTGCTTCCTCTTGAGGCGCACTATTTATTACGTATGGAATAGTGCATTATGTTATTATGGGTAAGGTCCCTTAAAAAGGAAAGGAGGAAAAGGCAGAAGTGTGAGCGAGAGAGAAGGAAAAAGAAAGAAAAGAATGAACAGTGAGTGAAAGAGATGGTACAAAAGAAGAAAACAAAACGGAAAGTGAATGAGAGAGAAGAAAAGAAAGAAGAAAAAAAGGAAAAGAGAAGAGTGAGAGAGGAGAAAATAAGGGGAAAGAGTGAAAGAGAAGGAAAAAGTGGAAAATAGAAAAACCGGAGAAGAGTTAGTGAGAGAGAAGGAAAAAGAGAAAAATAGCGAAAAACAAAGAATGAACGAGAGAGAACGAGAAAAAAAAAGAAAGAAGGAAATAGGTGAAAAAAGAAGAAGAGTGAGGAGGAGGAAAAAAGAAGAAGATTGGGGGAAAAAAGAAAAGGAAAAAGTATGAGTTAAAGAGATGGAAAAAGAGAAGAAATTTGCGGAAATGAACAAGAGCGTGCGAGAGAGAGAAAGAAAAACAGTAAGGAAAGAAAGAGAAAAACAGAGGAGTGGGTGAGAGAGAACGAAAAGAAGACTATAAAGGAAGAAAAGAAAGAGAGAAGAGTGAGTGGGAGTAAAGGGGAAAGAAAAGAAAATAGAGAAAGAAAATAGCAGCTGAACGCAGAAACTGAAAAAGAAAGATGGAAAAAAGTGACAATAAGAAGGAATGGGAAAAAAATGCAAAGAAAACGAGGAAAAAGGGAAGAACAGTAAAAGAAACAGAATGGAAGAGAGAGAGAGAGAGAGTAAAAATAGATACAAAGAAAGATTGTGAGATAGAAAGAGATAGATAGAGATAGAAAGGGTGATTCAAAAAGAAAGAAAAAAAGGGGAAAAAACATAACTTACTCACTGAGAAGTGCCCCGGCCAAGAAACGTGTTTTTAGTAAAAGTCAGAAGCGCCCAAAGAGAACGAAATTAACGGACCCGCAACTGAAACAAAGCAAATACGTGATTTTGGCACAATTTCTCGTGTGACTTCGCCTTCCGCCATTACGCTGGTCAAATGCGTTTTCATCTTCGCTGCACAGAAACAAGCGACACCTCCCCCAGCCTACGTCAGCCTCTCGATTTGGCTGGCCACACCAAGTCACTTCTTGTCACTTATGCCTCACATACCCGTTAATACTGTCACTGTCCACATTCTCGTCATAGTCTTCGCTATTCTTTGCTTCTTATTTTCTTTTCTTTTTTTTTCTTTTTTTTTCACCTTCCATGCCATCCTTGTTAAGATAAGATTAACAATGTTACTTATACTGCGCGCCATCATCTTCCTTTTCTCCCCAATTTAATCAACGTCTTCAATGTCTTCCTGGCTAAAAGCCTTTCCAAAATGGATGGTGTGATTTTCATGATGATGACGACAATGACGTCAATCACTTTCATCAACTCTTCGGCGAGCATCCGAAAAGGCGAGAGCATATATCATCAGTTTATTAGCTTTGCTTCTACTACTACTCAATACCCACTTCCGTTTATAGCGTTCATTTTGTTTCCAGTCGTATCTATCTATCTATCTATCTATCTATCTATCTATCTATCTATCTATCTATCGCAGTTTCTTCATATCTATCTACATCAGTTTGTTCATATCTACCTCAGTCTATTCATATCTATCTATCTATCTATCTAGGTTTGTTCAGATCTATCTATCTTCATAAGTTTGTGCATATCTAATTCTGTTTCCATATTTGTATCCTTGTATTCCTATCTATCTATCTATCTATCTATCTATCTATCTATCTATCTATCTATCTATCTATCGATCTATCTATCTATCTATCTCAGTTTGTTCATTATCTATCTATCTATCTATCTATCTATCTATCTATCTCAGTTTGTTCATTATCTATCCATCTATCTATCTATCTATCGCAGTTTCTTCATATCTATCTACATCAGTTTGTTCATATCTACCTCAGTCTATTCATATCTATCTATCTATCTATCTAAGTTTGTTCAGATCTATCTATCTTCATAAGTTTGTGCATATCTAATTCTGTTTCCATATTTGTATCCTTGTATTCCTATCTATCTATCTATCTATCTATCTATCTATCTATCTATATCTATCTATCTATCTCAGTTTGTTCATTATCTATCTATCTATCTATCTATCTATCTCAGTTTGTTCATTATCTATCCATCTATCTATCTATCTATCTATCTATCGCAGTTTCTTCATATCTATCTACATCAGTTTGTTCATATCTACCTCAGTCTATTCATATCTATCTATCTATCTAAGTTTGTTCAGATCTATCTATCTTCATAAGTTTGTGCATATCTAATTCTGTTTCCATATTTGTATCCTTGTATTCCTATCTATCTATCTATCTATCTATCTATCTATCTATCTATCTATCTATCTCAGTTTGTTCATTATCTATCTATCTATCAATCTATCTATCTATCTATCTATCTATCTATCTCAGTTTGTTCATTATCTATCTATCTATCTATCTATCGCAGTTTCTTCATATCTATCTATATCAGTTTGTTCATATCTACCTCAGTCTATATATCTATCTATCTATCTATCTATCTATCTATCTATCTATCTATCTATCTATCTATCTATCTATAGGTTTGTTCAGATCTATCTATCTTCATATGTTTGTGCATGTCTATCTATCTAATTCTGTTTCCAAATCTGTATCCTTGCATTCCTATCTATCTATCTATCTATCTATCTATCTATCTATCTATCTATCTATCTATCCGTATAGGATACAGGTTCGATTCCTGTCGGAGGACGAATATTTTCTATGAAAATTTCTCGGACATTCAGGGCGGTAAATGTTATTAATACTGTTTATTATAAAACAAAGCATTTACTTAAATATTTGTATCTATAAAAAGAATGTATATACATAAAAATGTTTTAAAATAATTTTCGGACTTTGTCCATTTCATAATATATATATATATATATATATATATATATATATATATATATATATATATATATATATATATATTTATGATGGCTGACCAGTCGCATTCGAGGATGCCCATAGAAAAGATCATTTTTTTTTGCGAATTAACAGTGTTATATGCTAGAAAATGTCCCTGAACGAGGATTAACCAAAACGGAGGTTGGAAATGAAATGGTAATCTTTAGAATATCAGCAAAATACAATACTCGCCAGCGACCCGATATAGGTATACCACTGCTATTGGTGGACTACTTAGACAGCAGATTACTTCCACTTACTATAGTGTCCAATGTATTAATGAAGATTGGGATATACACATTAGTGATCATAGGTACGGTATATAACAAAAGGAGTGCTGGAAAAATCTGTCGAAGGACGTTGACTTAGTAAAGAATTTAGTCCATAGTATTCCACGAAGAATTAAGGCCGTTATTAAAGCAAATGGTTACCTAACAAAATACTAAATAATTTTTGATTTCTATAATGTACATATGTACTACTGAATTAATACACTTTATTAATAAACGAATTCTATTACTCACTTGTCTTGGTAAAAAGTCAAAAATCGACTTTATATGAGTGCGTCTATTTCTTTGCCTCGTGCTGTATATTAGCGCTATTCTTAAAATCAAAAAGTACCGCGCATATATAATATATAAATAATATATATATATAAATTGCACACACACACACACACACACACACACACATATATATATATATATATATATATATATATATATATATGATAACACACGTAGACACACACATAGACAAACACACACATACACACACACACACACACATATATATATATATATATATATATAAGTTTGTCACTTAGCTGATTGATGTTACCTTCAGCATCACGATTCGAGTTTCGTAGACGGACCTGTGCGTCTACTCTTCAGGGATTATCAAAAATTTACTGCTTATATTATCTACTTTTTTCTTTTTATACAGAAGTTGCACTGGTGCAAATTTTCTTCTGTATTGTCTTTGTTCGTGTCTACGCTTGTTCGCGCGCTTCTGTGTACTCGTCTGCTCGGATGTGCGTTGTGATTATTTTTCCTTTTTTTCGAATTTATTATTATTATTATTATTATTATTATTATTATTTATTTATTTATTTATTTATTTCAGATTTAGCGTGGTTTTGTTCCGTTTCTATGTATTGAGTTTATTGACGTTTTATGTAAATAATTGATAGTTATATCTAGGCAATAAATATCATATATATATATATATATATATATATATATATATATATATATATATATATATATGTAAACAAATATATGGATATAGATCCGACAGTATGAAGAAAAATATACGGAAAAAAAACCCAAAAATCCTTATATGCAATTATGCTGTTTTAATGTTAATATAATGTCAACGTCGGGTCTTGACATTATATTAACATTAAAACAGCATAATTGCATATTAGGATTTTTGGGGTTTTTTTCCGTATATTTTTCTTCATATATATATATATATATATATATATATATATATATATATATATATATATATATATATATATGATATTAATGCTTAAATGGTAAATACTTATACATACTTAAATCAACGTCCTTCGCGACAGTTTTCCAGCATTTCTTTAATTCGCGAAAGATTTCATCTTCTGTGTTAACTTTCTTATTATGGGCATGCCTGTTCATTATCTCCAAAAACTTTTCATTTGGGTTAACGTCAGTGCTAGCTTACTAAAGAATTTAGTCTATAGTATGCCACGAAGAATTAAGGTCTTTATTAAAGCAAAAGGTTACCCAACAAAATACTAAATCATTTTTGACTTGTATAATTTATATATTTTCACCTGTATTAATACCCTGTATTAAATAAACGATTTCTGTTATCACTTTTCTTGGTCCAAATACAAAAATCGTACTTCTATGTAATTTGCCTCATGCTGTATTTCTAAAGAATTAACGACTTTCTTTTTAATCCGGTTTTTCAATGACTTCAAACATTAGTTTTCGTGGATACGCATGTTTGAAATAGACGGCGTATTTTTTTTTTCATTTTTTTTATTACGACTACCAGCCTACTCACTCGATAAAGCTAAATAAGTAATATACGCTCTCCCGTTGCGTTTGAACCTGCGTCCATTATTGTAAAGATTATCCGGCATGTTTTAGACAACTCGGTCACGAAGAACGCCTCAAGGCTCTATAATCTCTTTTTAAGGACAGTACAACCTCTTCACTTCTTTTATCGAGTGTCCATATCTATCCAAACGTAAACAAAGCAATTTCTAAAGAATTGACGGATTTTGTTTTAATCCGACATTTTTAATTTCGAAAAAATAGAAGCAATAAAAAAAAATGTCGGATTCAAAAATTGGTCCGGTTTAACATAGATTCAATGGTACTGATTAGGCTGGAGACGAAAAGGTAGGCATAGAATCACTATAACCTCAACTCGAAAAAGGTGAACATAGCTCCGGTTTAACCTAGTGTTATAGTTTTGTTTTGCATGACGACAAAAAAGGTAGACACAATTCTGGTCTACCCTAGAGTCAAAAATCTAGACACAGATCCGGTTCGAGTTCGAGTCAAAAATTTAGGCACAGATCCGGTTCGAGTTAGAGTCAAAAATCTAGGCACATATGCGGTTTGAGTCAAAAATCTAGGCACAGATCCGGTTCAAGTCAAAAATCTAGGCACACATCCGGTTCAAGTCAAACATCTAGACACAGATCCGGTTCGAGTTAGAGTCAAAAATCTAGAGACAGATCCGATTCAAGTCAAAAATCTATACACATATCCGATTCAAGTCAAAAATCTAGACACAGATCCGGTTCAAGTCAAAAATCTAGACACAGATCCGGTTCGAGTCAAACATCTAGGCACACATCCGGTTCAAGTCAAACATTTAGACACAGATCCGGTTCGAGTTAGAGTCAAAAATCTATACACAGATCCGATTCAAGTCAAAAATCAAGACACAGATCCGGTTCACGTCAAAAATCTAGACACAGATCCGATTCACGTCAAAAATCTAGACACAGATACGATTCACGTCAAAAATCTAGACACAGATCCGATTCAAGTCAAAAATCTAGGCACAGATCCGGTTCAAGTCAAAAATCTAGACACAGATCCAGTTCGAGTTAGAATAAAAAATCTAGACACAGATCCGGTTTGAGTCAAAAATGTAGACACAGATCCGGTTCGAGTCAAACATCTAGGCACAGATCCGGTTCAAGTCAAAAATTTAGGCACAGATCCGGTTTGAGTCAAAAATCTAGGCACAGATCCGGTTCGAGTCAAAAATCTAGACACAGATTCGGTTTGAGTCAAAAATCTAGACACAGATCCGGTTTGAGTCAAAAATCTAGACACAGATCCGGTTCAAGTCAAACATCTAGGCACAGATCCGGTTCGAGTTAGAGTCAAAAATCTAGACACAGATCCGGTTCAAGTCAAAAATCTAGGAACAGATCCGGTTCGAGTCAAAAATCTAGACACAGATTCGGTTTGAGTCAAAAATCTAGACACAGATCCGGTTTGAGTCAAAAATCTAGACATATATCCGGTTCAAGTCAAACATCTAGGCACAGATCCGGTTCGAGTTAGAGTCAAAAATCTAGACACAGATCCGGTTCAAGTAAAACATCTAGGCACAGATCCGGTTTGAGTTAGAGTAAAAAATCTAGACACGGATCCGGTTTGAGTCAAACATCTAGACACAGATTCGGTTTGAGTCAAAAATCTAGACACAGATTCGGTTTGAGTCAAAAATCTAGACACAGATCCGGTTTGAGTCAAAAATGTAGACACAGATCCGGTTTGAGTCAAAAATGTAGACACAGATCCGGTTCGAGTCAAACATCTAGGCACAGATACGGTTCAAGTCAAAAATTTAGGCACAGATCCGGTTTGAGTCAAAAATCTAGGCACAGATCCGGTTTGAGTCAAAAATCTAGACACAGATTCGGTTTGAGTCAAAAATCTAGACACAGATCCGGTTTGAGTCAAAAATCTAGACACAGATCCGGTTTGAGTCAAAAATCTAGACACAGATTTGGTTTGAGTCAAAAATCTAGACACAGATCCGGTTTGAGTCAAAAATCTAGACACAGATCCGGTTCAAGTCAAACATCTAGGCACAGATCCGGTTCGAGTTAGAGTCAAAAATCTAGACACAGATCCGGTTCAAGTCAAAAATCTAGGCACAGATCCGGTTTGAGTTAGAGTCAAAAATCTAGACACGGATCCGGTTTGAGTCAAACATCTAGGCACAGATCCGGTTCAAGTCAAAAATCTAGGCACAGATCAGTTCGAGTCAAACATCTAGGCACGCATCCGGTTCAAGTCAAACATCTAAGCACAGATCCGGTTCGAGTTAGAGTCAAAAAATTTAGCCACAGATCCGGTTTGAGTCAAAAATCTAGACACAGATCCAGTTCGAGTCAAACATCTAGGCACACATCCGGTTCAAGTCAAACATCTAGGCACAGATCCGGTTGGAGTTAGAGTCAAAAATTTAGGCACACATCCGGTTGGAGTCAAAAATATAGACACAAATCCGGTTCGAGTTAGAGTCAAAAAGGTACAGAGAGATTTCTTTTGCTCGAGGGCAATAATGGTAGATACTGGTCCGGTTTATCCCAAAGTCAAAACCGTAGAGCGAAAATGGTAGACAGTTTACCCTATATTTAAAAAATGGTACACACATAGACTCTTTTTCTCTTACTTTTCCACTGAAGCATGATCCACTGCACACATTAGTACTTCGTATGTCTATTCCACGAATTCTTTGCTTACTTATTGACCACAGATTCTCAATTGGATTCAAATCAGGAGAGTTCCAAGCCAGTCGATAACACATTGTTTTTCTCACTGGTAAGCCTTGCCAGTTTGTTCGTGCAGCGTTACAATTTTCGTACGCTTCCTTGAAGTAATGTCCACCGCAGACAATGGTCGTAGGACAACTAATCGACAGCCAATAATGGCTGGGTGGGATGAACATCTAATGGAATCACGGATGACGCAATATTTGCAAGACCAAATAAATTTCATCATACACACCGAAAATTGATTCATATTACTGTACAACTCTGAAAATGGCCTAATCTGAAGAAAGAATAGAATCGATGACACACTATCACTCCAGTGGGTCTAAAACTGTCCGTGTGGTGAAAAGAAAGGAAACAAAAGCGGTTAATTTGCACAAGGGTGCACGTCTGTTTTATCCTTGAATCACAAAGAACGGTTTGATTTGGTTTGGTTTGGTTTGATTTGTTTAACTGCGTATCAATGTGTCATATAATGCCGAAATTTAATTTCCTTAGGAGCTTTGGTAAGTTTTTTTTTTTTTTTTTTTTTTTACTATTAAAATCTATTGCTGGAAATTTTACTATGAAAACATATTGGGTTGGTGCATAATTATCAGGCGTTTTTGTAGGCGAGTTATTAGGTTGGCGCAAAAATAATGACGTAATAATGTCGTTTTTGACGTACTTTTTAACAAAAAAACGACATTATTACGTCATTATTTTTGCACCAACCTAATATTTGTTAATAAAAATTGCTGTTTATTTACTTTTTTAAATAAAATATTTTATTTTCAGGTTATAAAAATATTTAAATAATTAAAATACACTGACAGTTACTCATCTACAAATGGGATAAAAAAATATTGATTTATTTATTTGGCGATTTAAGTCTCATCCTATACATTCATCAGTTCATATCTATCTATCTATCTATCTATCTATCTATATATATATATATATATATATATATATATATGCTTATTCATTATCTATCTATCTATCTATCTATCTATCTATCTATCTATCTATCTCAATCTGTTCCTTTTCTTCTTATCTATCTATCTATCTATCTATCTATCTATCTATTTACCTATCTATCTATCTATCTCAATCTGTTCATTTCCTTCTTATCTATCTATCTATCTATCTATCTATCTATCTATCTATCTATCTATCTATCTCAATCTGTTCATTTTCTTCCTATCTATCTATCTATCTATCTATCTATCTATCTATCTATCTATCTGTTTGTCCGTCTGTTTGTCTAAGATCACTTCATATCTATCTTTCTATTTAAGATCATTTCATATCTAAGAATAATCTATTCAATTTATCTATTTGGTTGGTGCATAATTATCAGGTGTTTTGGTAGGTGAGTAAAATTAATAAAAAATTCTGTTTTGTTTATTTTTTTTATATAAATTTTTTTTTCAGATTATAAAAATGCGTGACGATAATCATACGTTCCGGAATAATCATTTAAAAATATTACTGCTGAATTGTTATATTTGAAAAATTTTGCACCAACCCAATATTTTTTGTACTTTCGTATTCTCATTATTTATATATGGCTAATATTTTTACTATAAAAATGCATTTTGAAGACAACTTTATGGCTTCAACTAAATATATTTTTGAACGAAGCCTTCAACTACAGAAAAAATGCATTGGTGGTTATTTTGATGTAAAAATGTATTTAGGGGCATTTTACTATAAATATGTATTTTGGCAATTTTTTATATAAAAATATATTGCTGGTATATTTACTACTAAAATGTATTTTTATACAGTCATACTGTCTTGTTTTTCTTTGAGGGATTAACATTTGCCCATAGCTCGGACCCTAATGGTTGCAACCACCCAAGGTCAGGGTGAACCTGGAAACACCAGCAATTAAGACCAGCAATTAAGAGGTGGTTTCAAGCCTCTCAAAACCTCTGGATCAGAGACCTTGCTGCCGGATGAAGTTTATCGTCATGCCCAAGACTTCACAAAGATAGAAATATGTTCTGTTTAACCTAATGTCAAAAAGGTAGACATAGATACTGGACTTGAATCATCTTCTTGGGGGTCCAATTCACAAAGCAGCGACTTCTGGGAAGACACTGTTTGAATGGAACTTTCTTTTTTATGAAAGAAATACAAAAAGAATGCGGCTGGATATTTGGCATGGATGGGGGGCGGTGGATTGAGGAATCGGAGAGCCTAGTTCGAAATCCAGTAGGATCATTGACATTCACTTACGTGCTAATACCGTTCGGAAAGTTATGAATCTTCTTCTTCTCCCCCAGCTATGGGTAAATAGCAGGACAGACCCGGTTCTATAGCCTTCGATGACAACTAGTCTACCGCAGAAAGAAATGGCAACCAACTGTGGGAAAAATCTGCCTCGTCAGTCATGTATCGAAAGATACATGATCGTCTAAACGTTTATCACGCATGGCACATAACTGATTGACTGACTTTCCAGTCGAATCCATTACATTCACTTACGTGCTAAATACCCTTGGGAAATGTATGAATCCTCTTCTTCTCCTCTAAGGTATCGGTAAATAATACGACTGACCGGGTTCTATACCCTTGGATGGCAACTAGTCTACCGCAGAAAGAAATAGCAACCGACTGTAGGAAAAATCTGCCTCGTCAGTCATGTATCAAATGATACATGATCTTCTAAGGGTGTATCACGCATGGCACATTACTGACTGACTGACTTTCCAGTCGAATCCATTACATTCATTTACGTTCTAATGCTCTTGGGAAATGTATGGATCTTCTTCTTCTGCCTCCAGTTATGGGTGAATAGCAGGACAGACCGGGTTCTATAGCCTTGGATGGCAACTGGTCTACCATAGAAAGAAATGGCAACCAACTGTAGGAAAAATCTGCCTCGTCAGTCATGTATAAAAAGATACATGATCGTCTATCTCGCATGGCACATAACTGACTGATTGACTTTCCATTCAAATTCATTATATTCACTTACCAGCTAATACGCTTGGGAAAGGTATGATTATTTCAAAATCAACCTGGGAAGGTTTTTTGCTCCGTTAGGCTATCTTGCCCCAGAAACAACACTTCCACTGCGGCTGCAGTATATGTGTTACCCCTACGGCCCTACAGTGGTTAAAAAAATTGGCATGGTGTATCTTAGATGTAAATGTCGGAACTGGAGAAACATTGCCTACGGAGATTGTGATTATGTTGGGCGTGTGCGGAAAGACGTTGCATAGTAGCGAATAAATCTATTGTGCCCACCGATAAATAAATTCTGTTAGCTTCTACAACTCTCTACGAGTTGAATAAGTCCGGTGAGATGGTGTATCCTTGTCTTTCGGCCATTTCAATTTCTGTGTACCCTTTCAATTGTTCTTCAATCCGTATGTATGCGGTTTGTTCAGTGTAAGTTCCGGGTTATTATAACCTCCCTCACAAACAGATGTATTTTTTTTTTCTAAAAACGTATATATAGATAATTCCATAATTTTTTTATCCCCATTCAATTAATTTGTTGTTATGAGTAGGGTAGGTGCAAGGGATCTCGTGCCCTCCCTACCGAATCTATTTTAAGTCCACACCATTCTACGACATCTTAATTTTTATAAGGTAGTGTTCATATAAAATAAAAAATTAATTTTAAACTAATTATGTACAATAATGGATGATATGCAATATAGTTGAACAATTCAACTAGAAAAATTGAAAATAAATCCAATGTATCTAAATACAAATTAGAGACATGTCATAATAGATCATTCTATGTGAAATAAATCAATGATGTCTTGCAGCAATTTTTAATCTCAAGATCTTCCTTGACAGAATGTGAATTGAACTTGCTTCAATACAAAACTCTCAGTGGGGCGTCCATTATAAAACAAACTCACTATCCTATCAACAGGACAGATGCAAGGGTCTCGTGCAAATCTATAATACAGGAACCCCACAATTTTCATGAGGTAGTATTCATATAAAATACAAATTTTATTGTAAACCTAATTATGTACAATAATGGATCATATGCAATATAGGAGAACAATTCAACTAGAAAAACTGAAAATAAATCCAATGTATCTAAATACAAATTAGAGACATGTCCTAATAGATGATTCTATCTTAAATAAATCAACTATGTCTTGCGGCAATTTTAACATCAACTTAAGATTTAAGTTTTTTAAAAGTTGAATAATTTAATACTTTCAATATTATGGATATAAAATAGTGAATTTTATACAGTGTCTTTTTTTTTCAAGATTTAGCATGAGCAAAACAAATTGACAGATTTAAATGAAGAAAAAGAGACTCCAGGATAATCTCCAGATCTGTGAAAACCTTTCTTCCTTTAATAGTCAGTTGCGCTTAGTTTAATTTGTAATGTATATAAATGCAAGTAGAAAAAAAAATGTTGACAGAGGCTCCAATCAAATGAGCCTCCATTTCAGTTGGGATCTTCAGGTTTAGTAAGTACCAGCCCTAAGTGGTACCACCAAACCTTGACATATAAAACAAACAACTTCTAAGAACTTTGCTCTGGTATTTATTGAGTCATTAAAGACATGATGACATAAAATACTGAACTTCAAACAGGGCATGAAATAGTTTTTTGGCTGATCTGCTGTGTCTTGTGAGAACCAGGAATATCTGATGGAACACCATTGCTTTGGACTGTGCAGTGACCAACCATGGATCTTTAATAATCGTGACCAGAAGCGACTGGATAGAAGTGTCTGTAGTAAAAGCTAAGCAAATAAATGTAGTCAAACCTAGTGAACCAGACAAACCTACCTTTCGAGATGAGTATAGTTAACAATATATATATATATATATATATATATATATATATATATATATATATATATATATATATATGTGTGTGTGTGTGTGGGGGGGGGATGGGCCAGGGCGACGCGTCCATGTGCGTGTCATTCTAATATTCCGACACCAAATCTATGATACGAGGGCCCCGCTCTACACAATCTCAAGTATCATAAGTTAGTATTCATATAAAATACAAATTTTATTGTAACCTAATTATGTACAATAATGGATCAGATGCAATATAGGTGAACAGTTTTCCCAAAAATGTATTGACCACTTGCAAATAAGCAATAAAGAAATCTGTGGAGACTGTGATTCTTGTGAATCGTGATAGCCTGTTTACAGGGACGACGATCCAATCTCTGCTGCAGATGTCTTCACAAGCACACACACACACGCAAACGCACGCACGCACACACACAATCACACGCATACACGTATATATATATAAATATATATATATATATATATATATATATATATATATATATATATATAGCTTCTCTCGCAATTCTCGCTGGTGGAACTGATGGCTTTCTATTCATTCCCTTTCAAACTCCTTATCTATCTATCTCTGTAATATATATATATATATATATATATATATATATATATATATATATATATATATATATATATATATATATATATATATATATATATATATATATATGGGGGGCGGGGGGTGGAATTGTGCATATAAAAATTTCAGATTGAGTATGAAAATCAACTACCACTTCCGTTCATTATACATTGAATTGTTTGGGCACCTCGAGGTGGTGTAATGGTCAGCAAGCTTTTCTCGCTAGAACAATTACAGCTGGGTAGTGAGTTCGATTCTCATTGGGCCCCCCTAATTTCGGCTTTGTGCCACATCTAAGCTATGCTTGGAAAATCACTATGCATTGAATTGTATCAACTCATTTCCATGAACTTACCTGACGTTTCTATATATACAAACATATATATATATACACACAAATGTTAAGAGGTACAAAATTTATATACAGTTTTAAAAACAAGGAATTTATTGATTTTAATTTTATCAGTCTCTAAGGCCCTTTCAACCAACATCCCATCAGGAGACAATCGTTGGATAATTAATTAACGAAAAGAAGAGTTGGTAGAACAACAAAACTTACGTTGCTCTTCGAACGTGGGTATATATATATATATATATATATATATATATACTTCTGAGCTTTGTCTAAGAGCATTGAGCACTGTTTAAACAGCGTAAATATTTATTCGCTTTCTTGTGCAGGTATATACGTTAGGTTATATATACTTATTGATTTATTCACGCACACACACACACACACATATATATATATATATATATATATATATATATATATATATATATATATATGCGTGTGTATTTTTGTGTGTGTGCGCGCGTTTGTGTTATTTAGTCACCAACAACCTCACAGGAATGAATCGCCAGTTTTTCATCTTTCTTCGTAGCGCCACACATTCCCCTTATATCCAACACCGTCAAAAGACAAGCTCTTTCATCTTTTTACCGTTCTTTCCGTCCGACGTCCACTTTACAATGGCGAATCCATTTCTGCCCCCCCACGCACTCTATTCCTCTCCCATCACGCCGCATCATGTCGCGGCCAAAATCTTTTAGGGTCCATGAATATCTCTGTCTCTTCTTTTTTTTTTGTTAAACACTTTATCTTCATAATGTCCTCTTACAAACACAAAGCACGTTCGGAGGCGAATATGCGGATATATCTACAGATTCCAGCCCCTGAAAATAAATATGCCGTAGACTTTCGCTGTTTTTGTTTGACTCTACACCCGTGTGTCTTGGCGTGGCTGAAGAAATTTCTCGTTCTGACTGCATTGACCCTCAACAAATCTTACATATATATATATATATATATATATATATATATATATATATATATATATATATATATGTGTGTGTGTGTGTGTGTGTGTATGTGTTTTGATTGATCGTCAGACAAACTTGACTGACGATCGCAAAAGCGTGAAACCCAAGCTTACAAACTCACATCTATCCAACCAAATATGTTAGCTCTATCTCTGATATTGAGCGCTTTCTAATAAGTACTGCGCATATAATATATAAATAATTGTATATGTATATATTTATTTATATTTATATACACACACTTTTCACACACACACACACACACTCATATATATATATATATATATATATATATATATATATATATATATATATATAATCATTTATTCGAAAATTAAAATATACATATGTTATAAAATCACTACAAAAATAGCCATTTTGTTTCAACACTTCTGGTGCCTTATCAAATGATGGTGTTCAATTCGACACCATCACTTGATGATCCACCAGAAGAATGGCTATTGATAAAGCACCATAAATCATGGCTATTTTTGTAGTGATTTTATAAAATATTTATGTTATAATTTTCGAATAAATAATTATATTTGCTCTACTTTGTATTGAGCAATTATTTTTAGAATAGTATTTGTTGGTTATTGGAATTTATTCCGTATACACCAATCCTATGCTTATATATATATATATATATATATATATATATATATATGTGTGTGTGTGTGTGTGTGTCTGATTGAATACATTACTGACATTACACCTGTATTAATAAACGAAGTCTATTACTCACTTGTCTCGGTACAAGTACAAAAATCGATTTTCTATAGCTATAAATGCGCCCATTTTTTTGCCTTGCACTATATATGTATATATATATATATATATATATATATATATATATATATATATATATAGATAGATAGATAGATAGATAGATAGATATTGATAATATTAGTGGTTAATACAGACACATATACACACACAAACACACACACACACACACACACATATATATATATATATATATATATATATATATATATATATATATATATATATATATGGTGCTCGGTAAAAATGGCAGGGTAAAAATGGCAACGGTAAAATTGTGAAAAGTAGATAAATAGGAAAAAATGGCAATTCAACAGAAAATTGTGATCATTCAAGAAGGATGGGTCGAAGCTCCCATCCCTCTAGTTTAAAATAGGGTTAAGTCACCCACCTCAATATTTTAAAATAAATATTTTTACATAGATATTTACTCTAGTGGGGGTGGGGAGCTAGGCTCCTTCTCCTTTAGTTAAAATAGGGGCTAAGTGAATTTGATTACTATAATTAATTTTTTAATTGATAGCTGACATTAGCATTAGATGTATATATATATATATATATATATATATATATATATATATATATATATATATATATATATATATATATATATATATTCCTAGCCTATATATATATATATATATATATATATATATATATATTATATACACTAATACACTTATTTTATATATTTATATATTTATTTATATGTATATATATATATATATATATATATATATAAGTGTATTAGTGTATATATATATATATATATATGTATATATATAATAAGTGTATTAGTGTATATATATATATCAGTGTATTAGCGTGTATATATATATATATATATATATATATATATATATATATATATATATATGCATGTATATATTTATATATATATATATATTCTTAGCCTATATATATATATATATATATATATATATATATATATATATATATATATATATATATATATATATATATATATATATATATATATTAGTGTTGGGACGATTAATTGGAATCCGGGAATCGTAAAAATCGCGAAGGTTAGGAATCCCATTCAAATAAAAAGGTTTTTTTAATTGGAATGTTTTTTTTCCTTACAAATAATCAAATAAAACTTTTTTTATAATAGGAATGTTTTCTTTGAAAATATTTTTGAAATAGTTTATTTATTATTTTTTATAATTGGAATGTTTTCTTTTTCTGTGAAAATACTTTTTAGATAGTTTATATTGAAAATATTTTTAAATACTTTATTCTAGGTTCCTCCATTAGGTCACGTAAAAAAGTGGCATATCACGATGAAAAAAGCCTCATAAATCAACGAAAAGAAAGTTTTGTTATGAAGAGGAAAGAAATTTTTTACTCCTTTCTAACACGTAGAAAATTTTGGTTAAAAATTATGTTTTTAATGTCGGATTCTGATTTCAATACCGGAAGCCGTCATCAAGTGGACCTAGAATTGTTTTTACCCAAGTTTTTCAGTGTGTTCAGACGTAATCGCTTAAAAAGTAAAATCTCATGGGAGCGGGGAGCTTTAGCTGAATATTCTTTTAAATTTGACAAACTTCGCATATGTTTCCATTATGTATTGTATCCAAGATTTTAATAAACTCATTGTGAGATATTCATCTATATTCGTTTTCCTTTTGCCATTTTTTCTTATTTATCCATTTTTGCTATTTTTACCGCTGCCATTTTTACCTAAATTCATATATATATATATATATATATATATATATATATATATATATATATATATACATATATATATATATATATATATATATATATACACACACACATATATACACATACATATATATATATATAAAATATATATATAAAAGTTTACAACGGTGTAGTGGTAGAATCTCTGACTGGCGCCAATTCAGTCGGATTTCAAACCTAGCTGGGGGCAACCGGACTTCTAGCCACACTAATGAGCTGTGATACAGCGAAACAGTCTGTCTGTGGATAACTATAACTATATATATATATATATATATATAACTATAAATATATATATATATATATATATATATATATATATATATATATATCGGGTGATCGAAAAGTAACTCCACGTTTTAAAATTCTTATAACTTATTGATTAATAATAACTTTTACAAGAAATCGATATGAGAGGAAAGCGTTTTAACATTCGACATACGCACCAGATTTCGCTACCAATTTCTCGCACCGTCCAGGAATCGCGCCATCTGCTTTCTCCGGAAACTCTTATGATATAGAACACCTAACGTGTAGACAGATACACTATCCCGCGTATGCGGGGTCTACGGGCAATTTTTGCCCGAGCCCACGGGCTCGGATTTCCCCACATTAAATTTGACTTTGTGCCGCATCCTACCTCGTGGGGAGCCAGGTAAATATCGTAATATGCTGTCTAAGCAGTCATCGTGAGCTGTCAGCGTGGGAAGCTCTTGCCGTGTTGAACTCTCTGCCTTTGGGCATAGAGGGACCCGGACGAGCCTATGCCAAAGTATGCATCAGTATTTTAAAAAGAATTTTGATTTTTTTGTGTGTCTGTGTGTAAACGTTCCGATTTTTTAAAAAATATGGACGTCCACAAAAGAAATTATCATAAAATAAGAGCGGTAACTATAGTAAATTTAAAATTGATTAGTAATTTTATAACATGTTTTAAATCATTTCACCCCAAGGAAGGCGGGTATGCCACTAGTATGCAGTGGGGAGGCTAACAGTGTGTGAAAGTTAAAGAAAAGCTTGGGTATAAGAGGGAGTGATGAAATGACAAAAGATAAAATGGATAGGAGATGACGATTGACGTTGCATTTAACATTTTGAAGGTAGTTATCAGGAAGGTAACTTCACAGCCAGGAAGTGCGAGAAAAGAAACTGTTGGAGTATAAGTGGTCGTTGCATTTTAGCTATTTCAACAGTAAAAGGATGGGACCTAGATGCCAATCTAGTAGCACGCTTAAATTCACGTAGTCGGGGCACCAGCGAAAAAAGCTCATCAGAGCAGTTGCCATGAAAATATGTGTAGAAAAGAGAGAAGAACGCCACGCCAGGTCAGTAGGAATGTGACTGAAACCGAGGTGCCAGGTCAGGATCAGTTACCTCACAGATCCTTCTTTGGATGTTTTAAAGAACGATTCAATAAAATATTACAATGTTTAAAATATCTTAAAGTTTGAAGGATACTGTGTTGTTAAAACTTAAATAATAAAAAAAGGCGTTTGCATTGTATTTGGCATGTAATCTGACTACAGTTACTTTCCCCTTTCATAAATCTCGCGAACAGTATATTATCGATCAATGGAATGAAGCAACGTACCGAGATGGGTAAACGCTTAAGCATACCAGGTGCTGTAAGATTGGATGTGCGGGTGGTGTCGTCGACAAAGTACGCCACAAAGATCTGTTAGAGCAACTTAGCAACCTTGATATATTCGGGAAAGACATTAGAATAATCAAGAAATCTCTACTGGCAGCAAACCGACTGCATAAAGATAAAAATGAGATCATCAGATATACAAAAAATACAAAGGGGCGTAAGGCAAGGAGGGGTCTTCTCGCCAGACATGTTCAATCTATGCAGCAAAGCAATGTTGATAGAACTAGAAAACCTGCCAGAATGCATCATTGGCGATCACAATCTTAACAATATAAGATACGCAGACGACACAGTCCTGATAGCAGACACAGAAAAGAAATTGCAAATTCTCCTACAGAAGGTATCGAAGGAGAGCGAGGAGAAGGCGTTGTTCATGATGACGGTCGTCTTCGAGTATAGAATCCAGAGGTTAGCAGTGAATATTTCGAAGACAGTAAGGAAGCGTAGGTCAGGTTAGCAGTGGATATCCCGGTAAAAGTAGCAGAACGTAGTTCGTCCTTCCGTTTCTCTTCGCTTGACAAGCTGGAACTGGACATTCGGGTAGAGTAAACAAAATGGCCGCCTTTATACACGACAGATTGAATATTCTACGTCTTCTGATTGGTTAACCTTCTATTGGTGGCCTATAAAGTGAGTCAAGTCATTTGGATTGTCTCACTAGTACATAATATACCCCAAAATGAGGGGGTGTTGCAGTTTTTTCATTTTCTTCATAGCTACGTAATGCCATTTTAAACTCAGTGAAAGTTAATTGTTTATCTTTTTGAGTTATAACTGTCGTGAATAGTTTGAATGACGGTGGCAAACCCTTTAAGACCATAGCTATTAGCAGCCCACCCGAGATAGTCTCACCTGCAATTTTTAAGGCATTTGTGACATTCTCAGCTCGTATAATCTGTTACAGATTCATTTTCTCGTCTCTTTAACGCGGTTAGTTCAGTATATAGAGCAATAATTCTAGGCTTACCTTTTGACAAGTAGTGTTCACGCAAAATTTGTAGAGCTCGCCGTCATTTGTCCTTGGCCTCTCTCATTATTAAAGACAAACTTCGGTCATCCAGGAATTGTATTAATTCAGCGAACAAGGTTGCATTTTTTTCCATAAAATCATCATCCCCCTTCTGGTCGTCTTCGGAAAGGATGATGTCATGGAGTTTTTGTATTCTCAGGTAGCCTAAGAATTTCGTCTCCGAAAATTCATATCTCGATTCATTCCCGTCAAAATATAGTCGTGGTCTGCGCTCATAACCAATGTTATTCAGGATGACGGACGTCTTCGAGTAGAAAATCCAGAGGTTAGCAGTGAATATTTCGAAGACAGTAGGGGAGCGTAGTTCAGGTTACCAGTGGATATCCCGGTAAAAGTAGCAGAGCGTAGTTCTTCCTTCTGTTTCTCTTCGCTTGACCACCTGGAACTGGACATTCGGGTAGAGTAAACAAAATGGCCGCCTTTATACACGACGGATTAAATGTTCTACGTCTTCTGATTGGTTAAACTTCTATTGGTGGCCTATAAAGTGAGTCAAGCCATTTGGATTGGCTCACTAGTACATAAAAAAAAACCTGCAACAGAAGGGACTCAGCGTACACTACAAGAAGACAGAATGGACGGTCATCAGTAAGAGGATGAGCCCGAATTGCGATTTACAGGTCGGGGACACTAAAATAAAGCAGGTGCGGAAATTTAAATATCTAGGAAGTTTTCTAAGAGAGATATGAATGTACGAGAGAAAATCATGGAAAATTGTAGTTTAAAAACAGTAAAATCGACCTTGCTCACCGAAACGCTCCTCTGTGGCTAAATCGGTAAAGCACGTCAGGCTATATGACGGTTCCGTACAGGATATAGGTTCGATTCCTGTCGGAGGAGGCATATTTTCTATGAAAGTTTCTATGAAAGTTTCTCGGACATTCAGGCCGGTAAATGTCGTTAATACAGTTTATTATAAACAGAACATATTTGTATCTATAAAAAGAACGTTTAAACAGAACATATTTGTATCTATAAAAAGAACGTTTAAACATAAAAAAAATTCTTTATATATATATATATATATATATATATATATATATATATATACGCCGATTAGTTTTTGTTCTGATCCTTTCGAGTTTGCGGGTTCATTTTTTCGAAGATTTAGAAAATTGAGTAAGAAAGATACCAAAAACCCACAAGAACACGTGAACTTTGAACTTGAAATCTAGAATGCTGCAGATCCAGTAAAAAACGAACAGTTGAAATGATTGAAATTCACAGAGGCAAATATACATACTCACAGAAAACTTAAACCATGAAGATGGTCGCAGATGAGATTAAGTGAACCTGAGAAAATAAAAAACTACCAAAAAGAAAATTTTATTATTTTACTCACTTTCCTATACCAAAAAATGAATCCGTGAACTTGAAAGTTTCACAACGAAAAGTAATCGACATAATATGCCTAAATTATTTAACCAAACCTGTTAGAATATATATATATATATATATATATATATGTATGTTTGTATGTATGTATGTATGTATATATGTATACATACATACATATATATATATATATATATATATATATGTATATATATATATATATATATATATATATATATCTTTCTCTCTCTCTCTTTCCATATATATATATATATATATATATATATATATATCTTTCTCTCTCTCTCTTTCCTTATATATATATATACATATATATATATATATATATACATATATACACACACACACACACACACACACACATATATATATATATATATAATGGACTCTCTTTCCCGTCGGTTTCGACGTATTAGGATCTGCCGGCATATTGATTCAATTATTAAAGTTTATGCGATAATCTTAAGTGGCATTTAAGATCCGCTTGTGATTTGCAAAGGAGGCCACATATGGAGCAGGTGTGAGGATTGTGACATGAGATCACTGTTAGATTGGCTGACCTTTTAGATCTTGCTCTCGCTTCTTGAAGATGATTCAGACAAGCAGATTGAAAATTGCTGAGTTCACTAAAACACGTTGTATATATATATATATATATATATATATATATATATATATATATATATATATAGGGAGAGAGAGAGAGAGTTTTAAGGTGTGCTATATTTATGGGATAAAGTGATCAATATCAGAGATAGAGCTTATGTAAATATAAAAGTGAACATTGAAATCAACACTCAGAGGCGACAATCTGTTTCATGCTAGGCGCCTAACATAAAATTACAACTATTAAAATAAGTATAACTTAATTTTTAAATATAAGTTGTAAATATTAAATCTAAAGTTAAATATAAGATATAAAACTATAATTTAAATCAAATATAGTTGATAAATATACAGCTTCTTTAAGAAACTAGTAAATAATTTAAACGTATAGAATCACTTGAGCGTGCTGGCCTTGTTCAAATTGTTGATAACGCTAGATAACACGCTATTTCTCAGAAAATGTAACTAAGATCTGCTCAGCATAGTTGCAGTATAAACTACAGGATGTTGAATAAGCAGAAATGCGTCTGAGCATGCGTCTACAATAGGGATTGTCTAGCCGTCCTAGTAAATGGTTATCCTCGAATACGGAGCCGAACCCTCTCCAGGCTGGATTGAATACAGTGTTTTCCTTCTTAACGAAGACTCTAGGGCCCAATCTTTCCTGCTATTAAACCTTAGCTGGAAGAGGTGAGGAGAGATTCATTTCTATGCTAAAGCCATATCAAGAATGGTGTTTCTTGGGCAAGGGAGTCTGACGAAACCCAACCCAAGCTGGTTTGGCAGTCTGTCGGATGTTAGACTTGTTGGCTGTCCTGATAGTTACCCATAGTCTGGAAGCGGGTGGATTCACAACTTTCTCAAGATTATCACATAAGTGCAGGTAATGAACTCGACCTGAATTCGAACTTAGTAAACTTAGTTTGTAATGATTATTCAGTGGCCATGGTATTTCTCAATATTCTCTTGAATTTATTTTCAGGTAAATTGTGTACTCGATTATAAAAGAACGATCTCCGTCTTGATTCAGTTTATTCCGCCAAGAATTTGGGATATAGTATCAGCTGCAAATGCTGACTAAATCCTAAAAGTTCCAAAAGGAATTGCAAGTGACAGGTTTGTGGAATATGCTACACGTAGAAGTTCTTTAATCATTATCATCATCATTATTATCATCTTTTATTCCCTTAGTGCATTTGTCACCGCCGTAGTCATCACTCCCTCATTCTCAAAATTGTAGATCATGGGGACATTCAAGGGAGAATAGAGGTAGGTCTTGCAAGTTCCTTTTTCACCGTACACCCTTCCTCTCAGAAGTTAAAGAGGCAAGAGCTCCAAGGCAATAAGCGGTTTGAATTCAGAGTTATCCTTCTCCTATACTGGTTGCATACCAAGGCTATAATATATATATATATATATATATATATATATATATATATATATATATATATATATATATATATAAAATAAAAGATAGCCTAAAAGATAGCGGATTCCCAGCAATACTCACATACTCACCACAGAACACAAAAAAGGCCAACAGGAGAAGAAATATCATATGGCTTAACCCACCGTACAGCAAGAACGTAAAAACAAACGTAGGAAAAATATTCTTCAAACTCTTACACAAACACTTCCCAGAATCAAGCACCTTACACAAGATATTCAACAAAAACACAGTAAAAATCAGCTACAGCTGCACCGAGAGGATGGCACAAATAATAAAAAAGCACAATAGGAAAATCATCAACAAACCACACGAACAAATTAAACCCACGTGCAACTGCAGAATAAAGAACGAATGTCCCTTAAACGGAAATTGTTTACAAAACAACGTAATATACCAAGCCACGATAAAATCACCATATAATGAAGAAAAAGTATACATAGGAGTAACTGAAGGACCCTGGAAACAAAGAAATTATACACACAAAACATTTTTCACAAATAGTAAATATGCGAACAGTACAATGCTTTCTAAGTATATCTGGGAAATTAAAAACAAAACGCACATCACACCAAAATATCTTGGAAGATAAGGAAAAAATCATCAGCCTACAACAACCAATCAAAAACTTGCAAACTTTGCTTGGAGGAAAAAATAGCTATCATTACTTTCCCCGACCAAAATAAATTATTAAACAAACGATTCGATTTCATTTCAAAATGCAGACATAAAAATAAATTTTTACTACGTAACCTAAAAAATGAAAAACGGGAAAAATAAAATAAAAACAAATAAATATACTAATAAACAAAATAACAAATAAAAAGAAATAAAACATAAATAAATACTATGTTACTTAAAAATCGAAAACCGAAAAGAGAAAATATACAAGTAAAATAAATTGACCTAAAATAAACAAACCAATCCCAAATAAAGATAATCAATTAAAAACTGTTCCCGCCAAAATAATACTTAGAATGAACTGCAACAATCAACCCCAAAACTGAACAAATAGCTTTAATTAGAATTCGAATTCTGTTTTCCGATTCCACAATCCTAGCTGCTATCGTGACATAAAAGATTGGCTGGTGATTAGAAATCAGCATGACTACTAGACGGGTTTTCTTTTTTTATTCATGGCTCTCGGACAGTGCGGGTACTGAACTCGGCAACCCGAGTTCAACATCCGACAGACTGCCAAACCTGCCGTAGGTAACCCATGCGAACAGTGCGAAAGAACACACGCTCCGCACATCACCGTAGATAATTTAGCAACCAACTTCAAGGAAATTCGAATTTAACTCCCAAGAAATTGTCCACTGTCCGTGAGAGCGACAGCGAGCCAGAAAAACTCCAGTAACCAAGGGAGCTAACTTATGAATAGATTCTCTCTCTCTCTCTCTCTCTCTCTCTCTCTCTCTCTCTCTCTCACGCATACACGCACACACACGTTGAAATCAACATTCAGAGGCGACAGACTGTTTCATGCCAAACGCAATCATCATGCCACCTTATCTGTCGCCTCTGAGTGTTAACTTCAATGTTCACTTTCATATTTATATACGCTGATATTCAGCACTTTGTCATAAATATAGAATATCTTAAAACTATACTTCTCCATATATATATATATATATATATATATATATATATATATATATATATATATATATATATATATGAATTGTTTATATTTTGGCAGCATGTTTTCATTAAGACATGTTTCACTGTCGAAATTACTCGGAATAAATATGTATCAACATAGAAATTTTCGCTTTTCCTTTAATAATCATAACAAGCTTGTACGGGAATATGAGAGTATTCTATTGAAAATAAGTAGATAAATCTTCTCTAAACTATTCAGTCAGACATGTCTTAATAATTATATATATATATATATATATATATATATATATATATATATATATTCTCTCTCTCTCGACTCTCCCATCGAATTCGACGTATGAGGGTAAAGCAGATCAGTTCCGAGGAAACTGACAGCCCGACAACAGCACATGAGATTTGATTATAGTGGTGAAGGTCTTATGCAGGACCATCCACACTTTTTGAAGGGCCGAATACAGAGACCTGGTGCACTACGTGCCACAAGGTCTCCAAACGACCCTCCACAGATTTTGAATTCTGAGTTGTCCTTCTCCTAGACCAGTTGCCATCCAAGAACCCAGTATGTCCAGATATTTACCCATAGCTGGAGGGAGAAGAAGAGGATTCACACCTTTCCCAAGGGTATTAGCACGTAAGTGAATGTAATGGATTTGACTAGAATTTGGCATCCAAACCGATATACATTACTCCACCGTTTATATCTGTGCCTGGGAGATAGAGAGAGACAGAGAAAGAGTGCATGTATGCGGCTGTGTATATATTAGTAGAACTGTGTATGTATAATTAGAAAATGCGTAGATATTGTATATACACGCGTATCATGAGACCTCTGAATTACTTAATTTTGAAGCTAATTTGACTACAGTAAATGGATATATAGTTCAGCCAACGGCGTAGCCAGGGCCAGCGGTATATACACTAATTTTATATCTCGTGTTGAAGCGACCTCCTTAAAATTAACTGGAAAATAAGGTCTTGAAAAGTCGGATCATACGTGAGTATATACGGTGTGTTTGTGAAAGGAATCAATGTTCTCGAAATTCAAGTGATTTGTCACTTCATTTTCGCTAAAGTCCATTTCGCCAGATAAGATTGCAGACGCACACTCAGCAAAAAAAAAAAAAAAACCCTTTTAAGACAATGCCGATGACCATCATGAAATGTTGTTTAGTTGCCATTTACCAAGGAAGAATATAAAAGGAGGTCTTCTGCTTTCATTCGCTGTCCCTTCATTCGTGATGACCCGCATCGGACTGTCGGGGACAGAGTGGAAGGCGACTATCCTTTTGCGATTGGCTCCATTACGGATATTATCAAGAGTAATCTTACAAATTAGGCGGGGAAATCCTATCTGCCGCTATACCCGTTACGTTCAACGACCGCAGCCCTCGAGTGGGTTAGGGTGGCCTGAGATATAAAACGGGGAGTGGGGATACGGACAAATTGATCGGATTGTCACAAGGACGATCTGAAAGGTGACAGACAGATAGACGGACAGACAGAACGGCGTGGTGGGTGGGGAGGTGTTGTGGGGGTAGGGAAAGCCAGGAAGTGTCCATTTGTGTGATGGTGAACGAGTACTGGAAAAAGTGCGGGAGGATGGTCGTGGCGCTGGGACAAAGAAAGAAAGATGTTAAAGCAAGCTTGACCGAAAGACAGTCAGGATGATAACGGATGAAAAGTAAAAAACAAAAATAGAGTCAGGAACATGAAGATAAAAACGTTTGTAGAGTAATGTACACTTGACAACTACAGATGGCTTAGGACGCTGATCTGCCATCATATATGAAGGGTGCGATGGATAAATTGTCGTCTAAATGCCGCCAAAATTAAAATAACACCGACATCTCATTTTAACAAATATACGGGGCGCGATGGATAAATTGTCGTCTAAATGAGGCAAAAATGAAAATAACACCGGCATCTCATTTTCACAGATATACAGCGTGCGATGGATAAATTGTGGTCTACATGACGCCAAAATGAAAATAACACTGAGATCTCATTTTAATAGATATACAGGGTGCGATGGATAAATTGTCGTCTAAATGATTCAAAAACGAAAATAACACTGACACCTCATTTTAACAGATATACACTGTGCGATGGATACATTGTCGTTTAAATGACGACACAATGAAAATAACACTGGCATCTCATTTTAGCGGATATAGTCACCAATAATTACACAAAAACATTTTGAAATAGAAAAGAGCCAATTTATTCAATAAAATTGCCATTAACTTCTACCGCGGCCTCTAGACGACTTCGGAATCTCCTGCATCTCTTCTGGGCTGTCTCCTTGTTTAAGTTTGATGAATGCGGCCATAATCCTTGCCTTCAGTTCATCTTTGGTGTTACAAGGTGTTTTCTTGGTCTCAACTGCGCCCTAAAAATAATAATCAAGTGGGTTTCAGTCTGGAGAGTTAGGTGGCCAGATATAAGGGGTAATATAGCAGCAGAAATTGTCTGATAGTCTTTACTGTTCCCCTGCTTGTATGATACGGTGCAATGTCCTGTTGCCAGACATAGTGTCTTCCAGCAGTCACCCTCTTGACCTAGGGCAGCACAACCGCCTGAAGGCACCTGATGTAGGACTCCGTATTGAGTCTGTGGACCTCAATAACAAATTCGGGACTTCTTTTCTTAATCACCATTTCACTTAACTTTTTTCGGATCCTTAGCACCGTCCGCAGATTGTCGCCTAAACACTAGGAAATGTTCGTATTGGAGCTTCCGGCGCGAATACCAAGAAGTACAGCATGCCGTTTCCAAAATTTCTGGCGGACTTAATTACGTCATGGTTCTCTTTTTCTTAAAGACGGTGCCCAACTGACCATATTATACTGGGCACTCTGTAAAGTCAAAAACAAACAACGCGCATGCGTGAAATGAAAAAGTGAAAATGGCGACAATTTACATGCGTTAGTTTTTATAGAGAAATTTTACAAATTTATTAACATTAGAAAACGTCGATTGATTTTTAAACTTGAATACATCTACAGTAATTTGCCAATATTTCTACTCCAAAGAAGAGTTCTGAGATGCTGAATGCACGTTGTGCTGCCATGGTATCGGCTAGTAATGAGAAACGTCAAAGAAGGTAACTTAGCTCATATTACTACTACGTTGTCGCGAGGTTGACTTTACATTTTAATGATACAACAAATATCTCGCAACATTTATAAAAGCATGCCGGTCCAAATTCGCAGTTGAAAATACACCTATATTTTTCATGCAAATAATAGACATAAAATATGAATTCTTGAAGCTGTCTATATTAAAAAATTAAAACCAACCATTAATAAAATTAATTATAAACACCGCACAAATTACAGTTTACAGTAGATAGTTTAAAGTACCTATATTTTAACTAATAGTTTTAAATAGTTTGTTTTTTTTTAATATTTGGACATATCATAAATTAGTTAAATCCCCTGATGTTTAAATCGTAAAGTATATTTTATATATAAACTTTAAAATGAACACAACAATTTTTGTCACAGAAAAAACAACACACTGATGCTGACATTGTGCTAATGTCGAAAGTGCTCTGAATAAATTACTATATATCAACATGGTAATTTTCTCTATTTCTTTAATAAGGCTACTAAGAAGCTTGTCCGTGAATATGACGGGATCCTATTGAAAATAAGTAAAGAAAACTTGTCTAAAATATTCAATGAGACATGTCTTAAGAAAAACATGCTGCGTATATATATATATATATATATATATATATATATATATATATATATTGATAATATTAGTGGTTAATATACACATACATATATACAGATATATCTAAAATATCTAAATATATATACATGCATACTTACACATACATACATATATATATATATATATATATATATATATATATATATATATATATATATATATATATATATATATATGTGTGTGTGTGTGTGTGTGTGTGTGTAAAAAAATATATAATTCTAAGAGGATATAATCCAAGTAGAACTCAATGTCCAGGACAGAGTAAGGACATTTTTTTTGAATTTCTAGGCATACTCTTACCTATTAGGTCACAGGAGACGGTCATGATCAGGTAAGGCTCAATGACTTACTTAACCATTTGAGCCTTGACCACCGTTTTAGAGGTTGTAGAGAAAAACGACTTAATGCTAAGTCACCGGTTGAACGGTAGGTAAACACTGGTAACTATTTTTATATCTACCGTGAAACATAACATACCAATTATTTGCGAATTTTGATTCAGGAGCTCAGGCAGAAGGAATTGTTCAGGAACGTGGCGCTCAAAGGGTTTCGTTGAGATTTTTCGAAACTATATTTAGTAGATTTATTTTCGTAATTTTTAAAGAGTTTTTTTTTTTTTTTGGACATTATTTTTTTATTATAAAGGTTAATTTAAGTGAGTACATGTGTTTGAATTAGTACTCCTCAGCAAAAACATTCCTATAGCCGAAGCAAACCCTTATCAATTAGGTCACGAGAGATTATTATTTTTAATAGTCCTGGGTATGACGATAAATTACGTCCAGCAGCAAGGGTTCTAATCGGTAGGTTTTGAATAGCGTGGAACAACGTCTTAATTCCTATTGTTCTCAAATCCACCTGACCTGGGGTAGTAACACCTGTTAGGGTTCAAGCTATGGGCAAATAATGAAACGGCAAAAAAACGAAAACGCTATGAAAGTATAAAAATACATTTTGATAATAAAAATAACAGCAATATATCAGGTCATCCCATAAGTTATGTCCGAATTTTGAATAAAGAAAACAAGTGACCAAATGTTACATTTAATTACAGATTCAATCAACAATGTATTTTCCCTGATTATCTATGACTTCCTTCCATCTATTAACAAGCTTACTAATTCCATTACTATAAAATTCTTTTGGCTTTGATTCGAAGAACTCACAAATGTCAGTTTTAACCTCTTCCTGTGTTACAAAAGCTGTTTCTTCCAAATGATTCTGTAAGCTACCAAAGAAATGGTAGTCTGAAGAAGCAAGACCGAGAGAATAAGGTGGATGAGGAATTTTCTCCCAACCAAATTCTTCGATCTTTTGTGACGTGATTCTTGCTGTGTGGGGTCGCCCATTGTCCTGATGAAACATCGCCTCTTTTCAATTCACTAGAGCAGGTCTTTTTTCCTCAAAGCTTGGTTCAAACGTTCTAATTGCTAACAGTATATTTGAGCATTAATTGTTGCATTAGGTGGTATGAATTCAAAGTGGATTATTCCTTGGCGATCCCACCAGATTGAAAGAAGAACATTTTACCCATGAAGTTCCCTTCTCGGCTGTGTCTTGGGTCCTTCCCCTTTACTAAGCCACTGTCTACGACGTTTAAAATTTCGATAAATACCATTTTCCGTCGCCAGTCACAAGTCTATCCAAAAAAGGTATAACAAGTTGGCGAGAATGGAGAGAAGAGCAGATGTCAACTCGGGATTTGAGTTTGTTTTCAGACAATTCATGAGGCACCCATTTTCCAAGGAACTTTTCCAAGTTATTGAAGATGACGATGAATAGTTGTATGGTTTGAACTGAGAACCCCTGCCAATTCCTCAACTGATAAAGCAGGATTTTCTTCAAGGGCTGCTTCAAGAAGCTTTTCATCAAACTCAACTGGACGTCCGGTTCGATCTTCATCTTCAAGGGTGAAATCTCCACCTCTGAATTTTGCAAACCGTCTTCTGCAAGTTCTTTCATTCACACATTCTTCTCCATAACCTGAGTGAATGTTTCTAGCCGCTTCGGCTGCTGAGTTTCCTTTCTTGAACTCATAAAGCATTATGTGCCTCAAATGATTCTTGGGTACTTTTATGTAGGCAGGGTTTTAATCAAACAAAACTTAATTTAATTTTTCTCTGAAATAAAATTTGATCAGTTTAAATGCATCTAAACATAAAATTTTATACTCATAAAAAGTGATATTAATGTCAACCGGCCTAGTTCGATAAGACCTCCCAAAGTAAAATGTACCCCTGTATTCTCTTTTACACCAAGGAAAGGCTTCCCGATGCCGAAGCGTACCCTTAGGCCACGGGGGAAAAAAAGTGAAACAGTTATGAGAGGCAACTTCTTTTTTTAGTGGGACTTCTCGATAATTACCGTAATTCCCCATGTATAACGCGCATTTTTTTCTAAAAAGTTATAAGCAAACTTAGGGGTGCGCATTATGCACAGCTACAAAAAATCTTTAAAACATTGTCGTTTCATAGGTCAATTTCAGTCACGAAATGACTACTCACCACAAACATTCGTCAATTTGACACTAACATTCGGCGATTGCGACCCCATAAGGATGTCAAATATAATCATATGTACCTAACAATACTTAGAAATGTAAAATAAAATAAGAATTATCATAAAACTAAATTAGAAAAATATTATTCTATGTTTGAAACCATTCTTTAATAAGAGTAGAAAACGTTGAAGAGGTGTAATTTATAGGGTTTGGTTCCCAAACAAGGGATGCGTATTATGCGTAAGTAGAAGCATTTTCTCACACTTTCAGCACAATTTTAGGGGTGTATATTATGGTTGAATGCGTATTATACATGGAGAATTACGTCAATTTGATATTAATTCATTTCACTCTTTAAGAAAATAAAAACAGGGGCGACAATTCAGACACGTGTAATTAATAGAATAATTTTTATAGTAACATAGCTCAACTACAAATCGGAGAGCCGAGTTCGAATTCCAGACGAAGTCGTTACATTCACTTGCACGCAAACCCTGTTTGAAAAAAGCATGAACCCATCTCTTCTCACACGATATATGGATATAGACTGAGTCCTATAGCCTTAGTAGGTAACCAGACCATCGCAGAAAGAAATGGCAACCTACTTCGGGAAAATTTTCTACCCAGTAAAACATGAATCGAAAGAGAAGATCATCCATGCGTGTATCACGAACGACGCATGACTGACTTTATCTCTTCTCTCCCTAGCTAAAGGTTGACTAGAAAGACAGACTGGGTCCCAAAGACCTGTTTGGTAAACGGCAGAAGGAAACGGCAACCGACTTCGGGAAAATATTGGGCCTAAGCAAACATGAATCGAAAAGGACATGACAGTTCAAACGGGTATCACGTATGACACAGGACTAATTTTATCTCTTCTCCCCATAGAAAATCTTCTACCCAGTAAAACATGAATCGAAAGAGACATGATCGCCCATGCGTGTATCACGTATGACGAATGACTGACTTTATTTCTTCTCTACCTCGCTATATAGGTTGACTAGAAAAACAGAATGGGTCCCTATAGATATGGTTGGTAACCAGTCTACCGCAGAAACTGCATCTTATCGAAAGAGACATGATGCCCCAAGGGTGTATCACGTATGGCACATGACTGACTTTACCTCTTCTCCCTTTAGCTGAATAGAATGACAGGTTAGTCTCTGAAGCCGTGGTTGGTAACCAGTCTACTGCAGAAAGAATTGTAAAACCACTTCGGAGAAATATTCGGCCTAGTCAAACATAAACCGAGAGAGACATGATCGCCCAAGGGTATGTCACTTAACTGACTGACTGACTATATGTATTGGCCTAATTGAATTGGAGACGAAAAAGTTAATCTACCGATAGGAGTTTTATTTGATCTGTTAGGGATTTCAAAGCTAAGATATACATCTCCTACCCCAGCCACAGCAAATATGACTGCCATGGGAACTTTGACATATTGCGGTTTCTCTAAATAAATCTCTCCCCAGGGTAATTAGTCTGAACGCATGTGTATGTGAGATATTTCATCAGCTTATCTTGGTCTTTTACAGGAGCAGGGTAATGTGAATGTCGATGTTCGCTGAACGCGTGAGGACGAGTGTTTCTCGCTCAAAATAACTGATTGGCCGGCTGATTCCAGTCTTCACACCGATAATAGTTACGCAACTCGCACGTCATTCGTTCGTAGCCCTATCGCAGTAAGCTTGCAGAGAAATGGAATTAAAACTGGAAACTGACCTCGAAATTTGGCTTCAAATCAGTGGTTAACTGGGCCAAGGAATGACTTGTATATTGTAACACCCCCCTCCCCAAACCGAAAAAGCTTTCATTTAATCACCATAGAGAAACTTTTTACCTGCCGTCAGCATGGTTGATGCTCACCTACAGAAAAGCAAATCTTTGAGCCTACTTGGGTTCACGTTTACTGCTGACATGAAATGGAGTGACTATATTGAATCATATCGCCCGGTTCACACTTCTTCCCTGTCTATTAAATAATAGCGTCCGGGTCACACTTCTTCCACGTCTATTGTATCATATCGGCCAGTTCACACTTCTTCCTAGTATATTGTATCATATCGACCGATTCACACTTCTTCATCGTCTAGTGAATCATATCGCCCTGTTCACACTTCTTCCCAGTATATTGTATCATATCGCCTGGCTCACTATTCTTTACCGTCTATTGTATCATATCTCCCGGTTCACACTTCTTCCCCGTTTATTGAATCATATCGCCCTGTTCACACTTCTTTCACGTCTATTCATTCATATCGCCCAATTCACACTTGTTCCCAGTATATTGTATCATATCGCCTGATTCACTATTCTTCACCGTCTATTGTATCATATCGCCCGGTTTACACTTCTTCCCCGTGTATTGAATCATATCGCCCGGTTTACACTTCTCCGTTTATTGATTCATATCGCCCGATTGACACTTCTTCACCGTCTATTGTATCCTATCGCCCGGTTTACACTTCTTCCTCGTCTATGGATTCATATCGCCCGATTCACACTCACATTTTCTTAGCGACATTATTGCCTTTCTATGGTTGAAACGATTTAAAAAAATAACATGATGGAGTCTCCGTCCGATATATATATATATATATATATATATATATATATATATTGTATATATGTATATATATATATATATATATATATATATATGAGTGTATGTGTGTGTGTACAGCCACGTGAAGATTGCGAGAACGTGAAACTTGATTAGCGACTCGAGCTGTCCTCCATCGAGTGTTGACGTTGTGAAGCATTATTGGCTCCGACGAGATGGTCTAGGTGTTTACCAATTTAATTTACTGCGTAG
This sequence comes from Acanthosepion lycidas, assembly GCA_963932145.1. Taxonomy (NCBI): domain Eukaryota; kingdom Metazoa; phylum Mollusca; class Cephalopoda; order Sepiida; family Sepiidae; genus Acanthosepion; species Acanthosepion lycidas. The sequence goes on from OZ010587.1 coordinate 30,237,764, forward strand.
GTAGGTAATTTGCCGTTGGTTTTTCTTTTTCTTGTCTAAGATTTTAGGACTTTTCGCAATTTTGTATATCGGTCGTAGCAACTTTGTTGAATTTCTGTTGCATATATGCCTTGTACATGCGTTGCCGACGCACGATCTGTAGCATAAAACAGTGTGATCGCATTTGGCAATTCTATTTACGACGAAAGAATGATGTAAAAGATGGGGGACATCTTTTTTATACACTTGTACCTTTCTTAAAATGTTCATCTTATTAGGCGTTTCGAAAAATAATGTCCAATACCCCAGAATAAACAATTTTATTGTCTTCTAATATATTATTATTGGAGTGGAGGCACGTTGGAGTAATCGGTAGCGGCTCTGAGTGAGGAATCGGATAGCCGAGTTCGTGTTGTATCCTTGAAGAGGTTGGTTGGTTGGGTTTTATGGCATATCAACCACTGTGGGTCATTTAATGCCAAATTAAGGTATATATATATATATATATATATATATATATATATATATATATATATATATATATACACACATATACATACACACATATACCTATACATATATTAAATATGCAGTACTATTAAACATATAGCTGGCAACATTATTTTTTTCCAAAAAAACGCATAGCTGGCAACATTATTGTTTCAAAAAAACGTACAGCTGGCAACATTATTGTTTCAAAAACATAGCTGGCAACATTGCTGTTTCAAAAACGCATAGCTGGCAACATTGTTGTTTCAAAAAACGTATACCAAAAACGTTTACCAAAAACGTATAGCTGGCAACATTATTGTTCCCAAAAACGTATAGCTGGCAACATCATTTTTCCGAAAATATCTGAAGCCTTGTTGTTGGACGTAGTTTATCGTCATACCCAGGACGCGGATGTAGTTTATCTTCATTCCCAGGACGCCCTTATAGAGGTTACAAACAGACAAAGGCGGTACTCGAGTGAAGGAACAGCAAAACGCGCGTACATGAAAGAAAGAGAGGTTTATTGTAAAAGAGAATACACTACTGAAGGACAGAGAATCGGGTAGCAGGCTAGTAATTCCCGAAACAAGGTTATCTTCCAACCACCCCACGCGGTCACAAGGCCAAATTTAATGTGGGTTATCCGAGCGTATAGGCTCGGGCAAAAAATTATTTGTATAAAACAGGATCGGGTAGCTGTTTCCCGAGACGAGACTCTGCCCTTCGACATAGCCTCGTCTGGGGATCCTCTCTGCCCGGAGACGGAGAGTTTGACCAGCACAGCTGGAGATGAATCTCCAACTAATACCCCAAGCAAGGTTATTTACCTAACTTCCCGCGAGGCAGGATGTGGCACAAGGCCGTTTTTAATGCGGGTTTAAAACCGAACCCGTGGGCTCGGGCAAAAATTCCCCGTAGATCCCATAAAAACGGGGTCGGGTAGCTGTCTACCACACCAAACGTTTCTCTGCCCTTCGACAAAGGCTCGTCTGGGAATCCACTCTGCCCGGAGACAGAGAATTTGACCAGCACAGCTGGAGACGAATGGTATATCCTGTGCTCAATATATATATATATATATATATATATATATATATATATATATATATATTAGGTTGGTGCAAAAATAATGACGTAATAATGTTTTTTAACGTATTTTTTAATGTCAAAAAACGACATTATTAGGTCATTATTTTTGCACCAACCTAACATATATATATATATATATATATATATATATATATATATATATATATATATATATAGTCAGTCCAGATAGGCGATAGGGAGTGTGGGAGATACCATTACAGCAATTCGAATTCCAGTCGAATCTGTTACATTCATTTACGTGCTAATACCCTTGGGAAAGGTATGAATCCTCTTCTTCTCCTTCCAGCTATTGGTAAATAGCTGGACAGATTGTGTCCTATACTCTTCGATGGCAATTGATCTACTGCAAAAAGAAATGGTAACCTACTGCGGGGAAAACTGCCTCGTCAGTCATGTATCGAAAGATACATGATCACCTAAGCGTGTCTCACTCATGGTACATAACTGACTGACTTTCCAGTCGAATACATTACATTCACTTACGGGCTAATAATCCTGGGAAAGGTATGAATCCTCTTCTTCTCCCCCATCTATGGGTAAATAACAGGACAGACTGAGTCCTATAGCCTTGGATGGCAACTGGTTTACTGCAGAAAGAAATGGCAACCTACTGCAGGAAAAATATCTGCCTCGTCAGTCATGTATCGAAAGATACATGATCGCCTAATCGTGTATCACGCATGACACATAACTGACTGACTTTCCAGTTGAATCCATTACATTCATTTACGTACTAATACCCTTGGGATAGATATGAGTCCCCCCGCTATGGGTAAATAGCAGGACAGACCGGCTTCTATAACCTTGGATGGAAACTGGTCTGCCGCAGAAAGAAATGGCAACCTAATGCGGGGGAAAAATCTGCCTTCTCAGTCAAGTATCGATAGATAAATGATCGCGTAAGCGTGTAACACGCATCGCATATAAATGACTGATATAACCCTTATCTAGAACAAGAAAACAAAAAGATGCGTTTACTGTTTTTGCATGAGTTCAAACTTGGTTCTAATGCCTCAGAAATTGCAGCCAAATTTGAAGGATGAATGTTGAAGGATACACTTGTGATCGAAGAGTTGGTTTCTAAAGTTATGCTGTGAGATAGAAGTCACAACGATCAAGATTTTAAATACGTCAATTTGCAATTAACAATCAACATCTGAAAAAATCTAGTGGAAAAAAAACCTACGTCAAATATCTCGGATAATAAGTGTCAGTATTTAAACAATATCAAAACATCTCAAGGGGACTGGCAAGGCTAAGAAATTTGGTAAATTCTTTCAAAATTTATTGAAACAAAACAAGTTCAGTTGACCATTGATGACAATTCGAGAACAACGTAACTATAAACAATTTTTTTCTATCCTTTGCCAGCCGCAATGATGGAGAAAGCATTACCTCGAACCATCGCCAGTCCGACACTCTGTAATAGCCACTCCGTTTCACGTGGCTCGTCCCTTAATCGAGACGCAATCGCTCCAATCCTCCGAAGGAACGCCATCGAACGAGGGCCAATAACTCCTGAAGTCTACACTGCCACAGGAGTAAAAAAAAATCTATCAGCAAGAGAAGAATATTTAACTATTTTTTTCATCTCAGCGTCCCGGGCGACGGACCCCGGCTCATCCGTGGAACTGATCAAATTACCGACCGAAAATGTATCCGCACAGGTCGCATCCCAAATCAACGGCTTCCTCATTTTAAAAGGGAAAATGGTAATGCCATCCAGCCGCTTTCCATCACCACGGTCGAGGCCAACGGGAAGGGAACCCAGCTGTATCCAAACCTCTTTTGATGATGTCGTTAATGGCTACATGCCGTGGAAAGCGGCCGGCACTACGACGACAGGGGAGAGGATGCAAACCAAACTCATCGATGGAGGATCTACATCTGCATCTGTGGCGCTCACATAATTTGAGTCCAAGACGGATCGCGACTCCGAAATTTGGTAAATTAGTTTCACATGAACTCAATGAAAGCCAAAGAGTTCTTCTATTCGATGCATTTGAAGGATCAATGCTCGAATCAGGATTTGTGAAGTGTAACGGATCCTTTATATTGATTTTCTAAGCGTAGCTTAAATGTGGCACAAGTCCGAAAGTATGGGACATCCAGTGAGGATCGAACTCACTATCCAGTCGTAGTTGTTTTAGTGAGACAAGCTTGCTAACCATTACATAACGCCGAGGCGCCCTTATTTTCTAAACGTAGCTTAGATGTGGCACAAGGCCGAAAGTCTAGGGCACCCAGTGACGGTCGAACTCACTATTCTGTATATCTGTTAAAATTAGATGTCAACGTTATTTTAATTTTAGCGTTATTTAGAAGACAATTTATCCATCGTAGCCTGTATAGCTGTTAAAATGAGATGCCGGTGTTATTTTCGTTTTTGCCTCATTTAGGCGACAATTTATCCATCGCGCCCTGTATATCTGTTAAAATGAGATGCCGGTGTTATTTTCATTTTTGCCTCATTTAGACGACAATTTATCCATAGCACCCTGTATATCTGTCAAAATGAGATGCCGGTGTTATTTTCGTTTTTGCCTCATTTAGGCGACAATTTATCCATCGCGCCCTGTATATCTGTTAAAATGAGATACCGGTGTTATTTTCATTTTTGCCTCATTTAGACGACAATTTATCCATCGCGCCCTGTATCTCTGTCAAAATGAGATGCCGGTGTTATTTTCGTTTTTGCCTCATTTAGGCGACAATTTATCCATCGCGCCCTGTATATCTGTCAAAATGAGATGCCGGTGTTATTTTCATTTTTGCCTCATTTAGACGACAATTTATCCATCGCGCCCTGTATATCTGTCAAAATGAGATGCCGGTGTTATTTTCATTTTTGCCTCATTTAGACGACAATTTATCCATCGCGCCCTGTTAAGTGCGCAAAGATGTCACAGCCATATAATAGGTCAGTCCTGTCCAGTCATAGCTAATTCAACGTATCCAATGAATTTACTCGTAGCTTTCGCTATGGAGAAAGTTTATACGCTCCAGTCTGTTCATACGCCCTTTTTCGTGTCTTCCGTTTCTCGGGGTTGCTTACAAGAATTTATCGTGACAAATCTGTTCCTTCTTTTGTCTTTGATTCCTCGATTGTAGATAATTCCATTCTGCATGAATGATACAATTAAGGCCCATTCTTTCATGAAACGCTGGACGGATAATGCCGCGTAACCTTACGAGGGTAATGGCATTGTATGCTCAACGTGGTAATCCGCACGAAACATGCCTTCCACCCCACCCCAACCTGGTTTGTTATGACACGGCACAGCTCAGAGTCAATCTGTTTCCGAATATTAATCTGCGCGCGTGTACGTTTGGGTAAGACATCTCTTAAAGCCGTGTTTCTCAAACTTTTTAAGCAACGGCACACCTAGGAGCAAATGAAAATATTATAGTACACTTAGCAAACTTATTAAAAGGGTTACATTTAAATGTGAAATAAAAACATAGATTTCATTTTTTAAAATAGACACACAAATATGAATTTTATTTCAATGTTTCTCGTGCATGTTTATCTATTTTATATCTATATGCATATAAGCAAGGTTTAATGACATTACCTATACACCACCATTTTGATTTTCCCATTTTTCTTACTAACGATTTCGGGCGCCCAGGAAGAAAGATTTCATGATTTAGAATACTTTTTTTTTTTTCAAATTTAAGCTAAAATTTGTTTTTTGCAATTTTCTACATTAGTTTAAAATTAGAAAATTATTTGAATAGTGGTTAAGAATTAATGCAAGTGTTATTGTCAAAAGAAGCGTATATATAAAAGTAAAATGCAGTTCTAATGATCTTACAATTGAAATATTTTGACAATTAGATAGAAAGAGATTGTAAATACCAAGATTTAAGTCAAACATTATTATGAGGATAAGTTATTTCTTTTATGTCTGATCAGGAGCCTTCCTAATGTTCCAATGTTTGCTTTAATTTCTGAGTCGTCCTCAGAGTCATTATCTCTATCGATAAAAGGCAGGATGTGTGTGTGTGTGTGTGTGTGTGTGTGTGTGTGTGTGTAACGAGTGCACGGCCGCAACTTTTGACGGATTTGCACCAAAATTTACATGCACATGCTGCAATATAGTGGGAAGACCAAGACCGACATTGCATTTCCCAACTCCCATCGATAGTGGAAATAATCAATTTTTTCATGCTTCTACGACACTTTTCATGTAGTTTGCGGCCATTTTCTACTGGTCAGAGTGAGAGCCTATAGCTGGCTTCCACGTATAGGCAGGAAGATTCTATTGGCCAGTGTGAGAGCCAACAGCTTAGAAAAAAATTCGCAGTGTGAAATAGGCAAGAAGTAAGGCATGTAACAACATCAGCACAGCAAAGGGCTTTTCTTTAAAGGCAAGGAAGGGCAAAAATATTTTAAGTCAAGTGATAGCGATTGTTGTATGAGTCGTACGATTTTTGAATCAAGGACGGGCAACGCCGGACCATGCTGCTCGTAAAGATATTAAACAAAGATATGTGAACCGAAATCTTAGGACCATCTTAATTAAAAATATCCAAATGTTGGGCAATTTTTGTCTTTATTTTCACCAGAAATTAAAGCAAATATTCGAACATTAGAACGGCTCATGATCAGACATAATAGACATTCATTGTCTGTTATATTAAATAATAAAAGTTTAAATAATGACCTGCTAACCCAATATGCTAAACACTAAATTCACATCCACATGCACACACACACATACATATATATATATATACACACACACATATATACATACATACATACATATATATATATATATATATATATATATATATATATATATATATATATATATATATTATTTATTTTTAAAGAAAAAAAAATTTATAACATAAATATGTTATAAAATCACTACATCTTTGTTTTGAGCACTCTTTTAAGAATAGTAATTGTTGGTTATTGGAATTCATTCCATATACACCAATCATATACTTGTATATATATATATATATATATATATATATATATATATATATATATATATATATATATATGTGTGTGTGTGTGTGTGTGTGTGTGTGTGCGTCTGATTGTAAACGAACAATTCTCATCCTATTTCCAATGTACACTCGGCAATTGCCAGAATTTAATTTGTCAAAATAGAAACCATTTACTCCTGGTTTAGTAGCAAATCCAACAGATCCGACAAAGTAAACCTGTCAGCTACTCTTGACAAGTAACTCCAATCCGTGGTTAACTGGGACAAGAAATGGCTTGTAAATTTCATCGCCTCCAAAACACTGAATTAATTTAATCACCGGAGAGAACGTTTTCTGCCTACCATCAAGATGGCTAATGCTGAACTCCAGAAGAGCAACACTCTACGCCGTTTCCCCCTGGCATGAAGTCAGCCGCTACAGATACTGTGAGGAAGGTTGGTTCACTGTGTCATGTCGAAAATTTTGAGTAAAAATGAGCTTGAGTAAATAGATAACGGGGCAGGGTTTAGGAGAAATAAGAAAAATACAAAATTTATTAAGAGCTACAAATGGCAGGAAATTGTGGAGAGCCATGAACGCCAACATCCTGAAGAGACACGGCACATAGAAAACGAAGAATGAGCTTGAGTAAATGGATAGCGGAACAGGGTTTAGGAGAAATAAGAAAAAGACAAAATTTATTAAGAACTACAATGGAGAGGAAATTGTGGAGAGCCATGATCGCCAATGTCCTGAAGAGATACGGCACATAGAAGACGAAGAATGAGCTTGAGTAAATGGATAGCAGAACAGGGTTTAGGAGAAATAACAAAACGACAAAATTTATTAAGAGCTACAAAGGACAGGAAATTGTGGAGAGCCATGAACGCCAACATCCTGAAGAGACACGGCACATAGAAGACGAAGAATGAGCTTGAGTAAATGGATAGCGGAACAGGGTTTAGGAGAAATAAGAAAAAGACAAAATTTATTAAGAGCTACAAAGGAGAGGAAATTGTGGAGAGCCATGATCGCCAATGTCCTGAAGAGACACAGCACATAGAAGACAAAGAATGAGCTTGAGTAAATGGATAGCAGAACAGGGTTTAGGAGAAATAAGAAAAAGACAAAATTTATTAAGATCTATTAACCGCCATTCGGAAAATTAGGAACAAATTTGATAAAGAATATTGTTTGGAATTAGTTAAATCCATCTCTGAAAGAATTCAGGGCCTTACAAATGATCGAGAAAAACCATCTAAGTATTAATTTGCCGAAGAATCCTATAATTATATCCGCAATATTGGATCAGTCCATATTTTCTTCTGTATGTCTTGTAGAAAATTATACCATTAATTTAAATAATTTAATCAAGATTATTTAAGATATATTTTAGGAAAACCATGATGACCAGTTAATGAATAAAATAAAAAAAAAGAAGGATTTGCGTCTTATTTGGGTTTAGTTCATTTGTATAGCTGGCCACTCATATTCGTCTTCTAGACAATCCCTACTGCAGGCACTTGCTTGGGCGCATTTGTGTTTGTTCGACACCCACAGAGTCTACCTGCAACTATGCTGAGCAGACCTTAAGTTCAAGTTTCTGAGAAAGAGCGTGTTATCTAGCGTGATTAATAATTTGAATAAGGCCAGCACGCTCAACCCCTCGGCCATGACGACTTGTGTTAGCACAGCTATCGACGTCCCCCTTGATTCGGTCTGCCCAATTTCACTCACAAGGCTTGGGTCAGGAATCTTCCAAAGGTGACGCATGCTGGGGTTGACACCTCCAGTCTGATAACATCAGAAAGTCTCCTTCCTGACAAATCGACCATGGTAAGATTCGAACACGGTTCTTATGTTTCAGAATGCGGACTTTCTAAGCACTCGGCCACGTGCCATTAGTTTAGTTACTGATAAAGAAATCACTATGGTTAATCTCTTAGTGAGCAAATTCCATAATACTTGCCAGGGGCTGGACCTGGATTTGTAGAGTACAACAACACCACGCTCAGTGATTTCCTTTGTGACGTCCCATGGAAAGAAATTTTCAATTTTTTTTTTATTAAATGCCCGTCTGGGGCCTTCTCCTGGGTGAAAGCCGGCTTCGATGTTTTCATTCTAGCAAGTTAAACCACGTTTATCCCCTTGATTCACACCTGCATGCGCAGTCGCTATGGCCCAAACGAATCACTTCTTCCGTCTGTACTAGAGCGATACGTCAGCTTGCAACAGACGTCTCTTTGTCTCTGCTCGTGCAAGTGTGTCCTCAAAGAAGCGAAGTTGCTGTTTGCTGACAGGCTGAAACAACGTATAGAATTTCACAAGTTCGATTCCAGAGATTATTGGCGGCTCTGCAAGAGGGTGCTGAACAACAGCAAATCATCATTCCCTTCCCTGTTCAATCAATTCAAAGTCCTGACGTCTACAGAAGATAAGATGGAATGCTTTACTCGGAAATTCTCTTCCAACTCAGCACTCGATTCATCTGGGGTACCCACACATGATTCCCGTACCCCTAGAATTGAGACTAGATTTTGGTTTTTGGTTTTTGTTTTACGTCATATCAACCTCAGCGACAAAATTATTATTGTTGGTAATATGTTTTTCTTCAAAAATCTATTTCTGGGAATATTTTTCCTTGAAGAAATTTACAGCTGGTCATATTTTTTCAAAGAATGTATAAATGTTTTTATTGCTGGTATTTTTTTTTTTTTTTAAGTATTGCTGATAATAATTTTTCCTTCAAAAATTATTGCTGGTAATAATTTTTTTATTACAAAGTATTTATCGTATTAAAACGTATTTTTACACACATTTGGGTGTTAACTATAGTTGAGACCCTAACAGGTGCTACCACCCCGGGTCAGAGTGGACCTGGGAATACCAGCAATGAAGAGGTGTTTCCACGCTCCTCAAAGCCTTCTGATCAGAGGCCTTACTGTTGGACGTAGTTTAACGTCTTACCCATGACGCGGATGTAGTTTATCATCATACCCAGGACGAAGAATTGAGGCTAGACTCCCATAAAGCAAATGGAGGTGACGGGATCTCAGTCGTTGTCCTCCAGTCTCTGTAACTATTGCCACGCTGCTTCCTACTTTCCTGCTTGTCCCCCTCTGTAGTTCCTGTTTTTAAGAACGCTGGAAAATCTTCTGATCCATCTGACTATCGCCCTGTTAGTCCCCTATTGCTTTTCGGAAAAGTATTCGTGGTTTTAATTATTGCTGAAGTGGATCTCGTCATATCTTTCCAGTGACAAACGCTTCTCCATAAGAGCAAATATCTCTTCGCAGTTTTCTGTACTTCTTTCAAAAAGCCTGTTCTTTCTCTTTTTTCATGCGACTTTTTTTTTCTTTCTTTCTTTCTTTCTTTCTTTCTTTCTTTCTTCTGCCCATACTTCTCTTTTCGTCTTTTAACATCTCCACAATTTTTTTCTTTCTTTAATGTTTCCATAGTTTCTTTCTTTCTTTCTTTCTTTCTTTTTTCTTTCTTTCTTTCTTTCTTTCTTTCTTTCTTTCTTTCTTTCTTTCTTTCTTTCTTTCTTCTGCCCATACTTCTCTTTTCGTCTTTTAACATCTCCACAATTTTTTCTTTCTTTAATGTTTCCATAGTTTCTTTCTTTCTTTCTTTCTTTCTTTTTTCTTTCTTTCGTTCTTTCTTTCTTTCTTTCTTTTTTTCTTTCTTTCTTTCGTTCTTTCTTTCTTTCTTTCTTTGAGTCATCTAAGCTTCTTTGTCTCTTTTTTATATTTATACATTCTTCCTTTTTTTATTTAACCATTCTTTTCTTTCTTTCTTTAATCTATCCAATCTTTTTCTTTTCCTTAATTCATTCATCATTGCTTCCTTTCTTTTCTTTCTTTCTTTCTTTCTTTCTTTCTTTCTTTCTTTAAGCCATCTAGCTTCTTGCTTTGTTTCTTTCTTTTTACTTTAATCTAATTAATCCCCTTTTTCTTTCTTTAATCCATCCATCATTTCTTTCTTTTTCTTTCTTACCTATTACATTTCTTTCTTTCTTTCTTTCTTTCTTTCTTTCTTTCTTTCTACTACCCACTCTTTTCTTTTTGTCCTTCAACCTCTGCACCATTTCTTTGTTTTTCTTAATCTCTCCACCATTTCTCGTTCTCTCTCTTTCTTTCTTCCTTTCTTTTCTTTCTTTTTTCTCTTTTTTTCTTTCTTTCTTTCTACTACCCACTCTTCTCTTTTTGTCCTTCAACCTCTGCACCATTTCTTTCTTTTCCTTAATCTCTCCACCATTTCTCGTTCTCTCTTTTTCTTTCTTCCTTTCTTTTCTTTCTTTCTTTCTTCTTTCTTTCTTTCTTTCTTTCTTTAGATTCGTTATCCTCCTCCCCTTCTTATGACTCCTTTTTCTACTCTTAAGGAAATCCCCACTACTTTTTCTTTCTTTCTTTCTTTCTTTCTTTCTTTCTTTCTTTCTTTCTTTCTTTTTTTCTTTCTTTCTTTCTTTCTATTCGTTAACCTCCTCCTCTTCTTATGACTCCTTTTTCTACTCTTAAGGAAATCCCCACTACTTTTTTTCTTTCTTTCTTTCTTTCTTTCTTTCTTTCTTTCTTTCTTTCTATTCGTTAACCTCCTCCTCTTCTTATGACTCCTTTTTCTACTCTTAAGGAAATCCCCACTACTTTTTCTTTCTTTCTTTCTTTCTTTCTTTCTTTCTTTCAGATCAAAGAAGGAAACCCTCATTTTTTTTCTTCCTCTAACCTCTTCACCATTTCTTTCTTTCTGTCTATTTTTCCAAATTATAATGTGCCATTTTCATATTTGCTTTTCTTATCTTCTTCACCCTTCACATATCTTCCTTGCTGTCTTCTTCTTTCACCCTCTTCTCCACACCGCGTCGTTCTTCGTCTCCCTTCATTTTTTTCCCCCAAATCCCTCTTCCTCCTAAAATATTTCCCTCCTAAATCCTTGTATTCCGTTTATGTTCTCATTCTTGCCATCTTTTTTCCCCCTTTCAAATGCAGTTGTCTTTCCTCCTTTATTTTTTACCATCTCACCACTCTCTCTCCCTCTCTCTCTCCCCCTCTCTCTCCTTTTTCGACTTTGATCATAAATACTCTGGTTACCTACAATTTGCCTCTCTTTTCACTGTAAGTCAACAAATTAACTACCGCCACCCTCTTTTTCAATCTACACTTTATTTCTCCTCACCCCTCGCTTCGTTAATCCTTCGTCACTCTAAGTTTATCTTACAAACTCAATGAGCAATTAAAAAGTCAAGATGGCGCTATTTATTCCCCCTCAAACAATTTCGAAATCTTTCTGTTCTTAGTTCAGCTTGTCAAATCAAACAAAGACACCGGCCCATTTTTTTCCGGGAGGCAACTGCTGTCCGAATCACTCCAAAGACAATCTTACACGTTCGGCCTTGCAGCTGGTAATTGCGGATATCTTCATCAGGGGTATCTTTCATTTTTTTCCCTTACTCCTACATTCTCGAACAATGTTAGGACACATGACATAAAACTGAATATTTCTATTGTTCGACCCGCATCAAATGTTAGCTTTGAGACAAAATCCTTAAATGACCCAGTTCTTTGTTTCATTTGTTTTAAGCACTTCATTCGTCTCTTAAATATACACTTTTAAAAAATATTCTATTATAAAAATTAAATTATTGAATAAGGAGAATGAAATAATGGGTCGATGCTGACATATTAACAATTAGTTACTTTGTTACTTTAATAATAATATAACACAATGAATCAATTAAAATATCAATTAAAAATATTAACTTAAATATTATAATTTAATTAATAATAAAATTAGGAAATATTACAATTTGATTAATGATATAACAAAACTTCTATATAAACCATAAAACAATTTAATTTAATTTCGGAGAAAAAGTTTAGAATTGGAAGAAAAATATACAACTGAAATAAAAAAAATGAAAGACGTAAAGAAAAGCAAAATTTCAGGAACTTGCGCGTGTAAAAGAACGGGAAATTTATGAATAGGCACAAGTACAAAACGTGGTAAAAAGCGGACTGAAAAAGACGCAGAATAAAGTGAAAAAATAGAAAAAAGAAAAAGAAATACCGTTTAAAACCAGAACCCCTGAAGACGGGAAATTTTACCAAGAAACTTCGAAATCGGGATAAAATTGATATTTAGAATTTAGATAATCTTTTTATATAATATCATTAAAAATATATGTATTTCTCCTTTTTTTTCAATAATTTCTTATCATTGATTACCCTGAACGACTCATATTTTAGTGGTAGAAATACTCTTTCTTGGTTAATCTTTATAATGACGTCCATTTTTTTTTTCATAGGAGTTACCGTTTTCTCAATAAAATGCTCATTTTACCTCTTCTTTTTTTTATCGAGTGCATTCACGGTTTTCAGATTTGTAAATGAAGAAACTAAAATAATAATCAACTCAAATCAATCTTTATTAATGAAAAAAAAAGCTGATATCTCAAAAAAAAATGATGGCTCTATCAAAAATAGAATCAATTCATTGGATTTTATCATAATCTGACCATTTATATCAGTAACTAAAAATGTGTATAGATATCTCAGTGCACATCAGTACTGAAACTATTAAAGACTAATCTTAATCATAGTCTTATCAATGATAGGCCTATGTGTGTATTTTTGCATATAAAGAATAATTATAATATATAAGATAGGTTTGGTGTTTTATAGGAGTATATTGATTTTAGATTTATGTAATCTGTAAACTAAAGTCACACTGGGTATGACGAAAAACTATACTCGGCAGAAAGGACTCTGATGGGGAGGCTTCGAGACCCGTGGAACCACCTCTTAAATGCTGTTTTTCCCAGGTCTGTCCTCACCCGGGATGGTAGCACCTGTTAGGCTCACAACTATAGGGAAATAGTTAACCCCCAAACTGGGTTCAAAACACTATGAAAGTATAAAAATACATTTTTATAGTAAAAGTAACAGCAATATATTTTCATACAAAAAGCAAATTACCAGCAATACATTTTTGTAAAGAAACAAAAAATATTACCAATAATACATTTTTCTATTTTTGATTTACTAATGCTACCAAGAAAATTATATTTCGGCATTAAATGACCCATAAGGTGTTGATATGCCGTTAAACAAACAAACAAACAAACGTAAAGTCCTCTTTTATTTTGTATCTAATAAATACAATGGTATATATATATATATATATATATATATATATATATATATATATATATATATATATATATATATATATATATATATTAGAGAGAGAGAGATAATATGAGAGGTCAATATATATATATATATATATATATATATATATATATATATATATAATTCCCAAGAGGATAGAATCCAGGTAGAACTCAATGTTCAGGACAGAGTAAGAATATAATATAAAAGTCCCAAACACTAATATTCCATGGTTATAATTTATTACATTGGAATCGTAATCACGATCCAAATCTTCAGACCTACAAATTAAAAAAGAATTGAATTTGTAGGTCTGATGAATTGGATCGTGTTTACGATTCCAATGTAATAAATTATAACCATGGAATATTAGTGTTTGGGACTTTTATATTATATTATATTATATTATATTATATTATATTATATATATATATATATATATATATATATATATATATATATATATATATATATATATAATACTAGTTTAAAGCCACCCTATCGGATGGCATTTAAGATAGTTCCTGCGTTATCTTGTTTTCTTAAAACCCGTTCTTTTACTGTCCTCTTTCTTTAGTATTTTTCTTATATTCAGTAACCCTCGTATGTCTTAGTGGCTTTATTGCCTTGCTTGGGGTGAAAATGATTCTAAGAATAGTAAATAATCATGTGTATAAATTTCTAAGTCCAAATCGCTATTTAAACTATTAAAGGCTAATCATAACCAAATTTTTCATCGTCTTATTAACCGTATACACATATGTGTATCTTTTTCATATACTGTATAATTATAAAGATGATCTATATAAGATAAGTTTGGTATTTTATATGAGTTTATTGAATTTATTTGAGATGTAATCTGTAGAGATAAGGATGAATTGAGGACAAAAATAGTCTTTTATTTCATAACCAAATACAATGTTCTTATCACATTTTATTTCATAAGAAGACCCTAATACCGAAGCAATGATTTTCAAGCAGAGGAAGCAAAAACAACCCCGATTTATTCTGTTAATATATGTAGCGAGTTTACATCAGAGAATAACAAAAAAAGTAAGCAACGATTTTACCAGAAAAGCTTATCTTTGAAGTGAAGCTGTAAAATCAGTAAAAATCGTAGATACCCCCAATTGTCTGCAGAATATGTCAGGAGCCCTTACGTTACTGGAATGTGTGGAGTCGAACTTCACTTAAGTTTGACATTCCGATAATTTGGCGCGAACCAGAAAAATCCTACTGACGACTTAATTGACATTGCTGGCCTCAACAAGAAGAAACCAATATCCTTCTCTCAATCCAGCTAAAAGACCTGCACTAGATTCCGATGATATCCCGATTTCTGTTTTCAAAGTCTTTACGTCCAGTGACATTGAAGAACTGGATCAAAATGATGCGAAGGATTTCGTCGACATGGACGGGAATGACTGATTTTGAGAGATTATCATCAGAATCGATGAGAGCTGACGATCAAATCGGCTATTTGCGTTTATCAAAAGAATCTACGGAACTGAAGACTGGTGGTGAAAAATCTCTTTAAGGGAGGAACAAAGGTTACACGTTATCGTGATAAAAATGCTGGATTTGTTTTTATTCATTGGTAACTCAAAGCACAGGTGAAAATTTGTTTTGCTGCAAAACACCAACGTATACGCAACGATACCACTTGGACACTGCACAATACCGAAAGAATAATATGAACGTGTCAACGAGATAATAGAATGAATAAATTGCTTTGGTCATAGCTGGGTGATTTGTGTTGAAAATGGTTAAGCTTTTACTTGGGCAGCAATCTCACGAGGCAAACTTCTTATGCTTCCGTTGTTTATGGCATTGAAGAGAATGGCCTCTCGGAGTAGAAATGAAAGTCAGAGAGAAATTTATTTTTGGCATTCTGTCGATTTGATGCGATCCCTTAAATCACATTGACGACTGTTTCTTCTGCTTAATTGACATCATTGGCCTCTCAAAGAGAAGAAATTAAAATCTGTGACCTATCCTTCTCTGAATTCAGCTATCTGATCTGCACCAAACTCCGATGAGATGCTGATTTCTATCTTCAAAGTCTTTACGTCCAGTGACATTGAAGAACTGGATCAAAATGATGCGAAGGATTTCGTCGACATGAACAGGAATGACAATGATTTTGAAGGATTATCATCTGAACCGATAAGAGCTGACGATCAAATCGGTTATTAATTTTTTTTTAAAAGAATCGGCGGAACTGAACACTGACAGGGAAAATTTCTTTAAGGGCGGAACAAGGGTTACCTGTTATCGGGATAAAGACGCTGGATTTTTTTTATTCATTGGTAACTCAAACCTCAGTTGAAAATATTTTTTGCTGCAAAACACCAATATATACGCAACGATACCAATTGGACACTGCACAATATCGAAAGAATAATATGAACGTGTCAACGAGATAATAGAATGAATAAATTGCTTTGGTCATAGCTGGGTGATTTGTGTTGAAAATGGTTAAGTTTTTACTTGGGCGGCAATCACACTAATAGATGTTAAGAACTTTCTGACAGTAGTGAGCCACAATTGTTACCAATACCCATAGGTAAACTCCCCAAATTTCTTGATATTACCCGGATTCTTTGCATGTACTGCGTTTTTCAATTGGGTTTAAATCAGGGCCATTCCAAGAATTGAAATTTCTTTTTCGAACCCATTCTTCTGTGGATTTGTTTTAATGCTTTGGATTATTGTCCCATTGGAAGATTCAGCCCAGACTTGACCCAACTTTCAAACCGAGGCAAGACACTTTCATTCAAAATTCCTTGGTATCTTGAAATATACATTATGCCATCAATGCTTACTATTTCGCCTGTTCTAGCTACAGCAAAGAATCCCTAAATCATAATAATGTCGTCGATATGTTTAACTGCTGGCACCAAATTCTTCTGTTCAAAAGTGAAGTGACCACCAGATATACCACGTAAAATGTGAGCATGCATTATAATAGATTACCCCAAGCTTAATAAAATCTTTATTATTATTATGAGGAAAGAATAAATGATTTTTTTGCTTATTTAATTATATGTTAATCCTTTTTAGAAGCTTCAGAATTTGGGGTAAGAATATTTTCTTACGTTAGCGGGTGACCATAAATTCGCATGGGAAATTTTAGTGTCTTCCCAATGTGTACACACAAACATAGACAAATACAATAGGTATCTCCAATTTTTATGTGGGAAAAGGGGTACTCGAACTTCACTTAAGTTTGACATTCCGATAATTTGGTGCGAGCCCTTAAATCATATCGACGACTGTTACTTCTGCTTGATTTATATTATTGACCTCAAAGAGAAGAAATTAAAATCTGTGAACTATATTTCTCTCAATTCAGTTATCAGAACTGCACCAGATTCCAATGAAATCCAGATTTCTGTCCTCAAAAGCTTCAGATGTAGAACTCTTCTATATTACTCGTTTTAAAATTCGAACTCTTTTCATTACACGTCTTAGAATTCAAACTTTTTTGATCAATTTTTTAATAATTTGAATTCTTTCTGTTATTCTCTATGACTCATTTAAGAATTCGGACTTTTATTTAACACTTCTTAGCATTCAAAATCTTACTCGTTTTAAACATTCGAACACTTCTCTATTACTGATCTGAAAATTCATAATCTTCTCTGTTACTCCACTTAGAATTCGATCTTTTCTATCAGACTTCTTGGAAATTGAACTTTTCTTGGAATTCGAACACTTTTCTATTACTCGTCTGAGAATTCGAACATCTCTATGACACTTGTTGAAATTCGAACCCTTTATTATTACTAGTTTTTGAATTCGACCTCTGTATATCAATTTTCTTAGGATTCGAATTCTTCTCCTTTATTTTTCTTAATATTCGAATTCTGTTTATTATTCTTCATTATAACTCTTCGCTTAATATCCACGTCATCCCTGTTTTTCTAAACCCCGTTTATAGAGCTCCGATAAAGACTGTCATGATTGTCATTTTATGCTCGGCAATTTACTATTCTCAAAACAAGTTCATGTTACTCATATAGCTTTACAGATTTTAAATATAACCAACTGTTATAATATATATATATATATATATATATATATATATATAATTATTTTTAAAAAAATATGATTACTTCGCTACATAAGAGTTCTCATGTTTCAAAAACAAGAGCCAAAATCTTCAATATAATTATTAAAATTAAATTGAATTAAAGTATCAAGGTCGGTTTCATCTTCAAGCGACATTTTTTGAAATTTACGCATTTTTATAAGCATATTCATTCGTAGAATTAATTACTATGGAAGCTGCTGAAGTAACTATTTCAATATAGGGCCGCAAGGGTTAACGATTTGTATCAACATATCAGTCACCCTCGGAAAGAGGCCAAGAAAAGACAGGGGCGCGATGTCTATTTGGGCTCAAGTTTTGTATTGAGCACTGTTTTTTATTTTTTTTTTATTTTTTTTTTAATAAAAACTAGTTCTATTTCATCCTCAAGCGAATATTTTTTAAACAGAACTAGGCATTTAATTTAATTCAATTTCTATAACTGAATTGGGTGTTTTTAGCTTCTGTTTTTGCAACATGGTAATTCCTGTGTAGCGATGGAATCATATTTTAAACAAAAAAAAAATAATTATAATCTAAGCTCTACTTTTGTATCGAGCACTGTTTTTTTAAAAATAAAATCAAAATACTAAAGAACATCGGATCAACAATCTAACGATTCTTTCCTATTTTATCAATATATTTGCACACACACACACGTATATATATATATATATATATATATATATATATATATATATATATATATATATATATATATATATATATATATATATATTATTTTAAGCCAGTATTACCCTGAAGATCCCTTAGGTGATACCGTGGTAGGTAGGTTCTGACTCACTAAGTATATATATATATATATATATATATATATATATATATATATATATATATATATATATATGTTTCATTAAATAATATAATTTAATGAAACATGTATGAATGTAAAATGCTGCCTAAATACACACACACAATATATATATATATATATATATATATATATATATATATATATATATATATATTATTTTAAGCCAGTATTAAACTGAAGATCCGTAATGATACTCGTCTGGAAAAACCTTGGATATTTTGGCTTGGAAATGAACAAACCAATACCCAAGGAAAAATAAGGGATAAAACTATAAATATTATTTTAAACCAGTATTACTCTGAAGATCCGTTAGGCGATACCTTGGTAGGTAAGTTCTGGCTCACTTGATATATATATATATATATATATATATATAT
The DNA here is from genome assembly GCA_963932145.1 of Acanthosepion lycidas. Taxonomy (NCBI): domain Eukaryota; kingdom Metazoa; phylum Mollusca; class Cephalopoda; order Sepiida; family Sepiidae; genus Acanthosepion; species Acanthosepion lycidas. The sequence goes on from OZ010587.1 coordinate 30,256,763, forward strand.
ATATATATATATATATATATATATATATGGCAACAGTAATTTAGAGAATAAAATTTCACTTTTGTAACGAGCACTTAGCAGTGACTACCAAACAACACCCGCAATCCCCATTTTCCAATTTTCTCGTCAATTATCGACTTTCTTCGAGTTGATAGTAACACAAATAAAACAGAACATTACTCTTAACCACTTTCTCCTCTAGAACCACTTCAACGAAATTTCTTTCCTTTTTTTCTTTTCTTTTTTCTTTATACCGGAGATCTATGTCTTCGTTTTCTACCTACACCTCCCCTGACTATTCATTCTCCGTGCCAGCACCGTTCGTCGCCTACAGTGCCCCGGTACTTATCTCTCTTAAGGAGTTGACAACACACTTTGATGATCAATCAATTTTTATTCTTCAGTTTCTTCCCTGCGGGGACGATATGCCTCCCGACACCCCGACCAACAACGACAACTCAAACCCTTGCACTAGAACATATGTTTTGCCCAGCATCTTCAACGACACGGATACCCTTGGATGACGGGCCGGATTTGGCCGTGGGCTCGTCACCCTGTACTTAAGGCGATCAATTCACCATTTAGCTCGTGAGTTTCAGTATTGTTCTCCTTCTTCAGGTTATTCCAGACTGCCCCCATTACGAAGAGGACCATCGTCTCCTTCCGGTATCATGTCTTTATCCTTAAATACAGTTTTCCTCTTATTCCTTCCTAGAGGATGTTACGTTTCATTTCTTCTTTTTTTTCTGTCTTCTTCATGGACTTATCTAACCTTTACAAGCAATCATGAGAGAATTAGAAGTCCTACCAGGATTCCTTATAGCTGGCCACAATCTTAACAATATTAGATATGTAGATAACACAGTGTTGACAGCAGACACAGAAAGGAAACGGCAGAATTTAGTAAAGCAAAGCGATGACAAAGGGCTACATATCAATTGTAAGAAAGTAGAATATTAAGTTGTTAGAAAAAGAGGCAGCCCAACATGCGAATTACAAATTGGAGAAACACAAATTAAGCAAGTGCAAAAAATTAAAAACCTAGGAAATGTTTAAACAGAGGACGGAAAATGCAACGCCGAAATCTGAAGTCCCATTGGGATAGCGGAAGATGCTTTGCAGAATATAATCAAAGTATTAAGAAAACAGGAAATTTTCAATAAAAAATAATAAAAATGTAATTTTTTTTTTTTTTTGTAAATTCAAAATATTGAACATTGAAATCTTGGACGCTGCATAAACAGTAATAAGGAACCGTGGAAATGTTTTGAATTTACAAAAACACATTTACATTGAAAATGGTCTCACATGAGATTGAAAGTACTTGGGAAAAAAAAAAAACTATTTGAAAGAAAATGTTGGCATTTTTCTTAATCAATTTTTAAAGGCTAGCAAGAAATTAACCCGTGAACTTGAAAGGATCACAACAAAAATAAATCGACATGATACGTCTAAATTATCTAACACAAACTGTTTGGATATATATATATATATATATATATATATATATATATATATATATATATATATATATATATATATATGTGTGTGTGTGTGTGTGTGTGTTCAACATGAGCAAGGGCGAAATTTTAGGAAAAAAGGAAACGAAAAGGACACTTACACGTAGCATCAGAAGGAGACAGATGAAATTTCTAAAGTACAGAATAAAGAAAGAGGGCTTGGAAAATATGACACACACGTGACATATTGAACGCAGGACGGACATCGAAAAACAGTGCATAACCTGCCTAAAGAACGTGTGTAAATGGTCGGCAGAACAGGGATTATAACAGAGAGCAAAAAGAAACGTATTATTAAGCTATACAAATGAGAAGAAATAATGAAGAGCCATTGCCGACCATGTAATGAATGGGCTCGCGCATAGAAGAAGAACGAGCTTGTTTAAATGGTTAGCAGAATAGAGATTAGGAGTGATAGCAAAAAAAAAAAAAAAAACTTTAATAAGAGCTACTAACTTTAATAAAGGCTACATTGTGGAGGGACATAATCGTCTTTAATGGACATCGTACATATGAGAAAAAAAACGAGGGTGTACAATTTTAAGAAATTACCCCAAGTTAGAGAATGTGATGGCAGAAATGGATAAGCTGAATATTGTGAGAGTCTGTACAACAAGCTGGGGAAACAATAAGGGATTTTATAACCACGATCCCATAATCGTATTCGTAGCAGCGAAAAATAAAAAGAGGAGCCGGACTAATATTAGATTAAGATAAGAAAATTTATTTTTGATCGTTTTACATTAATGCGGGTGTTCCCCAGGTCTCTATCTTTGGACCTACGTTCTTTCTAATTTTCATCAACAAATTTCCCGATGTCATCAGTTTTTGCATACGGTATCTACGCTGATAACTAAATATTTATTATGCGTTCAAATTTGCTCGGACATTCATGAGTTTATCACGTCGACAAATCAAGGTCCTGCATCAAGATCAGAAGTTCATTAGAGTAGCATTGTCTGTCATAATATAATTGGTCAATTTAGTTGATTGCAGAGCGACCAGCCTGTCTTGTATAATGGTTAGATTTCAAGAGCAGTAGATCACTCGATGGGTCCAGAGAGGTGTGATTTAATTGTCTCCAAGAAATTCTAAGCATACTTCTGAACATCCGGGTCATGGCACCGTTTTGCTTGGACTCAATGGATTTCGTTAATATCCAAAAGCAATGGCACCGTCCATTAAAACCATTTCTACAGTGGTACGAAAGAAATTCTGTTTGAGGTTGAATGGTAGATTTCAAGATTACATCCATTATATTCAAAGCGGCCCAGGCTTTAGCCATGCGAATTTTCACATTTTTCAATAGAATTCCACTTCCTAGATATGCCTGTTCAATCATTTACATATCTAGGAAGCGATAATAATTTAAACCTGTCTTAATGACACCTGGTCTGGTGCCCCGGCTTTTCATCCCGAGGTTCTTGACAAAATCCAAAGGATCTGTAGTGTAATCTTAGCGTCTCGGCTTCAGTCACTTTCTCACCGATGATTTCGCTTTGTCTTTTCTACAAATATTTTCATGGCAGCTGCTCTGACGAGCTCTTTTTCCCTGGAACCCCGACTTCATGAATTTAAGCGTGTTACTAGATTGGCATTTAGGTCCAAGCCTTTTTTACTGTCAAAATAGTTAGATGTAACCGCCTCTTCTACGCCAACAGTTTCATTATTCGCACTTCCTGTCTGTGGAATTCCCTTCCATTTACTTGATTCCCTGATAACTACAATGCTCAAACATTTAAATGCAACGTCAATCTCCATTTTCTATCTTCTTAAATCCCGTTCATATTTTGTCCTTTCTGCAATCGTGTCTATGCTCAGTCTATTCTCTCATGTTAACTCCTTGTAACTCCCGGAGGACTAGTGGCATTCACGCCTTAATTGGGTGGGGGGTGAAATGAGAAAAAAACGAAACAAAGAAAACCAAAAAACAAGTATAATTCGTTCGATAAAGTCAAATTTGCAGCTGATCTCAGAGATGACTTGTGATATGTTGTTAATTGGGGCAAGAAATGGCTTGTAATGTGTTGTTAATTCGGGGAAGAAATGGCTTGTAATGTGTTGTTGACTGGGGCAAGAAATGACTTGTAATGTGTTGTTAATTCGGGCAAGACATGGCTTGTAATGTGTTTTTGACTGGGGCAAGAAATGACTTGTAATGTGTTGTTAATCCGGTCAAGAAATGGCTTGTAATGTGTTGTTGACTGGGCAAGAAATGACTTGTAATGTGTTGTTAATTCGGGCAAGAAATGGCTTGTAATGTGTTGTTGACTGGGGCAAGAAATGACTTGTAATGTGTTGTTAATTCGGGCAAGAAATGGCTTGTAATGTGTTGTTGACTGGGGCAAGAAATGACTTGTAATGTGTTGTTAATCCGGTCAAGAAATGGCTTGTAATGTGTTGTTGACTGGGGCAAGAAATGACTTGTAATGTGTTGTTAATCCGGTCAAGAAATGGCTTGTAATGTGTTGTTGACTGGGCAAGAAATGACTTGTAATGTGTTGTTAATTCGGGCAAGAAATGGCTTGTAATGTGTTGTTGACTGGGGCAAGAAATGACTTGTAATGTGTTGTTAATTCGGGCAAGAAATGGCTTGTAATGTGTTGTTGACTGGGGCAAGAAATGACTTGTAATGTGTTGTTAATTCGGGCAAGAAATGGCTTGTAATGTGTTGTTGACTGGGGCAAGAAATGACTTGTAATGTGTTGTTAATTCGGGCAAGAAATGGCTTGTAATGTGTTGTTGACTGGGGCAAGAAATGACTTGTAATGTGTTGTTAATCCGGTCAAGAAATATCTTGTAATGTGTTGTTGACTGGGGCAAGAAATGACTTGTAACGTGTTGTTAATTCGGGCAAGAAATGGCTTGTAATGTGTTGTTGACTGGGGCAAGAAATGACTTGTAATGTGTTGTTAATTCGGGCAAGAAATGGCTTGTAATGTGTTGTTGACTGGGGCAAGAAATGACTTGTAATGTGTTGTTAATCCGGTCAAGAAATGGCTTGTAATGTGTTGTTGACTGGGGCAAGAAATGACTTGTAATGTGTTGTTAATTCGGGCAAGAAATGGCTTGTAATGTGTTGTTGACTGGGGCAAGAAATGACTTGTAATGTGTTGTTAATTCGGCCATGAAATGGCTTGTAATGTGTTGTTGACTGGGGCAAGAAATGACTTGTAATGTGTTGTTAATTCGGTCAAGAAATGGCTTGTAATGTGTTGTTGACTGGGGCAAGAAATGACTTGTTAAGTGTAACACCTCCTAAACGAAACTGCTTTTCTTAGAGAAATTCTTTTTGGCATCCATCCTAACCTTTAGGAGAGTTATTGATTTCGCTTTTTCGGGCTAAAGTGTTTCGGTGAAATAAACTGGAAATATTATATTGTGAGGGTCTGCTGCTAGAAAATCTGTTTCACATTGGTGTACTAAAGAGTTTTTCTCGGCAAATTCTGTCTTACAAATTTATTCATTCATGCATCATATCTGGCCTGGTGTTTTTGGTATATATTTAGAGATTGATGAGGAAATTCATAGAAGAATCTGCAACGTTATCAGTCCTGACCTGGCATCGCGGTTTCAGTCTTTTTTCCACTGCCGTAACAAAGATTCCCTGTGTGTTTTCTGTAAATATGTTCATGGTAATTCTTTTGGTGAGCTTTCTTCTGTGTTATCCCAACATTATAAATCTGAGCTCAGTTTTAGATTTGCGAGAAATTATCACTTTCAAGTTGAAATGGCGAGATCCAACCGTAAGTTCTATTCTAACACTGTCTTCTCTCGAACTTCTCGCTTCTGGATCTCTTTTCCGGCTTCAAAAACTAAAATGCGATGTCTGTCGTTATCTTGTCTTTTTAATTGCCGTTCTTTATTCTATTTCCTTAAAAATGTTCTTCTTTCTCTCATATTCTTTCACGTCCAATAACCTCTTGCGTCTTAGTGGATTTAATGCCTTACTTGCCGGTACCTCAAAGGAAACTCCCTGTGTAATATTAATGAAACAGACAATCATAAGTCGCGATTATTATATGTATCCATGTCAGAGCGCACAGAGCATGGCCATTATTGCAGTGGCCATGATCAGTGCTATATGACATGAATCATAAAACCAGAAACACTTAAACATATTTCACAGTTATGGATATTAGTTTGTCTTGCCTTTTCAATATTAATATTAGGTAAAATACACTGTTCGGCGATAATATATATATATATATATATATATATATATATATATATATATATATATATAAATATGTATTAGGTTGGTGCAAAAATAATTCCGTTTTCTTACATAGTAACATATGTTAGAAAACGAAATTATTTTTGCACCAACCTAATATATATATATATATATATATATATATATATATATATATATATATATATATATATATATATATATATAAATTGATTTATTTAAAATATGTTTTTTCGCTACACAGTTCTAACCATGTTTCAAAAATGGAAGCTAAAAGCTACGAATTTAATTTTGTAATTAAATTAAAGACATTGGTTCCATTTCATCCTCAAGCGAATTTTTTTTTAAAAAATAAATCAATTTATAATATTAATGCTCTGTAAATTTACATTGAGCACTATTTTGCAAAAATAAAAATATCTATACGAACACCAGATTATATATCTTACTGTTCTTTCTTTATATATATATATATATATATATATATATATATATATGTGTGTGTGTGTGTGTGTGTGTGTGTGTGTGTGTTTGTGTGTTTGTGTGTGTGTGTGTGTGTGACTTTTTTACAAATACTTTCATGGAAATTGCTCCGATGAGCTGCTTTCGCTCGTACCCAGACTTCATGAATTCAAGTGTCCTAAGAGGTTGGCATCCCACTCTCACCCTTTCATTGTCGAAACTACTAAATGTAGCCGTCTCTTCTACTCCAATAGCTTCATGTCTCGCACCTCTTGCCTGTGGAACACCCTTCCCTATTCCTGTTTCCCTGATAGCTATAATCTCCAACTATTCAAATGTAATGTCAGTCGACATCTCCAGTTGCCTTGATCTATCCACTATCCTTCTCCTCATCTTTTCCTCTATCATTCCTACCTGCTCTCGCTCCAAATCTTCTGTAACCCCTTGCGTCCTAGTGGCTTCCCTCCTTGCTTGGGGTGAATAGGTTAAATATATATATATATATATATATATATATATATATATATATATATATATATATATATAGAAAAAGTTGCAAATTAAAAAAATAATAATGTTTTATTTTATGAAAGTATTTATCTATTTATATATATATATATATATTTGATATTTCAGATTACCCTCAATCTTTCATCAGAAATAACTGCTTGTTACAAATAAATTAAAATTACCGTTTGTTAGCAAGTAGCATCCGTCGCGAGAGGCGGACGTCACGTGATATGGAATGTCACTGTTCGGATATTCCTAACTTAAATCCATAAAATAAAGACTTAGTTATTTTAAATCTTTATAAATATTTCAATAGTTAAGTATTTTTTTTTAGATATAGTTTGAAAAAATTTATTTTTTTATTTATTATTTTTTAATTTTTTAAACAACATCAAAAATATTTATTAAAGTTAGATTTAAGTTAGGAATGTCCAAACAGTGACATTCCATATCACGTGACGTCCGCGTCTCGCGACGGACGCTACTTGCTAACAAACAGTAATTATAATTTATTTGTAACAAACAGTTATTTCTTATGAAAGATTGAGGGCAATCTGAAATATCAAATATATATATATATATATATAAATAAATAAATACTTTCATAAAATAAAACATTATTATTTTTTTAACTTGCAACTTTTTCTATATATATATTAGGTTGGTGCAAAAATAATGTCGGTTTTTGACGTTAAAAATACGTCAAAGACCGACATTATTTTTGCACCAACCTAATACTTATTCAGAAAGTATACGTGGCTTCTCATTATGCTATATATATATATATATATATATATATATATATATATATATATATATATATATATATATATATATATATATATGTATGTAAGCAAATATATGGATATAGATCCGACAGTAAGAAGAAAAATATACGGAAAAAAACAAACAAAAAATCGCATACGTGACGACAACGTGACCATGTTTAAACGGAACGCTGATCATATAAAACTTTCAGTTATCTGTTTGGATAAGTCTTGTTCTTATGCCCATCGTCTTTGTCATGTTGAATTGATAATGTTAATTATATTTTATGAATATGTCCTGAAGATGGTTTATTAGACCGAAACGTCCGACATTGACATTATATTAACATTAAAACAGCATAATTGCATATAAGGATTTTTGTTTGTTTTTTCCGTATATTTTTCTTCATATATATATATATATATATATATATATATATATATATAGATAGATAGATAGATAGATAGATAGATATATGGTGTATATCTGCTGTGTATCATAAAAATAGTTTGATCCTTTGCGTCAATGCCAAATAAACTGATCCCATTTTGTGGGCTGCTGAAAAGAGTCTGTGGCCTTCACTGTATTACTTTCTATGAAAGAGGTATACACCTCGTTCCAGATCTATATTGCATGAGAACTCCGACAGTATGTTTCGCAAGACATCAATTTTCAATTGATGAGGCTTGAATAACGCTGGGGAGGAGGGCCTTTGACGCTGAGCAAAAAAAAGTCAGTCGGCACATTAAAAGGGCAAGTTCACGCTTTTAATTTTACGAGGCAAGTGCCTTTCTTGAGCGCGCGCAAAAGTCGTATTGTAGCGACGATGCCTCATTTGCAGTGTGACGTGTTATCTCACGTCAACGCCTTTCATGAACATTCTGGCGTGAATAAGTAACAAAGAAAGATTTGGCATCTTTGAAATAATCGAAGAAATGTCGATGCGAATCTTGTATGATGTAATGGCGTTGATATTTGGCTCGAGTAAGAAAAACAAAAACTAAAAGGTCAAATATGACAACATTTCGCCGTAATGAACATTGCAACCAGTAGGATTTTGTTTTTAAGATTTATTCTATCTATGACAGTCTATGATATCTATCTATCTATCTATCTATCTATCTATCTATCTATCTATCTATCTATCTTTCCTAGACTGTTCCTATTTATCATCACAGTTTTATTATGGGTATCGTATCGTATCATAACGTATCTATCTATCTATCTATCTATCTATCTATCTATCTATCTATCTATCTATCTGTCTATCTATCTATCTATCCTAGACTGTTCCTATTTATCATCACAGTCTTATTATGGGTATCGTATCGTAACGTATCTATCTATCTATCTATCTATCTATCTATCTATCTATCTATCTATCTATCTATCTATCTATCTCAGTCTGTTCATTATCTATCTATCTATCTATCTATCTATCTATCTATCTATCTATCTATGTCAGCCTATTCATATCTATGTCAGTCTGTTTATATCTATCTATGACAGTCTACTCATATCTATCTATCTATTTATCTGTGTATCTATTTATCATATCTATCTATCTATTTATCTGTCTATGACGTTCTGTTCATATCTATCTATTTATATATATATATAACAGCCTGTTCATATCTATCTATCTATGTCAGTCTGTTCATATCTATCTATCTATCTATCTATCTATCTATCTATTTATCTATCTATCTATGTCAGTCTACTCATTTCTATCTATCTGTCTATGACAATCTCTTCATATCTATCTATTTATCTATCTATGAAAGCCTGTTCTTATCTATCTATCTATCTATCTATCTATCTATCTATCTATCTATCTATCTATCTATCTATCTATGTCAAACAGGTTCATATCTATCAATCTATCTGTCAGTTTGTTCATATCTATCTATCTATCTATCTATCTATCTATCTATCTATCTCAGCCTGTTCAAATAGATCTATCTCAGTCTGTTCATATCTGCCAGTCTATCTTTAATCTATCGATATCAGTTTGTTCATATCGATCTATTTATTTATTTATTTATCGGTGTCTTCATATCTATTGATCTGTTTATTTCAGTATGTTCATGTCTGTCTATCAGTGTGTTATATCTGTATTTCAATCTATATCCCTTTGTTCATATGTATGTATGTATATCTCTATCTATTTATCTATCTGTTCATATTTGCCTATCAATCTATGTATCTATTTCACTCTTTTCATATCTATCAATCATTCTCAGTTTATTAATGTCTATCAGTGTATTCATATCTGTCTTTCAATCGATCTATATCGGTTTGTTCATATACTGAGATAAAACTATCTATCAATATGTTCATAAATATATTTGTCTATCTCAGTCTGTTCATGTTCATCGATCTGTTTGTCTATCTATCTATCTATATATATATCTATTTCAGTGTGTTCATATCTATATATCTATCTATCGATATATATATATATATATATATATATATATATATATATATATATATATATATATATATATAAGTCTGTTTATATCTATTACAGTATATGTTATTCAAATCTATCTATCTCATCTCTTTGCTTTTCTATATATATATATTCGGTTAGGCACGCTTGGCTAAATGGCGGTTGCGTATAGGATGCAGGTTCGAATCCTGTCAAAGGACGAATATTTTCTATTAAAATTTCTCGGACATTCGGGCCGGTAAATGTTATTTAATACCGTTTTTTTATAAACTGAGCATTTACTTAAATACTTGTATCTATAAAAAGAACGTTAAACATTAAAAAAAAAAATTAAAAAAAAATGTCTTTAATAAGTAAATTGTCGGACTTTGTCGATTTCTTAAAATATATATATATATATATATATATATATATATATATATATATATACACGTGTGTGTGTCTGTGTGTGCGTGAGAGAGAGAGTGTCTGTATGTGTATGTGGGTGTCTGTGGCTTAAATTGGATCGTATTTGTGCGCTGCTTTATTGGCTATTATACTTTTCTTTGCTCTCCTTTCCCCCCCAAAAAAAATCAAAAACAAAAATGAGAGAAAATTCCACTTCTCTTCGTAGGATTTGTTTCCCTTGAAAAAACAATGTCAAAATGGTTTTGCTGACAACTAGTAGCTAAAGTAAAAGCCAAAAGAAACACGTGACTATTTGTCGATAGGACATTTGGAGCAATAAAGCAAACCTCCAAAACATCATACCTGTTCTTTTGGGTCATCTGTTCAAAAGATCGCAGTCAAAGCCGACTCCTCAAACTGATATTCTTGTCTGTTTGGATATGTAAGTCACAAACTATCTACTTTGATAAACATGCTAGAGAATGAAATGTCAGTCACTATGAACGAATGTCTCCGCGAGGAGTCTCCGTGTCCTGAGAGAAATTACATATGGGACAACTTAATATATTTCGTATCTATCATTTATCTTACAAAGATTAACGTAAAGATGACGTAAGGACAATAATAATTTGATGACATTCCATTCCATCAGCGCCGATCAGACCGCGAAATACCGACAATCACGATGAACGGATGTTCCCTCAAGGAAGTTGCGTGCGTTGGGAGAACATTGGGCCTCAAACTCACACCCTTGGAAGTCTTATATGCGAACGCGTAGGCGATCATGTATGGTTCGATAGATGACTCACGAGGCAGATTTTTTTCCCGCTGTAGGTTGCTATTTCTTTCTGCAGTAGACCAGTTGCCATCTAAAAGTATATTGGTATTAGTACTGATTGCATTAGGTTGGTGCAAAAATAATGACGTAATACTGTCGTTTTTTGACGTTAAAAAATACGTCAAAAAACGACATTGTTACGTCATTATTTTTGCACCAACCTAATAATAGACTCACCTGGAATTCGAACTCGGCTCTCCGATTCCTCAATCTGAGCCGCTATCCATTATTCCACTATGCCTCCTTTACATTCAATGTCTCTAAAACTGGTTACATTCCATCACCACTGATCAAAACCCGAACTACCGCGAGTCACGATGAACGGAGGTCCTTTCGAAGGGTCACTTTGCCTTGAGATAAATCTTATATACGATCAATCGCTATTGATCGCAGGTAAAATGATTGGTTTCCAGTACATCTTCAGTAAGTACCTGACTCCCCATGACATTCGTTCATAGTGACTGACAGTAGATCGGGGTCTGATCGGCAGTGATGGAACAACTTGGCGTTTCATTCTGCAGCATGTATATCAAAGTAGACTTTGCCAGAGCAGGAGGAAAATGAAGTACTATGGCCATATTTGGGCGGGAGCTGCCTACTCCTCACTTTCCAGTCTTGGTAGAGTTCATAATCGTCTGTGAGTCTTTTTTGGAGAAGAATTCTTTTCCACTCTCTTTCTCTCTCTTTCTCTGTCTCTCTGTCTCTCTGTCACTCTCTCTCTCTCTCTCTCTCACACACACACACACAGACGGGATGGGGCGAGTCTCTCACTGCTCTCTCGCAACTTCCATGCTGGGAGGAACTACATTCCTTGGTTCTCCCTAGTCTAACTTTCACGACTAAGACCCGTCATGTCCCTTACAGTGTAGCAAACCACCTTCGTTCCCTACGAATTCCATCGGAGTTTCCCTCGAACAGATTCTTCCCGCGAACCATTGCCCTGTGGAACTGACTCCCAAGAGAATGATTTCCCGATCTCTACAATCTTAACCTGTTCAAATTTCGGATTAACAGTTACCTTTCCCTGCTATCCATATAAACTACCCCTTGACGAGCTGATGCGGAAAAATATGCAATCCCATGCTAAAGATACAAGTAAAATGATCGGATCTCTGTAACGTTCCAATAAGTACCTGATACCACATGCAATCCTCTAACTTGAGCCAGATCAGGTCGAAAATGGTGTACTCTTGCGCTCTTTTGGTAGGAGCTGCCCAGTTCTCAATTTCCAGTCTTGATAGAGTTCAAAAGCGTCCCCGATTCATTGCTCGAAAAGAATTATTTTTCATCCTCCAAGCTCTGTCTTTCACAGTCGGGATTTGGCATGTCTCTCACTGTTCTGTTGCTACATCCATGGAAAATGCTCGGACGAAATACATTCCTTGATTCCACTAGGTTTGAATTTCACAGCTAGGACCCGCTATACCACTTAAATAGGAAACCATGCATATTCTCCTTTCTGTTCCATCGGTGAGAAATGAGTTTGCCACAAACAGCTTCTTCCCGCGAACAAACTCCCAAGGGGATGCTTCTCCGATCTCTACAAACTTATCCTGTTCAAGTGTAGAGATAACCCTCCTGAATATATAAACTACACCTGAACGTAACCCTCTACC
>OZ010587.1:30274513-30299513 GCA_963932145.1 Acanthosepion lycidas
TGTTATGTAATATCCAGCTTCTTTTATGGCAGTAAATCCTAGACAATCTCAACACTGATGAAGAAGAAACAAGGATGCAACAGAAATGTCGTCCTACAGAAGGATGCTGAGAATTCTATGGACGAATCAAGTAAACTGTCGAAGTCTTAACATGATAAAAATAACGCGTATACTGGGATTTTTTTAACATATAATGAAGAAAAAAGGCTTCGAAAACTTAATCCTCACAGCGCATAACGAGCGCTAGAGAGATAGAGAAATCAAGCGGATACACTTACTTGAAATATAATGAAGAAGAAAAGCTTGGAAAATTTAATCCTCATAGGGCATAGCGACCGCTTGCGAGATAGAGGAATCAAGCAGATATACTTAATTGACATATAATGAAGAAGAAAAGCTTGGAATAATTAATCCTCACATGGTATAGCGTTCGCTAGAGAGACAACGGAATCAAACAGATACACTTAATTGACATATAATGCAGAAGAAAGGCTTGGAAAACTTAATCCTCACAGGGCATAGCGAGCGCTAGAGATATAGAGAAATCAAGCGGATACACTTAATTGAAATATAATGAAGAAGAAAAGCTTAAAAAATTTAATCCTCATAGGGCATAGCGACCGCTTGAGAGACAGAGGAATCAAGCGGATACACTTAATTGATGTATAATGAAGAAGAAAGGCTTGGAAAACTTAATCCTCACAGGACATAGCGAGCTCTAGAGAGACAACGGAATCAAACGATACACTTAATTAACGAGGTTTTGTTGATACTGGAACAGCGGCTTCGTAAATTCAGGAACGCTGCTTAGAGCCACGAGTGATAGAAGATTGTGGTGAGCCATGGTCAGCCACACCCTGAAGTGATCCCGCATATAGAAGTAATTTCGAGGTTAATATTCTATCCCCTGTATGAGATGTGAAAGAGATCTAAACTATCAAACCAGAAACTTCTAATAAACTAACTGATGCCTGGCTCTTTGAAAATGGCATTTTCTCAACACCCTGTTCTTTTGTAGAGTTGGTTATTTTTCCTTCAAGCGTTTCAATAACACTTGACTTGTGTCTTTGTCCAGGAAATGTAAATTCTATTCGTTTATTCGCGAGAACACCGCAAGAGACTGAAACATCATTAAATATTCAGCTGACACCTGCACTGTAAAATCATCTAAATAGGAATAATTTTACCTAATGCTTGGCTTTTTAGAATTTATTTTATTTTTCCATCTCTTTTTTTTTTATTTCATGTGGTCTTATTCGCGCCATAATAACACGGTGCGTACGTGTAATGGCTTCTGATAAATAAAGCCATCGTTTTAAATTGGTACCCATATCTTGTTACGTTTCTCTCGCCATCGGTTGGCAAACAAACGGCAAAATTCTGCTTTGTCTTAATCTTAGGTTGTCATACATGAAATGGCGCACTTTATAGGAAATGAATAAAATGCTTCTGTAATATTAAATAACCAACTAATTTATTTAGTTGAAATAGGCACCATGTTGATGAATGAATTTTCTCCAAAATAACTCTAAATTCTTGATCCCGTCTTAAAAAAAAAGATTCTCATCCTTTAATGAGATATAAACAGTTCAAATGCTGTCGTTGTGCTGCAGGCCAGTGTCCAAGGCATGCAGCAATAAACGACAATATCAGAATAGGTCTGGATGCAGCTGGGTGCCCTTCCCAAATCGAATTGTTGTGGATTCCGGGATGAAATCCGGTCTCAAATGAATGACAAACGCAGGAATGAAATATAGCAAATAAATGTATTGATGCAATAATACAATTGGTAATACGGTTAGTAGATCCAGAAATGTGGTTAGTAGCAATAATAATATATATACAGTCTGGGAAATTCAGTATCGATGTATGACTTCCTTCTGAGTCTACGTGCTCGCAACTGTGACTCCTACAAAGCGGTTACCTCACACTCTCAATCTCTCACTGTATCACTATATCATTCTCTTCGGGTATTCACCGGCAGCAGTACAAGTCCACACTGGGCGAGTCCACTTGTATGAAAAAGGGGTGGACCCCTTAAAACGAATCCGTAAGCCTCGACCATGGTGATGAAAAATGGCCGGATGGCATTAAGATTATCTTTCTTAAAATGGGGAAGTCGTTGATTTGGAATGCGACTTGTGCAGATACATTTTCGATCAGTAATTTGATCAGGTCCGCGGTTGAGCCGAGGTCTGTCCCACAGAAAAAAATAGTTAAATATTCTTCTCTTGCTAATAGATTTTTTTTTTTTTATTCCTGTGGCAGTGGAGACTTCTGGGGTTATTGGCCCTCGTTCGATGGCGTTCCTTCGGAGGATTGGCGCGATTGCTTCTCGATTAAGGGATAAGCCTCGCGAAACGGAGTGGCTCTTGCAGCGTTTCTCACTGTCGATGGTGCGAGTAAATGCTTTTTCCATCATTACAACTGGCAGAGGATAGCAAAAACAATAATAAAATAAACATTTTGTTTATACTTACTTTGTTCAAACTTTTTTCAATAAATTCATTTCATTTAAATTTTTTATGCATACACTTAATTTTTCCACAATGCGAGATTGTTGTTATTTTTTTCCCTGGAGACAAGAATGAATAATGAATAACCCCTTTGAAAGACCACCATACAGTAACCATTAACTTTTAGGCGTGCAGTAGAGGTTTTGGGTATTGTTTTGGTGATTCACTTGATTCCTATTACTCAAAATATAAATATTTCTCACTGCATGTAATGATTTTTTATGCAAAAATGGTTCTTTATTTCCATGTTTGAATTCATACAATATGATTACTCGACATTGTTTCATTATAATCATTATTCATTGGGCTTCTGAGTAAAAATATGTTGAGAGAAAACTTATCTGGAAAGAAAAAAGAATTAGGAATCTGTCAAGAATATTTATGAGAGGAGTCAAGGTGGAGTAATGGATAGAGAAGTCACGGTGGAGTAATAGATAGTTGCTTGGATTGAGGAATCGGAGAGCCGAGTTCGAATTCCAGTCTAATCCATTACATTCACTTACGTGCTAATACCCTTGGGAAAGGTATGAATTCTCTTCCTCTCCCTCCAGCTATGGGTAAATAGCAGCACAGATTGGGTTCTATAGCCTCTGAATTCAAAAGCTGCGGAGGTTCGTTTGGGGACCTTGAAAAAGTGTGGATGGTCCTGCACGAAACCTTCACCACTATAATCAAATCTCATGTGCTATACATCCGGGTTGGGGACCGCTTGTGAATTCCAAATTCCCATGAAACCCCAATATTGGAGCTGGCTCAACCTACGTAGGGTAAATGCCGTTACAAGAACAAGAATATTTATATACTAATGACATTACTTCCTTAGACGACCGGATTAACAACCAACAAAAAAATGCGTCATTTCATGTGTGTCAACCTAATATACAGATATACTTCACACTTCGTCGTTAATTGCTTCCAGATGTGACGACATAGGCCGAGAAACGACGTAAGTGGAAATAACCACACTATAAACCGCAAATAAGCACTACCCATTGTATTTATGGTGTGTAGGTACAATATTCTGAATAAAATAATTAAAAATAATTAATTTAAAACCAATTTTAAATTTACATAAACTCAAGTAAAACGTCGAGTTTTATTTTTCCATATAATATTTAAGAAAAACCGACGTATCTTCGGAAATGACTTAACTCGAAACGACTTATCGACGTATCACTGTATTCGGAATGAAAAGAAAAGTTTTCTGAAAAGAAAAAGAGTCAGAAATCTGTCAAGATAATTTATATACTAACGAGATTACTTCCTTAGACGACCGGATTAACAACCAAGCAAAAAATGCGTCATTTCATGTGGGACAACCTAATATATTCAGAACGAAAGGTTTAGCTAAAATAAAAAACACCAACTGGTTGTTGAAAGTCCAGACTTTTTTTTTCTTATGCAGCAAACTTGGTGGGGGTTAACATTGTCAGTCATTAAAATTACACGAGGAGAAATTTGAAGAAAATAAAATTAGCTTCATCTTCCTGCAGGAATAGTTGTCTTGTCTTGGACACAAGGCCATAATTCAAAGACAGCCTAGAGAGGAATAATTTTATTAGGATAGGAATGATTTAAGAAGCATATTTACTAACTGCTGCTCTATATTAGCAAACTGCTGCCCCACAGCGGGACGGGTAACTCAAATATTTAGTAATCTTAACTTGAATAGTAATCATAAGACGTAATGTGTAAGACACAAGGTCACAATTACAGAGCATCTAGCGACGAAATCTCCATACAGGTAACAGAATAGAAAATTAGCTTGACAATACTCCACTTACCAAAATACCACATATTGCAGGGAACCAATTTTATACCATGGACTTTTTCTAAGTCCATGGTATAAAATTTCGATTATTGTAACAGAGAATTGGATCAGCCGAATAAAAGACTCCGAGTTGGTTGTATGTGGTGCTATAAGCACCAGGAGTTGTGTCCCCTTCCACAATGGGCTGTTGAGAGAAGACGTAGGTGGCGCTGACTGTTTGCATATGAACGATACTGGACAGGTATTAGTCAATAGTCAGCGTGAGTCTGGGACTGGGAGAGCTATATAACACCAGTTTTTTTTTCCCCCAGTTGAGAGTACTCTCTCTCTCTCTCCATGAGAGTCAGCATTAGCTCTTGTCGAACTCTCTGCCCGAAGGCAGAAAGGAACCCAGACGAGTCTATGCCAGAGTCTCGTCTGGGGAGGTAGACAAACCCGTCTCCGTTATTACGGCGTCTACGGGCAATTTTTTGCTCGGATTTACCCCATATAAAAATTCGCCCTGTGTCGCATCCCACCTTATTGGGAGGTCGGTAAATACCGAGGTGCACTGAACGTGCAGACGTGCGAAAACCAGAAAAAAACGAACACAATTATGTACAATTGTAACTTGTTTTTTACACTTTGATTTTAGGAATGGCGTTTATGATTTTTGGGGTCTTTTCTTATGCAGAATCAATTTTACAACAATCGCCAATCCAGGAAAAATGAGTTTCTTCTTACGGTTCATTTTTTTTTTAAATATGGGAGTACGGACAGGATACGACAGGATATTTTTCACTCATTTTAGAAGATTAACATTTACTCGGTGTCCAAGCTTGGGGCTGATTTGTTAAAATAATGGTATCAAATTTTAGAATCATAACTTTTACCAATTTCTGAGCATTTAGTTTTAAAACGGTCTGATCAATGTATAAAACCCCTACTTTCCGCAGGTTTTTTCACACAAACCCAACTTCAAAATTTTACTATTCCAAAAATAAATCCAAATAAAGTTGATATCTTTTGCATCGTATATATTTCACTCCAAGTAAGGCAACAAAGCCACTGAGACGCAACGGGTTATTGTCCGTGAAAGAATATAACAAAAATAAAACATTATTAAGAAGAGAGAACAATAAGAGAACAGGAATTAAGAAAGCATTACATAACGATTTACATTGCATTTAAATTTTTGAAGATCACACTTGGCTGGAAAACAAAAACGCAGAAGGTAGTTCCACATGCAAGAATTGCGGGAGAAGAAACTCTTAGCATAGAATTTACGGCTACATCTAGCTATTTCTATTATAACATAAGACCTTCCCGCAAAACTAGTAGTACGCTCAAGTTCATAAGATCTACGTACCAAAGCGGAAAGCTCATCAGAACAGTTACACGAAGATATGTAGAGAAAAGACACAGGGTAGCCACGTCACAGCGGTGGAAAAGTGACTGAAGCAGAGATGCCATGTCAGAACTAGTAATATTGCGGATTCTTCTTTGGATTTTATCAAGAATTATCAAATACATAGCAAGGGCACATGATGAGGCAACACTATTCAAAACAAAGGCAAATGGTAGACTTATATATATGCAAGATAGATTCTGTAGAGAAAACTTGTCTAGGACGTCAAGGTGAATCAACTTTCTGGGCTTCAGACCTAGCAATGGATTCAATATAAACTTTCAACTTCATGTCAGCCGATAATGTTAGCCCGAGAAGGCACAACGTTTCCCCCTGTTAGAGGTTCGTATCATCTACATTGAGTGAAGGCAGAAAGGTTGTCTCTCAGATGATTAATAGAGAGATGTTTTGCTTTAGAGGCGTTAAAATGAACATGCCATTCCTTGCCCCAGTTAACATCAGACTGTAGGTCATTTTTCAGATCAGCTGCCAATTTGACCTTATCGAACTGATCAGATTTCATAACAATCTTAAAATATTATCTGGCTTTAAATAAGACAAAGGGTTGATAATCCGTTAAAAATCAATCTTTTTCATTTTAACAGGGTTCTCTGGAGAACCAACGGTATCAGCTCTTCATAATTCTCCGCATTTTCAGGACAAATAATAAGGCAATTTCATCTTTTGTATTTTGTTTTCATTCACATTTCATCATAAAGAAAAACTGAATATGTATCGCTTTAGTAGCCGAATTACCCGCTCCTTGCCGTGTGTCACCCTTTTTTTGTAAGAAAATGATGATTGATTTTAAATCATTGTTATAATTTATAGAGAAAAAATAATGAATTTCATATATTATTCAATGATCTTGCCAATGTAACCTCCATCTTCTGGCTTTCCTCTTCTATATTTTGGATAGGCGACATTCCCTTATTCAAATTTGAATTTAATTTAAATCAAAGGGGAAAAAAAAAATCAGTGGAGCGTTCGTGCGAAAATAGCTTGATCTGACCTCTTTCATATCTATCTGGTGCAATGCATTATTGAATGTGCTGGTGAGCAGATTTCAAAATTGATGTGAGAGTTGAATTGTCGCCACCAATATATATTGTAAGGCACTACCCGCTGATTGGTGATTTCTTGCTCAAGTTGACGTCCATATTGTTTCATTTTGATCTTGCCGATGTGACCTCCATCTTCTGGTTTTCTCCTTTATTTTTGATGGGAGTCATTCCCTTGTTCAAATTCAAATTTTTTAAATCAAAGGGAAAAAAATTTTCAGTGAGTGATTTGTGTCAATCCCTCCCCCCACCAAACATCCAGTGCACCCTTCGATAAAAATGAAATACATATCCAAGTACCCAAGGCATCATTCCCTTGTTCAAATTTAAATTAAATTTAAATCAAAAGGACAAAAAAAAATCAGTGGGAAATTTGTACCCAGAAGCCCCTATGATCAAAATGATCTTGCCGATGTGACCTCCATCTTCTGGCTTTCTTCTTCTATATTTTGGATAGGAGTCACTCCCTTGTTCAAATTAAAATTTAATTTAAATCAAAGTGAAATAAATTTTCAGAAGGGGTGGGGGTGCCTTCCCGGGTAACCCGTTGATCAAAATGAAATATAATAATGGGTAATGTAGTTTCGGAATATATATGGTTAGGGAGGGGTTCTATTAACCCTAGAAAGAGTTCGATAACAAACAGACAGACAGAGGCTACAACTTCATATATATATATATATGAAGAAATATAGTCTTAAGGTGTGCTATATTTATGTGATAAAGTGCTCCATATCAGAGATAGAGCGTGTGTAAATATAAAAGTGAACATAGAAGTCAACACTTAGAGGCGACAGTCTGTTTCATGCTATATGCAATCGTCAAACCACGTATGCTGTTATTTTTCTCGGCTATTTATACATATACGGGTCAGTGGTGCATTGTGGGTAGTCTATTATGGCGGTTATTTTACCAGAAGTATTTTATTTATTTATTTGGGTTAAATTATTTTGCTATATATATATATATATATATATATATATATTTCAAGTATAGGTGCAGTTCAATTTATAATTACATGAATCATTCATACAAAAAAAAACAAATATAGAGGTTAATGATTTAAATGGCGAGAATACATCTTCGCAAACAATTTTAATAAAGTACATTAACCCCGAACCTGTAGATGAATGATATGATCCCTGTTTATAAACCCTGTTTATGCAACTGGAATTTATAAACAGGGGTCATATCATTCATATACAGGTTCGGGGTTAGTGTAACTTATTGAAATTGTTTGCCAAGATGTATTCTCGCCATTTAAATCATTAACCTCTATATTTGTTTTTTGTATGAATGACTCATGTAATTATAAGTTGAACACCACCTATAATCGAAATTAAAATAACTGATCCAACGTGCAACTCTCGGATAATAAGTGTGACATTTCTGTAATTATTGAACAATATAGTTCATGCCACATTGACGGAAAACCTACCAGTAAAAAAGAATTCTCTTATTGCTATATTTGTACAAAAACGCACAACCTTAAGATTTAAAATTAAAACTTAGCGTTGCGACCGCACGTTCCAAAACAATAACACATTTCTCATAGCATTTTTTCGGATTACATCTATATTTTCGTTGCCCTCTTTTTACCGAGAATTAAAAAACAAGAACAAATCTATTTCCATACCTGAGGATGTCTGTAGGAATAGACGAAAGCTTGTAAAAACTAAAAAAGACCTTATGAAACTGGAATTTATAAACAGGGATCATATCATTCATATACAGGTTCGGGGTTAGCGTATCTTATTGAAATTGTTTGCGAAGATGTATTCTCATCATTTAAATCATTAACCTCTATATTTGTTTTTCGTATGAATGATTCATGTAATATATATATATATATATATATATATATATATATATATATATATATATGTGTGTGTGTATGTATGTATGTGTGTGTGTGTGTGTTTGTATTCTAAGCAAATCTTCTAAGAAAATATTCTAAGAAACCATATTTCGTAAACTCATGACCAAGCCTGAGTGTGACCATTTTTCTGTGAATAGCCATGACTTTCCCAAATACATGTCCTACTATAGCTTATAGTGTGAAGGGAGGGGCTAATTCATAACTTTCCCAAGGCTATTAGTGCATAAGTTAATTTGAGAAATATGACGAGAATTCAAACACGATTCTCCGATTTATCATTTCATTAAACCATCTGCACTTCCCAAAAATACATTAAAAAAAGCTTGTTACTTGCAGTTGTGGTGCAAAAGGAGAAACATCCCCTCCCCCTTAGGCTAAGACTACAAGAACATCGTAAAGAGGTAACACAAGGGGAAATAAAAAAAAATCAGGTGTAGCAGACCACATATAGAGGGAAAAGGGAGATCAACGCCCCCTGTGAGATTTGGGTCAAATAATAGACAAAGAACATTATAGGAAAATACGAAAACGTAAGGAATCAGCACATATGCCGGACCATAAAAATCTGATGAGCCGACCAAGCATAGAAATGAATACAATGTGGGAACCAGTAATAATGAGTGCTAGAGAAAAGCAATGAAAAACAACAAAAAATACAATATAAGTTGAGGTAAAAAAAGCAATAATAACATGAAAATTGCAATATGAGCACTGGGAAAAAAAGAAGGCTGAGACATTAGTTTTATAAGTCACAAAAATTCATGCACAGATGTCCTCAAGAACACATGGCTTACTTGGCGTTGATTAGATCCAGTGTCTAGACCTAAACATTAAGAAAGTTGAACTAAATTGAAATGACTGAGACATCAAGATGAGGCATGGCACGTGGTTTGATCAAAATTCTAATCAACTGAAGAAGGCTAGAGCGTGCAATGGCCGAAACGGCAATGAAAATGAAAATAACAGTCTGAATAATGTAAATTATGTCATGGCTGAAATGACAATGAAAATGAGGATAACAGTCCGAATAATGTAAATAAACTAAGTAATCATAATACCTCATCTCAGAGATATAGACAAAAATTGCTTGTCCTCTAGTCCGAAAAAAAATTTTGGCAAATTTCTAAACCACCATTGTTTTTTTGTTCTTTTTTACAGCTTAACAACCTTTTGTAGATTAATTAACGCCGAAACATATTGCAAGTAAACATTGCATTAGTAATTTTTTTGAGGATAAATATAATTTTTCATATACAAGTCCTACTAATTAGCCTCTAGTATTGAAACATATCTTTCTCAAGGGTAGGTATTAGGTATGTTACAAGTTATTTCATTTTTTAATCTTCGAGTGCTTCAATCGTAGGGAGCGGGGGTGTCTGAGGATAAATGAAAAAGACTGATTCTTCGTATAGCTTGGTGGCGCCTATCTCCTCTCCAAGCTCTTGACTGACAGCCGATGACCACTGAATATGATGTGGGTTGCCCTCAGTCTGTAAACTAGGTCTTCAAGATTTGAATTTGGAGTTTTCCTTCTCCTAGACAGATTGCCATCCAAGGCTATAGGTCCCAGTCTGTCCTGTTATTTATCCATAACATGGGAAGAGGAAGAGATACCTTGCTATTTAACCCATAGTTGGATGTTTTGAATTCAAAGTTTTCCTTATCCCAGAAGGGTTGCAACCCAAGGCTATAAGACTCTGTCTGTCCTGCTATTTACCCATACCTGGTGCGTGGGGAGTAATGGATTCATAACTTCATATTTGGTGGTTTTGAATTCAACTTTTTTTCCTTCTCCTAGACCGGTTGCCACCCAAGTCAAGGTTTTGAATTCAAAGTTTTCTTTCTCCTAGATTGGTTGCCATTTCAAGGTTTTATGGGTAAGTGGCTGAGTGCTTAGAACATTTGCATTCTGACTATAAGACCCCGGTTCGAATTTCACCATGATCGATTTGTCAGAACTTCTTGATGCTATCGGACTGGTGGGAGTGGATCCCAGCGTGCGGTGCCTTTAGAAAGTGCCTAAAAACCATACCACGGATTGACCCAAGCCTTGTGAATAAAATTAGGTAGACGGAACTCTTGGGGCCGTCGATAGCTGTACTAGCACGAAGTCACAAGTCATCGTGGCCGAGGGCTTGAGCGTGCTGCGCTTGTTCAAGTTGTTGATCACGTTAGATAACTTTCCCAGAAACTGTAACTAAGGTCTGCTCAGCATAGTTGCAGTATAAACCACAGGTGGGCTCTGTGGGTGTTAAATAAACACAAATGCACCTGAGCAAACGTCTGCAATAGGGATTGGCTAGTTGCCCTTGTAGACGAGTATCCTCAAATACGAGTGACTAGCTATACAAGGTTTTGAATTCAAAGTTTTCCTTCTCCGAGAAGGGTTGCAACCCATGGCTATATCTGTGCTACTATTTACACATAACTGGTGGGAGACTAGAGATGTATTTATTCTTTCATATTTGGTGGTTTTGAATTCAAAGTTTTCCTTCTACTAGACCGGTTGCCACCCAAGTCAACGCTTTGAATTCAAAGTTTTCCTTCTACTAGACTGTTGCCCAAGGCTATAGAACCCTGTTTGTTCTGCTAGTTACCCATAGCTGTAGGAAGAGAGAAGTATTCATACCTTTCCCAAGGTTATTGAAATGTAAGTAAATGTAACAAACCCGACTGAAATTTGAACTCGGCTATACGATTTCTTATACCATTACGCCAGACGTACATCCAAATCGAACATCAAAAAGAAGATGCTTTTTCACTTTACTATTTTTTCATATTTTCTTTTTTTCTCTTGCTGCACGAAAAAAAAAAAAAAAAAAAGGAAGAAAAAGATTATTTCCCTCACCTGCCAGCCTCGTTTTGAAGAAATCGGTCTCTTGAATAATTGTCTCAATCAACGTAATTGATGTGGAAATCGTCCTCCGATATGGCTTACCTTTTTGATGATATTTGATGAGCGCTATTTCATTGTTTCCGTTTATTGTAGACAATAAAGATATGTCGTATCTATATTGCGTTAATTCTAAGAGAATATTTTCAGAGAACCTTCTCGGGAAATATTCAAAGAAACCTACCCTATTTCGTTGAGACGTAATGAGAGTAAGCTGTTTTTTTTTTCTTTTTTAGATGTTGGCTGGGTATTTTATTTCTTAAAACACCAAGTCCGAAAGAGAATAAAATAATTTTTTGCCGTCGTTAATAAAAATTGATGTTCTTTATAGTTAAAGTTTTTGGTACCTTTGAATCATATTTTTAATTTTCCCCTCTGAAAATGCAATATTTCCAAACGACTGATAATGAAAAATAATGATGTTCCGCGTTACTCGTTTTTTACGTGTACAAAAGCCAGCCTCGTTCCTGTCCACTGTATTCCTTTCAGTAAATGACCAAATTAATGCAATGGAGGTAATGTGAGAAGTAACCGATATTTAATACGACTGACTTTTCGTTCATTTATTCTTGCCTATGCAAAACGGCCGCGGTTTTGTCGTCTATTTTTTAAAATTAAATGCACATTAAAGCAAGGCCACTAAGAAGCGAAGGAATTCTAGTGGTGAAAGAGAATGGGAACACTTTAGGATGAACCAGAAACCCAATCCTAAGCAGCAAACAAGGTATAAACGTTTAATCTTGTTCAAAGACCGGGGAGGAATATGAACCGGGCGGTAGGCGAAACTATCTACTCCTGTTGAGGAAAAATAAATGAATAGTAAATAAAATTTCAGTGTTCAGGCGAAGATCTTCAAAGTATATAGTTGGAGTAGACTTTTGAAGAATCGGCAACTCAATCCTAAACAGGAAACAAGGGATAAACCTATACTCCTGTATATTTTCTAACATATTTCAGTGAAGTTTTTACTGCCAAAAATTAATAACTTATATCGATCTAATACAAAGAATACATTCTTAAAAAGACCAGCGATAGATTAGAACGAAGTGACACCCCTCTGCGCTGGCTTGATAGCACAAAGGTGAAGGCATTGGGACTCCCATTAGACAGACATACATACACAGTTACGAACACATTATGTTATATACCGTAGCTATAAACACCAATGGGTATGTCCCAATCCTCATAAATACGTTGGACACTATTGTCCATGGGGGGTAATATGCTGTCTAAGTAGTCCACCATTAGCAGTGGTTTACCTACTTCACGCCGCTGGCGAGTGTTGTATTTTGTTGCTGTTATAAAAATTACCATTTCATTTCCAACCTCCGTTTTGGTTATTCCTCATTCAGTAACCCTTTCTAGGTTACAGAAGATAGATAGATAGATAGATAGATAGATAGATAGATAGTGTTATATACCGTACCTATGAAAACTAATGGATATGTCTCAGTCCTCATAAATACGTTGGACACTATTGTCCATGGGGGTAATATGCTGTCTAACTAGTCCACCACTAGCAGTGGTTTACCTACTTCACGCCGCTGGCGAGTATTGTATTTTGTTGATGTTATAAAGATTACCATTTCATTTCCAACCTCCGTTTTGGTTATTCCTCATTCAATAACCTTTTCTAGGTTACAAAACATTACCATCAGACACCTACTGAGATGTACATGAATCTTCACAAACTTACATATATATAGAAATATCTACGGCTTTAAAGCACGTGACACGTGTCTGACCAATGAGAACTGACCCAAATAATATTGAAAATTCCAAAGTTTCTCTCTTTTTGGGTGTTTTCTCATAATCGAAGCTTTAATAAAAACGAAATATGTTAGACATATATATTTCCTATTTGTTCTTTATTTTAATTATATATTAGTGTATTCAAAGTATTTTATCTCTCACAGACCTTCACTCCAAAGCTTATAGTTCGCTTCTAAAAACTATGATTACTTCCTCATTATTATTATTTTATTTCCTTTGATTTCTGGCGTATACACATTTTTCCGGGTCCCAACTAGAGACCTAAGTTCAGAAATGGCTTCATGACATTTTCCACTGAGCAGTTTTGAGGAAAAAAAGATCGCAAACATTTTACATAGATAGAGCCATTCGTATGGTGAGGACTATACTTGTGTGTATATTCTGTATTTCTTTAAAGCTTAGGCTTCCAGGAATCTGTCATCACAGAATATGGAAATTCTTAGACAGTCTTAAAAGAGAACAGGACTTGCAAGAAATTCATATTTCAAAAGTAATAGAAGATTGCCAAAATATCAAGAACGCCAAGAAAAAAAAATTATGGCATCATTTAACGAGTACTCTACAGTAGTTGACTATTTGCGTGTAGTATTATATAACTTAAGGTTATAAGGATTTTTTGTTACTAAAGTATTTTATTAACTATACTTTTTTTTTTTCGAATAATTATTTTTGTGTATTTCCTCATTTATTTTTTACATTTTTATTGCAATAAAGACATTTGCACCTCGATAATTAACATTTAGTATAATTGTCCTTTCGATTAATTTTCACTCAAACTATTTACAATATGAATAAATGTTTTTCCGAATAATTGTTTTCGAACATTGTTCACATAATCCGATTATTTAGTGCATTGAATCCATTACTTGCAAGTCCTGTTCTCTTTTAAGAGCGTCTAAAAATGTCCATATTGTGGGATGATGGCATGATCAAAAAAGACCTCTGCCATCCTTCAAGAGCCTTATTAGTTCTATCTAAATCAACATTGATTCTCTCAAAGCAAAACCAAATACGTATATCAAACATAGGTATTTCGAATAATTATGATTGTCCTTTCGATTAATTTTCATTCAAATAATTTACAATTCGAATAAATGTTTTTGAAATAATTGTTATCGAAAAATGTTCACATAATTTTTAATTGCTTTAAAAAACAATGTACCGAATTATTTAAACGCGGAGAATAATATTATATTTATTGAATTTATTATTATTATTATTATTATTATTATTATTATTATTATTATTATTTTCTTTGATTTCTGGCGTTTACATATTTATTTCCGGGTCCCGCCCAGGGACCTAAGGTTAGAAATGGCATCATGACACTTTCCACTGACAAAAAAAAAAAAATTACATAGATAAAGTGATGTGTGGGCTGTACTTGTAAGAACAATTTTTTGTATCTCCTTGAGGCATGTACTTCCAGGAATCCCTTCAATTAGTCTACTGCAAGCTTTTCCAACCAGTCCTCGGGCTCCAACTACAACAGGGATTGTTGATGTTCCCATATACCACATTTTTGAGATTTCTATTTCATTGTCCTTGTATTTTGACAGCTTTTTTAATATCTTCAAAGATACATTGCAGTCAGCATGGACTGCCATATCAATAAGGAGGCACCGTTTTTTTTTGTGGTCTTTAATAACAATATCTGGGCGGTTGGCTTTGATTGTTCTGTCAGTGTGTATTGTATAGTCCCATAGAATTGTAACAGGTCCTATCTCCGTAACCGGGTCTGGGTGGTATTCATACCATTTTCTTTCAGTTTCCTTCCCGTAGAAGTTGAAGATTTTCCAGTACAGATATTGGCCCACTCTGTCATGCCGGGTTTTATATTCAGTGGGTGCCAATGTCGTGCAACCTGGCACAAGATGATCAATCGTTTCTGGATATTTATCACAGAATCTGCATTTTGGGCTGACACAATATTTTAGTATATGTGCTTTATAATTCCTAGTTAGCAAGCATTGGTCCTGTGCAGCAAGGATAAAACCTTCAGTTGAAAGCTGAAACCCTTTCACTACGGAGCCACTGATGGGTACAGGTTTTGTCAACGTCAGTTTGTTTGGTACGGGCAGAGTATTGGCCATGAAGCGGTTTATCTTGCCATCGCTTCTGTATCTGGTCGGTTGCATTCGACTTTGCTGTCTTTTTTTTTAAGTATTTTGCAGTTTCAGCCGGCGTATTGTGATGTACTTGCATCTCTACGCCCATTTGAAACTCCTTATTATTATTATTATTTCCTTTGGTATCTCATTTCTTTCCAGTTCCTGACTAGAGAACTATGGTCAGAAAGTGCATCATGACATTTTCCACTGAGCAATTTTTTCAAATAAAAAAAAAGTAAAAATCATAAAACTATAACAGATAATAAATGTCTATTATATTTGATCATGAGCCGATGTAAACTTCATATGGCTGCTTTAATTTCTGTAGATAATAAACACAATGATAATAAAGGCAAAAATTTGACCAACATTTGGATATGTTTTTTTATTAAGTTGATCCTTGATCTAAGCTTTAGGCACACATGAGCCATCTTCAAAGATATCATGCGGATAGTCAGACAAAGAGATTCACCATCAAAATGATATTCTGTTATGTTGACACGGAATATTGCTGTGCGACGGTAAATGCCGCTCAATACCAGGTCAAAAATTCATGATTCGGTTCCATGACGTCATACCACGCGAGAGACCGAAATATTAACAACAAAACCATATATCTAGATACAATTTAATTTGTTGTGACTAGTTTGACATATAATTTTGTTGAGTGTGGGTTGATTTGTTTAAATGTCCATAGAAGCACTCGGAAGATGGCTCATGTGAACCAATAGCTTAAGTCAAGGAAAATCATAATACAAAATATCCAAATGTTGGACAATCTTTGTCTTTATTTTCACCAGAAACTAAACCATACACACACACACACACACACACACACACATATATATATATATATATATATATATATATATATATATATATATATATATTACATGAATCCTTCATACAAAAAACAAATATAGAGGTTAATGATTTAAATGGCGCGAATACATCTTCGCAAACAATTTCAATAAGTTACACTAACCCCGAACCTGTATATGAATGATATGATCCCTGTTTATAAATTCCAGTTTCATAAGGTCTTTTTTTAGCTTTTACAAGCTTTCGTCTGTTCCTACAGACATCTTCAGGAATTTATAAACAGGGATCATATCATATCAAAGTGCCCAATATCAGAGATGGAGCGTATATAAATATGTAAGTGGACATTAAAGTCAACACTCAGAGGCGACAGACAACGTGGCATGATGATTGCGTTTGGCATGAAACAGTCTGTCGCCTCTGAATGTTGATTTCAATGTGTGTGTGTGAGAGAGAGAGAGAATCTATTCATAAGTTAGCTCCCTTGGTTACTGGGGTTTCTCTGGCTCGCTGTCGCTCTCTCTTTCTTGGGAGTTAAATTCAAATTTGCTTGAAGTTGGTTGCTAAATTGTTGTGGATTCCGAGATGAATTCGGTCTCCAAGGAATGACAAACGGAATAATTAAATATAAGAAATAAAATGTATTTACACAATCATACAAAGAGTAATACTGTTAGTAAGTCCAGGAACGTGGTTAGTAGCAAATACAGATAGATATATACAGTCTCGAAGTAGGACTTCCTTAGAGTCTACGTGCTTGTAACTGACTTCTACAAGAGGTTATCTCACACTATCTGCGTTCGTATATTCTCACACTCTCCGACTACCGACTACCGGCTACCAACTACCAAGTACCCTCACTGATTGTAACTCTGGGTATTTAACGGCAGCAGTCCAGGTAAACTTGGTAGAGTCCACTGATATGAAAATGGATGGACTCCTTAACAACCCCCTCCTTAGATTCCTTTTTGGGGGGAGTTAATATTTTTGTCTCTTGTGATTGATGATCAGGGGTTCGACGAATTTTCTTTTCCTGTTTGACCTTCTCATTACTGTATTTTCCTGCGGTCTTTGTATCTCGAACGCTTCGAAGATTGTATCCATAGCATCGTCATCTTCTGCGGTTGAAGAGCTTGGCTCCTCAATTCATCTTTTCTGTAGCTGGTCGATATGTCTTCTGTGTGAAAACTTTTCGCCTTTTATGGTGTACATTAGATTCCCGATTCTATTGATTACTGTGCCAGGCTCCCAGTAAGACATATTGTTTCTAAAATTTTTTAAATAAACCCGTTCTCCAGGTTTGAATGATCTCTTTGGCACCACCGGTGTATATTGATTTTTGCTCTTGCTTCGCAATAATTTGTCAAACACCGACCTTATTTTCCGCGTAAACATCAATTCTGCTGGAGAAAGACCCGATGGCGTGTTTGCGTTGGGTATTATCCTATATACTTGTAGAAATTGCTGTATAGCTTTTGTCGTCGGTACGTCCTCAGCTTTTTTTAGTGCTCTTTTCAATGTGTCGACAAATCTCTCGGCTTCTCCGTTCGAACTCGGGTGGTATGGCGCTATCTTGATATGTTTTACCTGGTACGTCTCGCAATATTCCCTAAAATCACTGGAGGTAAACTGTGTGCTGTTATCGCTTACCACGCAATCCGCGTCATCAAATCTCGCGAATAGTTCGATTAAACAATTTATGGTGTTTTCCGTTGTTGGGTGTTTAAATATGGCCACCTCTGGCCATATTCTAAAACTATCTATTGTTATTAGATAATAGTAACCTTCAATGGGTCCTGCGTAATCCACGTGTATTCTGGACCACGGTTTGTCTACTTTAGGCCATGGCCTTTGTATAGAGGGTGGTGCCTTCGCCGCAGCAGCACAGCCTTTGCAACTTTCCACCATTCGCGTGATATCATCGTCCATGTTCGGCCAGTATACAAAACTTCTCATGTGTGCTTTCATCCGTTTTTTTCCGGGATGTCCCAAGTGAAAATCTTTTAAGATCCTTCTTCGTAGTGACTTTGGTATTATTACTCTCTCGTTATACAACAATATGTTGTAACAGATTGAGAAACTGTCTGCTAAATTCTTCACTTTGTCTTCTATTTTTTTCTTGGTCTCCTGAATAAACTCGTCTCTTTCTGCTTCTCGTCTTATCTCTAGCAGCGTTACAGGTAGTTCCTTTATTGTATTGCATAGTACCTTACTGATTTCATCTTCCGCTTGTAATGCCTCAATTACCGAATCTTCTAACGGTCCGCTTTTCGAGGGTATTAATCGCGATAGTCCGTTAGCGTGTCCTATTTTCTTTGATGGTAAGAATTCCAGTTTAAAATTATAGTTCAGTAACACAGTACCCCATCTTAAAAGTCTGTTCGCTGTGTAAATTGATTGGCCTTTTTTTGACGCAAAAATCGTAAGAAGTGGTTTGTGGTCCGTTTGGAGTGTGAACTCTCTCCCATAAATATATCTGTGAAAACGAGTTACTTCAAAAATTATGCCTAATGCCTCCTTTTCGATCTGTGAATAATTTCTTTCCGTCGGTAATAATGATCTAGATGCGTGTGCAACGGGTTTGTTTGTACCGTTCCGCATCTTGTGTAAAATACACGCACCTACCCCATGTGAGCTCGCGTCACTTGCAATAATGATTTCGAGTTCGGGATCAAAATGTGTCAGTGTTAACTCTGAAGTTCATTTTTGTATTATTTCCTTGAACGTTTTTTACAGTCCTCTGTCCAATTCCAATTATGCTCCTTTTTTAGTAAATCATTTAATGGAGCCCTCAGTTTATGCATATTATCAATTTAGCTAGGCCCAGGAAACTTTGCAGTTCTGCAATATGTTTTGGTTCCGGCATATTTTTAATTGCCGATGCCCTCTCTGGGTCCGGTTTCCTGCCATTTTCATTTATTATCTGACCTAAATATTTAATTTCATTTAGGAAAAAATCATACTTTTCTCCTTTTACTTTGAAGCCAAAGTCCTGAACTCTTCTAAAAACTTCTTTTATGTGTGACGTGTGCCCTTCAACATTGTCGCTCTTAATTATAATATCATCCAGATAAGCGGTCGCGAAATTCTGGCCCGTGAGCATTGTGTCCATCGTTTGCTGAAAAATTGCAGGTGCAACTTTTATTCTGAATGGTAGTCTGTTGAACTTGTACAACCCTTTCTGCGTATTAATGCAAAGGATTTTCGTACTCTCTTCTTGTACTGGGATTTGTAGATAAGCCTCACTAAGATCTATTTTTGAAAATATCTTACCGCCGTTGAGCTTTGTAAATACATCCTCTGGGCTCGGTAGTGGGTAATGGTGGTGTTTTATTGCCTTGTTGAGTCCCGTCGAAAAATCTGCGCATACGCGAATTTCTCCTGACTTCTTTTTTACGTAAACCACCGGCGCAGCCCACTCACTAAACTCTGTTTTAGATAGAATCCCAGTTTGTTCAAGTCTCTGTAATTCTTTGTCTATTATTTCTATAGTAGCAAACGGTACATTTCGCTTCTTTCTAAAAATTGTTTGGACGTTTTCTTTTAATTCTATTTTGGCCTTAAATTTGTTGCATCGTCCCAACCCGCTTGAAAATACCTCAGGAAATTGATTATATAATTCCTCCTTCAATTTTATATTATCGGATGGTTCAACCTCTAACTTTTAGCAAAACCAGTAGATAGGTAGGTCCCATCCAGTCGATATCTACTAGATTTTCAATATCTTTCATGACGTATATCTTAAGTTTTTTTGTTTTGCCGTGAAATTTAACATTCACTATTATTTCTCCCTCAAGTTTTATTCGTTTTCCTGTAACCGACTTGGCAATTTTTTGAGTGTGTAACATGGTAGGTCTGTTGAGTTTTTTTCCTTGTCTGTAAGTTGATTATCGTGAGGTCGGAACCCGAATCCAGTTGTAATTTAATCTTTTTGTTTAAAATTTCCAGTTCTACATATTTACTTACATTGGTGTTGTCATCATTATTCATCCTTGTAGCTCTTATTCTATAAGTATCTTTTCTATTTCTACATTGGGATGCCTTGTGTCCTTTTTTTCCACATTCATGACAGTTTTATATCTGAAGCGGCAATCCTTGTTCCAATGTAATCCTCCACATCGATAACATGCTGATGGAGGGGGCTTATATTTGTTTCGATATACGTCATAATTTGTCCTGTATGTTTTACTTTTTCTCTTATCATAAAATTTTATTTTTCTTTCCGGGGGTTGGCGGGTGAGAATCTTTTTTCATTGTCGTAAAATTTTAGTTTTCTTTCCGGTGAGGGTGAAGAACGTAGACTTTTGTTTAACTTACGTATATGAGAAACAGCTGATTCTTCAATGTCCTTTGCGTCTTTTTTATGCTTAAACATCTCTGGCAATCTTCCGATAATTGCTGTAATATTAGACCCGGTTCATTTTGTAATTTTGCAAGCATTCTTCTACGCATTTCGCTATCTTTTGTAGAAACTAGCCCTTGAACAAAGACGAGACATTTGAAATTGTCCGGTGTTAATTCCGCTAGTTTGAAGTCGTCACAATGTTTGTTTGCGATTGCGGCAAACGTGGAATAATCTTCATTATCGCCTATTACCAGGTTAAAGCATTTCCACCTCCAATGGAAGAGTGATGTTTTTGGGCTGAAGAGTTCTTTAAGACATGTCACTGCTTCGTCAAATTTTAATTCGTTCGTCTTTTTTGGCAAGATATAATCCACGAACTTTGTATATTCTTTAATTCCTAATTTTCTAAGAAATAGACGTAGCTTTTTTGCTTCTGTCCAATTTTGACAGTCTATGTTAAAGATGTCTTCGTGTCTTCTGAAGTAATCTCCAAAATTTTTGTCCTCATCTAGAGAATATTTGAAAATCTCTATGGTATTCCACACTGCGTCTTGCGAAAATGTTGCTTCTTTTTCCATATCTTATTGCTTGTTGTCCGCTACTTTCAATATTAGTTCCTGGAGCTCTGTTTGTCTATCTTGATTTTGCTTTTGCGTTTGTAATATTTGCTTTTGCCATTTTTCTTGTAGCTGTAATTGTTGATCATTTTGCTATTTCTGCATTTGTAATTGTTGCTCATTTTGGTGTTTTATCAGTTCTACCAACATATTTTAAAAATCTTCCATGATAACTCAATTTTATGTATTTTTACTCTTCGAAATTGTTTGTCGCTAATTTGTTGTTGTAACGACGAGGGAAGGATTTTTCTTTTGTTGATTAGTTTTTCCGCGTGTGTTCGCCAAGTTGTTTGTTGGTTAGGCGTACGAAAAGTTTTTCTTTCCCCGTGTGAGTTTCGAATCCTCGTTCGCCAAGTTGTTGTGGTTTTCTGCGTGAGTTAGAATCCTTGTCGCCAAGTTGTTGTGGATTCCGAGATGAATTCGGTCTCCAAGGAATGACAAACGGAATAATTAAATATAAGAAATAAAATGTATTTACACAATCATACAAAGAGTAATACTGTTAGTAAGTCCAGGAACGTGGTTAGTAGCAAATACAGATAGGTTGGTGGAAAAATAATGACGTAATAATGTCGTTTTTGACGTTAAAAAATACGTCAAAAAACGTCATTATTACGTCATTATTTTTCCACCAACCTAATATATACAGTCTCGAAGTAGGACTTCCTTAGAGTCTACGTGCTTGTAACTGACTTCTACCAGAGGTTATCTCACACTATCTCCGTTCGTATATTCTCACAACTCCGACTACAACTACCAACTACCCTCACTGACTAACTCTGGGTATTTAACGGCAGCAGTCCAGGTACACGTGGTAGAGTCCACTTATATGAAAAAGGGGTGGACCCCATAACATAATTTATCTACAGTGATGTGCGGAGCGTCTGTTCTTTCGTGCTGTTTTCACGGGTCACCTACGGCAGGTTTGACAGTCTGTTGGATGTATGTATGTATATATGTATGTATACGGGTGTCCATCAATATCTTTACAATTTAAAAATATATTCAAAAGGCAGTTGATAACTCAAAACCTTCACAATTCTTTTGTGACCATCGTAATTATTTATTCTTCTAGAAGGTGATAATATCGCAGGTCGAAAACAAAGTAAAAAAGAAGCCTAATAAAGTAACATAAAGGTTCCATACACTGACTAAAAACCCCTAATAAATGACTTTATTTTGAAGAAATGGCATGACGCTTGGAACAACTGTCAAAACAACAAATTATTTAAAATCAAACCCTCTCTAAAAAAACAACTAACTGACCACAGAAAATCACGCAAAGAAGAAGTGGGTTTTATCCCGTATTCGGATAGGACACACGCACATCTCACTCCTTCCTCCTAAAAGACGAAGATCCTCCTGAATGCATAGCATGCCAGGAGGCTTATATTGTGAATCACTTCCTGCTTGAGTGCGGTGACATGGCACATATTCGAAAATAATTTTACAACGTGAACAACTTGAAAGAACTTTTCGAAATATCAAACCCCAATTTGATCTTGAGCTTTCTGAGGAAAGTTGGACTATATATTAAAATATAATCCCAATTTGGTGTCTGATGATGAAAGGGGGAACTTTGACACTTGCCAGGTGAGAAATTTTCAAAGAACAATGCACCTCTGAAAACAGTGAATTTAAAAAAAAAAAGCAAGACAACATCGAAAAAGAAGAAAAGGAAAGGGAAAGTCTTTTTGAAAGCATTTCAACTTTATTTAAAGAAAAAGAAAAAAAAAAACCAAAAAACAACCGTTTGACCTTAAATGATCTCTTGCTGATCGATGGGTCGTTAAGTTTTAAAAAAACAAACAAACAAAATAAACGGCCATTGGATTTAAAATAAATTTCAAGCAGGGTTTAAATGATAAAACAGTAAACAGCTGTCCGAAACATTAGTGGAATTGTAAATGATGTCCATAAAATTCTCTTTAAAATTTTAAAAATGTATTACGAAAGCAACTGATTATATATCTTAATCAGATTTGTTCTATGTACTCAGTAGTTTTCAAAGTTTTTAATCATATTGCATTTGTTTATTTCAAGTATCCTGTTGATGAAAGAGATACTGTTAAATTGACCCCTTAACATTTCAAGATCGGTAGACATGTATTAAATTAGTGAAAGAAGGATCTTCAATATCTATTCCTAATTTTGTAAAAAATTCCAAATAGTTGCTTTTGCTTTTGTAACAACTTTTTAAAATTTAAAGAGACTTTATGGACCCCACCATATATATATATATATGGTGGGGTCCATAAATATATATATATATATGGGGTCCATAAATATATATATATATATATATATATATATATATATATATATATATATATATGTATAAATATAAAAGTGAACATAGAAGTCAAAACTTAGAGGCGATAGTCTGTTTTATGCTATATGCAATCGTCAGGCCTGACGATTGCATATAGCATGAAACAGACTATCGCCTCTAAGTGTTGACTTCTATGTTCACTTTTATATTTACATACGCTCTATCTCTGATATTGAGCACTTTATTCCATAAATATAGCACACCTTAAGACTATATTTCTTTATATATATATATATATATATATATATATATATATATATATATATCTTTGTATATTTAGGCAGCAAATTCTTTTTTAGGCATGTCTGATTGAATAAATTACAGACATTATGTCTGCTGATTTTTAATAAAATCCGTTCATACTCACGAATAACCTTCCCTGCATTGATGTTAAAGGATTAGAGAAATAGGCTATAGCTGTTTGTAAAAAAATCCACATATTTGCTTTTGCTGTTGTAATAACTTTTTTAAATTTAAAGAGGCTTTATGGACCCCCTCCCCACTATAAATGCCACTAGCACGTAAAGGGGTTACAGAGAGGGAGAGAAAGAGTGAAGAGGGGTGTTTGAGGAAAGGATAAAGAGAAGGACGAGGATCAAGATCAAGGAATCAAAAGATGTCAATTGACATTACATTTGAAGATTATAGCGATCGGGGAAGCAA
Source organism: Acanthosepion lycidas (assembly GCA_963932145.1). Taxonomy (NCBI): domain Eukaryota; kingdom Metazoa; phylum Mollusca; class Cephalopoda; order Sepiida; family Sepiidae; genus Acanthosepion; species Acanthosepion lycidas. The sequence goes on from OZ010587.1 coordinate 30,298,684, forward strand.
GTAAGAGGAAGGGAGTTTCACTGTCGGGAAGTGCGAGATAAGAAGCTGAGACATATTCCCATTTTTTATTCCTATAAAATTAGGTTTATTTCGACTTAATCAATGACAGCCCGATCGGAAGAGAAGAGAATTTGCGAAGAAGAAAATGCAGTGAAAATTTCTCGCCGATGAATCTCAGACAAGGATCGTATATAACACTGATCATTGTAAAGGCAATAATAGCACAATGCGATATACAGGCTCTCCATAAAGTCTCTTTATAATTATAAAAATATATTACAAAGACAATTGATGAGATATCTTAATCAAATCTGTTCTTTGTAAACAGTAGTTATGAAATTTTTTAATCACATTGGATTTGTGTATTTCAGGTATCATGTTCATGAAAGAGGTACCGTTAAATTGACCCCTTAACATTTCAAGACCGGTAGATTGGAAGAGATGATCCAATTCCTCGTGCACCAGATATCACTCCCCTGGATTCTTTCTATGTTTAAGATATCGTGTATCGAACAAAGATATAGAATAGCACTGATCTCAAACAAAAGATCACAGATGCTATTGCCGCCATTGATGTGGCTATGTTACAACAAACATGGCCGCCTTAATGTGCTTCGTGCTACTAATGATGTCCATATAGGCCTGTATTAAATTAGTGAAAGAAGGATCTTCAATATGTATTCCTCACTTTGTAAAAAATTCCACATATTTGTTCATTTGCTGAAGACGTCAATCGTTACGGTTGCTTTCTTGCGCTCAAAACTTTCACAATTCTTTTGTGACCATCGTAATTATTTCTTCTTCCAGAAGATGATAATATCGCAGGTCGA
>OZ010587.1:30302013-30332013 GCA_963932145.1 Acanthosepion lycidas
ATCTATCTATCTATCTCTGCTTATTCATTATCTATCTATCTATCTATCTATCTCTGCTTATTCATTATCTATCTATCTATCTATCTCTGCTTATTCATTATCTATCTATCTATCTATCTATCTATCTATCTCTGCTTATTCATTATCTATCTATCTATCTATCTCTGCTTATTCATTATCTATCTATCTATCTCTGCTTATTCATTATCTATCTATCTATCTATCTATCTATCTATCTATCTATCTATCTCTGCTTATTCATTATCTATCTATCTATCTATCTATCTCTGCTTATTCATTATCTATCTATCTATCTATCTGTCTCTGCTTATTCATTATCTATCTATCTATCTATCTATCTCTGCTTATTTATTATCTATCTGTCTATTTATCTATCTATCTATCTATCTATCTATCTATCGTTACAAACACATTAAATGGTTCAGAATAACGTGACTGATCCCAATTATGATTTTTAAAAAATGCTAATCTAATTAAAAGACAAAACAATTTATTGAGACGTAAATGTTTAGAAAAAGATTAAATCACTAGTTTATGAAGAATAGATTTAGTTCCAGGTTCTTAGAAAATTTCACCATTCTTGGCTTTTATTTATTATAATGGCGGATATTTAATAACAAAAAAAGAAAAAGAATCTAAATTGAATCGCATAGATTATATATTAAATTAAAAATTATTCTTAAATTTAAAATTCTAAGGCCTCTCTCGTCCATGCACATGTGAAATCAACGTAAACAAACTTAATCCGATGAAGTCCTAAAGGTCGAAACGTGTCACACAATAACTTTGTCGACATCATCATACTTCTTTCCCGTAGACTTGTTTTTAATATAAAGAAAATTATATAGTTACAACCGCACAGACGTGCAGCCTCGCTTCCATTACACTTTCAGGCAGCCGTATATAAACATCCTATCTGCCTGCTCATGATATGAATATCCTATCATTATTAAATGAAACACTTCTCAGGTAATTCACTAGCACACATTAAATGTTGAAGACAGACTAGCAACTAATATACAAGAATGACGAATGTAATCTAATCATATATATATATATATATATATATATATATATATATATATATATATATATATATGGTAACACACAACACGCGCCCATCTGCATTAAACTATCTTTAAGCTTAAAAACTCAAAAGCGAATTAATTATGAGAATATGTTTATATGAACTTTTTTCCTCAGTTTGTTTATATATAGAGACTCCTGGGGCCAAATACATACGCGCGCGCACACACACACACACACACACACACACATACACACACACACACACACACACACATATATATATATATATATATATATATATATATATATATATATATACATATATATATGCATGTTTATCAATAGGAATTTAGCCTCAGGACAGTATACATATATATATATATATATATATATATATATATATATATAGAGGTAAAATTAGGTAATCCGTATGGGTAAACCTAAGGAGGATAAAATCCAGAGAGCTCAATGTAAATCCAGAGCAAATAGGTATGTTTTTATTTAAATTATATATATATATTCATATATATATATATATATATATATATATATATATATATATATATAGGCCGAATTCATACGCACCACCCATATATATATATGTATGTATATATGTATGTATGTATATCCATATGAATTTGAACTCAGGACAGCATATATATATATATATATATATATATATATATATATATATATATATATATATACTTAGGTCGAATTCATACGCACACACACACAAATAACATGCCCAAACACAAACACACACACACAGACACACACACACACACACACATATATATATATATATATATATATATATATATATATATATATATATATATATATATATGAATGTATATCCATATGAATTTGGCTTTAGGAAAGTATACACACACACACACACACACACACACACACATATATATATATATATATATATATATATACTTAGGCCGAATTTATACGCACACACACACACAGACATTTGTTTGTGAGTGAGTTCTGAGAACAAATTCATATATATCTATCTATCTATCTATATATATATATATATATATATATATGTATATATATATATATATATTATAAATTTAAAAATATTGTTCCATTGATGCATAGGATTTGCCATATTTAAAAATAAAAAAAAAACGAAGCTAAAAAATTCAATTACATAATTAATTTAAATTCCCTAATTTAGTTTAATTTTCAAGTGAATTTTGGAATAACTTATTTTGAAATTTACTGAGATTTATAAGCACACACATTCATAGCATTACTTTCTAGGGATATTGAGTAATACAATCAGTTTAACAAGGGGCATTAGTGTATTCTTTTTCACTGACAACTATTGTAGCAAAATATGAGTTACTTTCGAAAAGAGGTTAAATCAAGGTAGGGTATGGTTTGCCTTTTTAAACGAATGATGACATCCGTTCACCGAATGTCGTCTGGTCTTTTTCAACCCCAAAAAGTTTTTCGGCACTTTATTATAATTTATATTTATATATATATATATATATATATATATATATATATATATATATATATGAATTTGCCTTTATATCAATAATGTCTGTAAGTCAATATTGATTTATTAGATTTGTCTAAAGATGTCCAGTATTTTTGCTTAAAATAAACAAATTTTTCTTTATGTAACGTGCCCACTCAGGACGTTGGCGATCAAGGCCTCTCATAACTTCTTTCGTCTTTTTCTATTTCTCATGAACCCTCTTCTGTCATCTATTTACTCACGTCCATGAAGTATGGTATGCGTTGTTTGCCTTTGTCCCTGCAATCCGTCCTGTGAGTATCAGATTTTCCAAGCTTTCCTCCCTCATTATGTGCTCCGGAAACCTCAACTCTTTCTTCCTGTTGTTAAATATAAGTGTCCTTTTTGTTTCAATTATCTTCAAAAATTTCGTCGTTGCTCACATGTTCGTCAGCATCTTTCTGTTGCTTTAAGTCTCTTCTTCATATTTGAGGAGATTGTCCAGCATTCGCTGCCGATATCATGTAACAGTTCAGTACTCTTTTCTTTGTCCCCGACGGAGTTGTTTTCTGTCGCTTTAAATTTTAAAAAAATAAATAGTTTTTTCTACTGTGTATTCTTTAAGAAAAATAACTTTTGTACATACATAATAGAGAGAATGTTGCAGCTGATTTGTGCATATTTGGCGACAAGGGTTGTTTTTTTTGGGGGGAGGAGAGAAAGAGAGAGAAAGAAAGACCGTACAACAACTAAAGAAACAAAAATAGCAGCCAAAACAACCCCTCCCCACACGTGTTAAATATCACATATGATGTGCCCGAAGCCAATACACACACGTTCACAATCTTATACGCACTGACACACATATATAATCGGACTGGCCTGTACACACACTTCACAAGACACAAACGATCACCCAGAGACACACACAACTATTCATTCAAAATAATTCTCTCTCGACCAGGTATTTGCTTTCACTCCCACGAGCTGGGGTGTAGTTGTAGCACAAACCTTTTAAAAGTGAAAGGCACACATGGAAAGGAGGCGATGCACACCCAAAAAACAGAAAAGCGCAGCTTCCTCATCATTTACCTTTGCAATAATCCTCAGGCATCAAAAATTGACACTAACCTATCTTATTTATAGCAATGTAGTGGTACTGCTTAGGAGAGCACCCGTCACTTGAATTTAAATCATATACTTATAACTCCAGCCACGAAAGAAACTTCACTATCATCTTTAAAAAAAAAAAATCGAATAACAGTTTGGATAGGGACTAAATTCAATGAATGCACAAAAATGATGGCTTCAAACAAAAGTCAGTTTAAACATGTGATTTCGTTTCAAACGTGACTGAATTTTTTTTATATATATACATATCTTGAATAATTCCCCGCGTTTTTTTTTCTATTTGTGTGTGGATAATGACTTTTAATCATTTCATGTTAAACGTTGTTTGATTTTAATAAAATTGTATACCTTCAACTACAGATAAAATATATTATTGATAATTTTGCTATAAATAAATATTCTTAGTAATCTTTTTTATATAAAAATGTATTGCTGATGTGTTTACCGTAATAATGTAATTTTATACTTTCATAGTGTTTTGTTTTTGTTTGCAAGTTTACGATTTGCCCATAGTTGGGACCCTACCAGGTGCTACTACCTCAGGTGAGGGTGGACATGGTAGCACCAACAGTTATGTAATGGTTCCATACTCTTCAAAATCTGTCATTTCCTGATCAGAGACCTCGCTGCCTGGTGTAGTTTATCGTCATACCCAGGATTAGCGTTAAAAGTGAATATGTATTTGGTGCTTTCTGTGTTATTATTTCTGGAAGGGAAATATTGGAGTAGAAACAGCAAAACATAAATGTTACCTTTATGGACATGGTGCGTACGGGGCAAGCTTTTTTGGGGACACCGGGCAGTGCTTTGTGACCTTTGCTTACCAACATTTGCTTTTTTTCCACAACTGACTATTAAAAGATAAAAAAATTTTCGTGGATTTTGGCGTTATTCTAGGGTCCTTTGCTTTGCGGCATTCCGAAAAAACTGTTATATAAAATCCACTATCTTTTATCCATGATGTTGAATGTAATAAAATTCTTCAACCTTTTAACAAGAAAAATATCAAGTTGATATTAAAAATCACTGCAAAGAATTGTTGATTTATTTAAGATGGAATCATCCATTATGACATGTCTCTAATTTGTATTTAGATACATTGGATTTATTTTCAATTTTTCTACTTGAATTGTTCTCCTATATTGCATCTGATCCATTATTGTACATAATTAGGTTACAATAAAATTTGTATTTTATATGATTCTACCTTATCACAATTGAGATGTATTAGAGTGGGGGAGCCCATATTATAGATTTGGAGTGGTGGGGCCACAGACCCTTGCACCAGCTTTGGGCAGATGAAATGACAATTATAGATATGATCATACAAATATCTAATAATTAGTTAATTACCAACTGTACTGATTATTAGTAATCACTTTATAACCAGGAGAGTGATTTGTTGTGACTTCTTGGACTAACATTTTCTGTTGACAAGCGGAAAGATTATATTGAATCAACTGCTAGGTCTGCTGTTAGGAAAGTTAGTTCATTGTATCGTGCTAGACAATTTTTCTCACCAGAAAACCATATTTATAAGTCTACCATTGCTTTGAATATTGCCATCACATTGGGTCTGGTGCTATATATTTAGTGATTTTTGATTTATTTTTTTTTCGTCTAAATTCCTTAGTCTGTTTTGTTCATGCTAAGGCCCGTAAAAACTCTATATAAAACTTATCCGTAATGTTGAATATGTTAAAATCATTCAACGTTGATGTTAAAAATTGTCGCAAAACATTGTTGATTTCTTTAAATGATATGATGATCTATTATGACATGTCTCTAATTTGTATTTAGATACATTGGATCTATTTTCAATATTTCTAGTTGAATTGTTCACCTATATTGCATATCATCCATTATTGTACATAATTAGGTTGCAATAAAATTTGTATTTTCTATGAATATTATATTATGACGTTTGAAATGTAATAAAGTGCGGGGGGGCGTATCATAGGATTCAGCAGTCATCATGGATTCGTGGGTGAGGATTAGACCATTGCATCGGTCCTGGTTGAGGGTACTGTTCGTAAGTGACTCGCAAAGTGCAGAAGTGGAATTTTAAGTTTGAAATCGAGAAAGTTCCAGGAGTGATTGATAAATACCAAATCAACACGCTGGTTTAAAATAATTCAGATCACACAACACGTGACATTGCAGAGATAAACCGCATATAATATATAAGTTTTGAGATGTATTTGAAAATACATGGAAGCGTGAATCGCTACGATGTTTGGCTGTCTTACGGTTCAACGAAAAAAAAAAAATTAAATCGACCGCATTTCCGTTTGCGACCCTCTGCTTAAACGCAGCGAAAATGAGACCTTTGCGATGAAAACGCGATGAGAAACATATAGTTTACAACAATGTGGAGCCAAAAACTTCACCGTTAACAATCCCGAAAGCCGGCCAGCATCCGAAGGTTTTGCAATGTATAGGAAACGATTATAAGGATACTGCAGATTATGGTCTTCTTCGTAAGATTCATTTCAGACAGATATTGTTCTAAACTAAAAGAGGCAATTGATTCGCCAGCCAGAAGGATGATAAGGACAATAGTCCGAATATCAGTCTGTTACATACCATACGTCATAGAGGCTTGGGTGATTGTGTCAGTTCCGATTCTTAACTGACTAGACAGAACATTTTCTCTTAGTAGGTTGCCGTTTCTTTCTGCTTTAAGATAGTTGCCGACCAAGGTTATAGAAGCAAGTTTGTAGTGCTATTCATCTCAAAGGTGGGGTAGAAGGGATGGATTCAGATATTTCCGGACTCGGCTCTCCGTTTTCTCATTCAGAACCGACGCCTATTGGTGTAATATAAATTGAATAAATAATGATATCTCCTCCTCCGTAAAATTCAGATATAAATTTTCATCTTGATGTTACGCGGTACGGGTTGTTCTTACTGCTATATATCTCGAGATTCGTAATAAAATTCAAAGACGGATTTGTAATGTAATTGATCCTGAACTGTCATCTCGACTTCAGTCACTCTCTTGCCGACGTGTCGCTGCTTCTCTCTGGCTTTTCTAGAAATATTTATGGCAAATAAACAAAGAAAGAAAATAAAACGGAAAAAGAAAGTAAAAAAGACTGAAATAAGATTAACGTGCCTAGTCTGGCTACGTAGATTTGTGCCTTATCTAAACGGCAGACATGCTTAATTGACAATGTATTTCTTGCCTTCATTTTATAAACAATCTTTTTAAAATCTCTAATGACTTGCATGCCCTGTTTTTCAAAGAACACATTTTTATTACCACTTATAGTGTTCAAATGTCCATTTAAAATAATTTATTCCGTACTGTATGTGGTTTTTTAGCACAATGTATCAATTGAAAAGGGGAAAATTAAATTTAGCCCGACTTAAGTCGTCGAAAATCAAAAAAAAAAAAAAGTGACAGGCTTAACTTGTCGACTGGAAGTTTGGGGTGAGAAGTATGACTGGGGTAGTGTTGAGGAAATATGATAAAAGTCAGCAGTACAATAATTAAACACAAAATTCACTGACATATATATAGACAAACACACTAACGCATAGACATATGTACCAACACAAACTCGAGATAGATACACACGTTATTTTAATATATATATATATATATATATATATATATATATATATATGTTTAGAGATTTTTTAAATTATATATTTTATTTAGAGTAAAGAAATCATTTTAGCATCTAAGTTATACCAATAGTATATTTTGTTAAAGAATGTAAACATCCTGACAAAATTAATGACCTAGAGTTGTATTTTTACTATGACAAGTGAGTAATAGTATTCATTTATTAATACGGGGTATTAATACAGGTGTAAATACGTACATTAAAAATGTCCAAACAGGATTTAGTGACGATAACGATCCTAAGCATACTGCCTTAATGAATAAAAGTTATCTAAAAAGGAAGCTAAATGAGGGTAAATTTCAACTCTTCCAGTGGCCTAGTCATAGTCCTGACCATAGCCAAATCAAAACCCTTTGGGCAATAATGGACATGCGTGTCCGTAATAGGAAAGTTAACACAAAAAAGTGCTTTTTCGCGAATTAAAGAAATGCCGGAGAAATATGGCGAAGAAGGTTGACTTACTAAAGAAAAATTAAGGCCGTTATTAAAGCAAAAGGTTACCTAACAAAATACTAAATCATTTTTTGACTTGTATAATTCTTCTTTTCACTACGTTAAAAGGACAATTTACACAACAGATTCCGCTTTGTAACTGCAAGAGTTTGGCATGTCCAGAAACGTTCTTGAAAATCTAAAATTATTTCATACTCTCGCCTGTCAGCTCTTATTCACTTGACAGCATTATCAATGAATTTTTGTTCATTTTCAATTTTGGTCTACTTTGCTTTATTTAGTTTTTACAGCATATCATCCTCAATGGATTATTTAATCCAGACAAGATTTTTCGGATAGGTTCGTACGAATAGAATATCCATTCTTTGCTAGAGATTAGTTTGTAGATTAGGTTACATTAACGTATTTTTGTAAATAGGTTTTTTGTCGAGGATCAAATATATCGCTGGCAATATTTTTTTACTAAAATGTATTGTTGGTAATATTAGGTTGGTGCAAAAATAATATCGTTTTTTGACGTCAAAAAACGATATTACTTTTGCACCAACATAATAATTAAAAAAAAAATGTATTGCTGTTGCTTTTATTATAAAAATCTATGTTTATGCATTCATAATGATTTGACCCCAGTTTAGGGGTTAACTATTTGCCCAGAGCTGATACTTCTGACAGGTGCTACCACCCCGGATCATGGGAAGAACATCAATTAAAAGGTGATCTTACGCTCCTCAAAACCTCCCGATTTGAATGATGCTTCCCTGCCGAATTTAGTTAATCATCATATCAATTCTGGTATCTTTTAGGTTACTCTAAATCAGAGGTAAATTGTTGGAAATTATCATTAATAGATATTTCATTTTTTTTTTCTTTCATTCCCCAAATCGTAAAGTATTATAGTGACAGCGGTCTGCGATTGCGCCGCAGTTTTAATGTAGTTACCTCGATTTTTTTTTTTTTAAACGATCCCGGCTTCTCATTTTAACGTTACTAATGAGTACCACGATATGCACTTGTATTCGATGGGTGTTAGTAGGCCATAGTATAATATCTGAACAAAAGTGGAGTTAATCAGACAAAGTTGAAAAGCTTTTCAGACTATGCGTTTGGCCTCTTTATAGTAGGCGTCTTCATGTTGGAATCAGAGACACTCCCGTTTGCAAGCTGGAATTTTGAGCAAGCGTTAATGAAGATCCTTATCTGATAATACGGTCAGATTTTTTTTTTTTCGAACTGAAACTCTTAACGACATCTGGATTTCAAATTAGCCTCATCATTTATACAAACAGCATATTTTGCGCCTCCATGGCGACCATTTCACAATTTTGGTTCATTTCGCGAATTAAAGGAATAGTGGAGAAATCTGGCAAAGAAAGTTGACTTACTAAAAAATTTAATCTATAGCTTGTCACAAAGAATTAAGGCCGTTATTAACGCAAATGGTTATCTAACAAAATAGTAAATCATTTTTTGACTCGGTATCAATAAACGGATTCTATTACTGACTTGTCTTGGCAAAAATACAAAAATTGACTTTCTATGGGTGCGTCCATTTTTTATCTCGTAATCTATATATCTATCTATCTATCTATCTCATTCTGTTCATATCTATCTATCTATCTATCTATCTATCTCATTCTGTTCATATCTATCTATCTATCTATCTATGTCTCTTCATTATCTATCTATCTATCTATCTACCTCATTCTGTTCATATCTATCTATCTATCTATCTATCTATCTATCTATCTATCTATCTATCTATGTTTCTTCATTATCTATCTATCTATCTATCTATCTATCTATCTATCTATCTAAAACGGACTCTGTGTGTGTGTGTTCGCGAACTACTCGAGTAGCATAAGGCATATTCCCACCAAATTTGGAACATAGATTGTACTCGATACTGGGTGTGTCTGGGCAAAACAATTAGCCATTTTTCAAAAATCAATAACCGATAATCGATAAATATAATGTTTAAATGGGAATTTCCATTAGTTTAGTTGTTTTTAAACTTTCAGATTTGAAGTCTAAACCCTAAGTCCGATTTTAATGAAACTTGATAAGTGGCACGCTTATTATACGCCAGGTAATGCTGCTAGTATATATATATATATATATATATATATATATATATATTGGTTGGATGTAGAATAGTATCCGAAAAAATGGAGATAATGAAACAAAGTGGTAAAGTCATTTTTTTAAATGACAAAGCGTTTCACCAACGGGCGCTAGGTTTGGCGACTTCAGACCGAAAAGCAACTCAAAACAGTGTGTAAGAAAAATAAGCATTTTTTTTTTAGATTAAATGCTTTATTTTCTATTAAAATCCGTGGTGTCTTGGATTTTAAATCACCCCACTCCTTTGTAGATTTTTTTTCTCTATTAATTCGTGTACCGCATGCTAATACTTTTGAACTGATTGGTGATATTGTATACGAACCTGTATATCATTGACTTTTTAATGCGTTCAATGTGAATTGATCTCCCAACTATATATGATTAATTTCAGACCTGTATCACTTCTGGTTTTATGTACAATTGTCCCTATCAACTTCCACATTCCTGTAAATTCCTGCAAAGCTTCCTCATTGCATACATGCTCTGTTCATATGTCTGCAGGGCGACTCATCACCGCCAGCTCTACTCCGCTGACTCAACACCGCCAACGCGTACGCCGTCGACTCAACACCGCCGACTCATCACCGCCAACTCTAAATCGCCGACTCAACACCGCCGACTCAACAACAGGCATGTTTCTAGTCGAATTTTAAAAATAAAGTAATGAAAGTAATTTATTATGGATAGCTTTTTAAAACATAACTTTTTAAAAAACGAATAAAAGCAATTTATTAAGGATCATTTTTAAAACATGACTTTATTATTAATTTAAAGTTTATTGAAAATTGTATGCATTTCCCTTGAAATATTTATTCTGAGATCGAAGAAGAAATAATCTGCATTTTCTTTCATCTGCTTTCTTCAATTTAGTGGAAGGGAGATGTCCTCCAATTAATTTCTCGAAAAATGCATCTCGGTTTCTCTACACCATTTGCAGCCCCGTAAAGAATCTCCATATTGTTTGGTGCTCCATCTACAGCTCTGTGTACAGTCTTTTATTTTCTGCTTCAGCATGTTTATTTCTCCGATCTTCCTTGTGCAATATTTTCTCGTAAATATTCCATTTATCCGGCGGGTGGAAGTGATGAGTTCTTCTACTCGTTCCAAATCGATTTGCTCTGCCAATATACCTATCTTCGAACCAATTCAGAATTACTAGTTCTTCAACTAAGTCCGCAGAGATGGCATCAATATGAGTCAGCCAAACAGCTGTTGTAACTAATAAATCAAACAGCCAAACTTTCAAAATCTCTATGACTCAAAGCGGATCTAAGAGATGCGCACACTATGACAGCCAATACAAGTTGGCCGGTGGTGAGTCGGCGGTGATGAAAAGTCCGCTGCTGATTCATGATATCATTGATATAATATCCTGTTAAATGCATTATTCTCTGCTATCTCTATTTGTATTGTGTTGTTATGACTTGATGTATATTATTTCACATCTTATATTCAATCAATCAGTTAAGCGCTATACATGATATACGGTTGGGTGATCATGTCTCTTTCGATTCATAACTGACTAGGCAGAAGATTTTTCCGCAGTAGGTTGCTGGCTCTTTCTAATTTATTAAGGATCATTTTTTTAATTAATACATGACTTTGTTTATAATTTAAAAGTTTATTGAAAATTGTTTGCAATTCCCCTCAAATATTCAGTTGGAGATCATTGTGAAGAAGAAGAAACAATCTGCAAAATTCTTTCATTTGTCTTCATAGACTTCTCCAATTTAGAGGGAGGGGGTGTCTACAATGGTCGCTGATGAATTATGGGAATGTTTCTTTACTTCCGTTATAACCACTTCAAACTTTGTATGAATCTTTGCATTGCACCTAGAGCCTTGGTTACAATGCCAAAATTTATATTGCTGTCTCTTTTACTAAACTCATCAAATAGAAATAAATGGCCTTCATGTAAAATTTTTCTTTTCTTCTTTGACTATGAATTTCCATTTTCAGTGTGATGAAAAGTTTGAAACTTAAACACCAGTCAGCCAAATTGACTGTTTTAACTAATAAATCACTAAGACAACCAGCCAAACTTTCAAAATCTCTATGACTCAAAGCTGATCTGAGATGTGCGCACAATGACAGTCAATACCAGTTGGCCGGTGGTGAGTCGGCGGTGATGAAAAGTCTGCTGCTGATTCATTATATCATTGATATAACATCCTGCTAAATGCATTATTCTCTGCTATTGCTATTTGTATTGTGTTGTTATGACTTGATGTATATTATTTCTTGTCTTATATTCAATCAGTCAGTTAAGTGCCATACATGATATACACTTATACCAACATGTGATATGCTAAGATAGCATATGATTCATGTCCTGCACATCTTAAGAAGACTTTCATTATATATGTGAATTCTCAAATGGCTTCACAACCTGACTGTATATACACTATCACTACCAGTGTTGTTCTATAGTGCATTGTTGGCATTAAATAACCCACTGAGGTTGATATGCCGTAAACCAAACCAAACCAAACCAAAAATGGTCTCCTAGCGTAACCCTCAACCTCGTGTGCGCCCTGGCCTTGTAAACGGTAAACCTTACTATAAAAAGAAAACGAAAAACAAGGTCACTCCCTATGTTTTTTGTGCATCTCTTTCACCTAATGAGTGCTAAATTCTCTAAGCTTCCTTTCCTCACTATGAATTTTGAACTTTTTTCTGATTATTAGCAAGTTTCTTTATGCTTATAGAGTTCCGAAGAATAAAGACATACATTCATCTATTCTCTTTCTAAATCGGCTGTTGGGAAATTGTTTTACTGTCTCGTGCTAAACAATCTTCATCGCCAGAATCTATTTCACACATTTATAAGTCTACTATTCATCTATGAATTGAATATTGTTACCACATGTGTCCAGGTGCTTCTCCTATGTATCTAGAGCGTCCTGACAAAATCCAACGAAGAATCTTCAATGATATAGTTCCCGATCCTATATCTTGCCATTGTTTATATTCTAACCACCATAACGTAGCTTCCGCCTGTCGCTTTAATACATATTTTCATGGTAATTCTTTTGATGAGCTTTCCTTATTCGTGTCAAGACTTTACGAATTTAAGTGTAGTACTAGATTGGCAGTTAGGTCTCAGTATTTTATTGCTGAAATTACTAGATGTAACCGTAGGTTCTATGCTATTAGGTTGGTGCAAAAATAATGACGTAATAATGTCGTTTTTTGACGTATAAAGTCAAAAAACGATATTATTACGTCATTATTTTTGCACCAACCTAATAGTTTCTTTTCTCGCACATATCCTTTCTTGAACACTTGTCAACTACAATTTTCAAAAATTTTAATGCAATATCAGTCATCATCTGTCTCTCTTTGAATCCTGTTTTTTTATATTGTCCTTTATCGTCAGCATTATTATTTTGCAATTTCTTTTAATTTTTTGTAAAGCATTCGATCATAAGGGGTTTATTGCCTTGTTTGGGGACTGGAATCATTAAAAGGAGCAAGAATCTTTTATATCTCTTCACGTTATCTTTGAGCGGCGCCTGTCATGGAGCGATATTTTTTAAAAGGCAGATTGTGCCAGATTTGATAGGTTTTCTTTCATGTATATTCAGGGCGTTGGTGTTGCCCTCCCTAACATCCGCTGCTTGTTTAACACATGGCCCTCCTTCGTGTTTCTGTTTCTGCCATCTAAACTCGTCAAATAAATTTAGCTGTAAATTTTCTTAACTTCAACAAGACCTGTGCGTGTTAACTTCTCTAGGCCTTATTTCCTCAATTTTTCTCCCCTATTTTCCATAGGAGTAGATAAGTTCGTCTATCGTTCGGTTCATACTCCATCCTCCTCTGATTTTTTTTTAACAAGAGTATAGGTTTATCCCTTTTTTCCTGTTCAGAATTAGATTTCCGGTCCCTTATAAAGTCTTCTCATTCTCTTTCACTCCCAGTAGCTCCTTGCGTCTTAATGGCATTATCGCCTTCCTTGAGAAGAATTGATTAATTAATTAATTTCATAGCTCTTGTGAATTCCTTTTTAGATCACATTTTCTATAAAACCTGGGAGTTACTTTTGGAAAGTGTAGATCGCGTGTTCGATCATCACAGCGGGGTATTATATGTTTTTTTTTAAATTATTTCAGCTTCGTAAAAGAAATAGAAAAATATGTCAACATGCAACTCTCCAAATTCATCTTCTTTTTTATAACGTGTACTTCAGGATATGCGCGTACATGGCCATCCACAATGTCCTTTGTAGTTCTAAGCAATGCCTATTTCTCTGCTGTCTCACGCAGTCCCTATTCTAAAAAAAATCTTACAATGTAAAAGAATAACTTCTAGCTTGAAGTAGCCCACAGCAGGTTGATAAGTCGTAAAAAATAAATATATAAATCTTCATCTGCGAGTGAATTGTCCAACATTCACCGCTATATAGGATAACTGACATTACGTAGCGGTTCAATAAATTTTTCTTCGTTTCTACTGAAAATTTTCCTGTTTCTTTATTCACGGTTTAGCATTTACAAAGCATTTTTCGTTATTTCTAATCACCTTTGGATTTCTGCTTCACACTCAAAACGGGATACTTTGCGGGACCGACTCCCAAGAAAATACATCCTTGATCACTACAATCTAAACGAGTTCAACTTAGGGTTAACCGTTAAAACTTTAAAACGAGAAAGTCTAAAATGAATAAGTCATTATTTTTTTAAAATTAATACGCGGTTGAGGATTTACAAGGCTTTTTCTTTTTTCGTTATTTCTAATCAACTTTTGGATTTCTGTTTTCCACTCAAAACGCTCTACTTTGTGAACTGACTCCCAAGAGGATGCTTCCCCGATCTCTAAAATCTTAACCTGCTAAATTTAGGATTAACCGTTATCTTCCCCACATAAACTGTGCCAAATATCTTGTACTCTGTAACCCTCTACCTCGTGTGGCTCTTGGGCATTTTATAAACATTATTGTAGAAAAAAAGACCTACTCAGTTAAATTTCACTATTTACATTATTTGAACTTTTGTCCTCATCATTGTCGCCATATTTATTACAACGTTCCGGCCGTTGTACGCTCCTGCCTTCTTCAGGTGGTTGGAATGTCGAACTGAACCCTTTATTTTGATCACTGGGGTAGACTGTTCTAGTTCCACGTGCCATGTTTAATGGATGTCAGTTATCTCCTGTTAATTCCTCTCTGAAGGTTCTCCACTGCCTTAACCAGGTATTGAACTCACACTCTTTGGGTCCTGTCACTGGATCTAACTAACACCTTTATCCACTGTGTCATGTGTCCTTGAGGACTCACTGCCTTAACCGGGAATTGAAATCACACTCTTTGGGTCCTGTCGGCATTAAATAACCCATTGAGGTGTTGATATGTCGTAAAACAAAATAAATCAAACCAAACAAGTCTCTCGAAAAAAAAGGCTCTTTATAAAAATACGTCAATGAGACCTAATCTAAAAACTGATATCATACAAATAATACATATTCTATTCATACGAACCTATCCTAAAGTTTCTTAGCAGTGTATCCAACTTTAATTTTATTTATATGCTGATCATAATCCTGTGGAATGAATGACCGAACATGATTAGGAAGTTGTGGAGAGTCATGATCGCCTATATTCTGATAAGAATCGGTACACAGATTATAATGCAGTACCAGATTTCCAGAAAATTAGGTGATGAATGTCGTTTAGTCATTCTCTACTTTAATACTAAACATACTTTCCAGAAATATCTAAACCAAGCATGGATCTGGACGTATGTATATATGCATACTGAATTAAAAGAGAGACGATTTGATTATACACACTTTGTTGTTAATGGAGGTACGTATACTAAACTTATTTACTCACCAGAGTCCACATTTCCCCATAGTATACACACTGACACATACGATACACAAAGAAACATTAATATGTTGATAAAACAGGACGCGCACTTACATTTACAGACCCCATCTTAAGTAAATGGCTTTAGAAGCAAAACAAAAAAAGTCTCCCTAACTTTACCGATGTTCGCTTGGTTTCCCCACAAACACGTGTCCGGCCATGTCCTGCGGATAGTAATCCAATCGTACATACAAAAAAAAACAACAAAAAAAAACACTGAATCCACACCCAACCAACATGGACGTCAACCCTGTGATTTTGTAACTTCAACCCAAAACATACGTTTCCCATTTATTCCGGCCCTTTCATGAAAAGGCTCCGATAAGTTACACACATGTCGCGATTTCATAGTGACAACAGCAGGGGGTTCCCCTTTTTGTGGTTGCCCCCCTACACACATACTTGGCTCTTCGCTTATTTCCCACCCACTGCTTGGCACCAATAGGGGCCCTGTTCCCTCTCACCACCACAGGTTGCCGCCGGCTTCCCAAAAAGAAAAATACACACAAAAGAATAGACAGGACAGTAGAGTGAAATAGGTTTGGCTTCTACTGTTGTTATATCTTTAATTATGCCGTTAAAAGCGATAGAGTGAAGTGAATTACGTGCGTTGACATAGGACAACCCCCCTAACCCCCGCCTGTAGCAACTAATGCTAGATGCCGCAGAAGAATAGCATAGATTGTGGGTTATGCTCTTGGTGATAGCTATGTGGGTAAGAGGTGTGGTGTGGACTACAGGGGGTGAAGTTCGATCACCCAGGTTGTAACGGTGAAAAATGATTGCCGTTAAAGTCTAAGACAATTCGGTGAGAATAAAGAGCTTTATTATTAATTGCCTCAGTAGAAAGAAAGAAAGAAAGAAAGAAAGAAAGAAAGAAAGAAAGAACAAAGATAAAAGAGAGGAGGAAAAGGCGGAATAAATGAAAAAAGTAAGGAAGAAAGGGAAAAAGAAGGAAGGAAGAAAGGAGAAAGGAAAGAGAAAAAAACAAAGGAAGGAATGAAGAAAGAAAGAAAGAAAGAAAGAAAGAAAGAAGGAAGGAAGGAAGGAAGGAAGGAAGGAAGGAAGGAAGGAAGGAAGGAAGGAAGGAAGGAATATAAAGGAAAGGAAGAAAGGGCGGAATAAATGAAAAAAAGTAAGGAAGAAAGGGAAAAAAGAAGGAAGGAAGAAAGGAAGAAAGAAAGGAGAAAGGAAAGAAAGAAAGCGAAAATAGAAGAAAGAAAGAAAGAAAGAATACAAGAAAAGAAAGAAAGGAAGGGAGGCAGGAACAAAGGAAGAAATGCAAGAATAATAGAAGAAAGAAAAGGCGAAAGGAAGAAAGAAAGGGAGAAAAAAAGGAAGGAACAAAGCAAGCAAGCAAGCAAGCAAGCAAGAAAGAAAGAAAGAAAGAAAGAAAGAAAGAAAGAAGGAAAGAAAGAAAGAAAGAAAGAAAGAAAGGCAGACTTAAATAAATACAAAATTAAAAAGAAAAATCAAAGTCAAAACAATCAAAATTAAAGGAGAAATCGGGATTAAGGATCAAAGAAAGAAAGACGTCTTGAAACGAAGAAAAGAGGAAAAGGTTAAAGAATGAAAACAGAAAAAAAAGATAGAAAGATGGAATGAAAGAACGAAAAAAAAAAGAAAGAAAGAATGGAACAAAGAAGAGGAGAAAGAAAGCAGAAGATAAAGAATGAAAACAAAAAGAAAGGAAAAGGAACAAAGAAGAAATTACAGAAGAATAAAAGAAGGAAAAAAATGAAAGAATGAAAGCAGAAAGAAAAACATCCAACGAAAGAAAGAAAGAACGAAAGAAGAACGAAAGAAAAAGAAAGAAAGAAAGAAAAGGTTAAAGAATGAAAAAGAAAGACAGACACATAGAAAGAATAACTCGAGAAAGAAAGCAGATAAGAAATAAAGTAAAATTAAAGAAACGACATGAATAAACGGAACATGTTAAAAGGAAAGACAATTGTAAAGCATTGACGGTAAAAGAAAGAAAGAAAGAAAGAAGGAATGATAGAGGGAAATGTTAAAGGATGAAAATAGAAAGAAAACTGTTAACCAAAGAGTGAATGAAAGAAAGAATGAAACAAACAAAAGAATAAGTGAAACAATGAAAAAAAATTAGCAATTAAGGGGAAAAAAAAAGGAAAGAAAGAAAAATAAAAAAAAGAAAGAAAGGGAGAAGAAAAGTTAAAGAATGAAAACAGAAAAAAATTAACGAAAGAAAGAAAGAAAGAAAGAAAGAAAGAAAGAAAGAAAGAAAAAAAGAATGAATGTAATAATCTATAATGAAAGAAAAACAGAAAGTAAGAATGAAAGAAAGAAAGAAAAAAAGAAAAGAAAAAAGAAAAGAAAAAAAGTAAAGAAAAAAAGTAAAGAAAAAAAGTAAAGAAAAAAAGAGCTGAAAACAAACTGAACGAAAATCACGAAACATTTTTTTTATAAATCACCCGATTTTCACCTTGACATTAAACATGGCCAACCTTCTCGCTCGATTTCTGATTTAATTAAAATTTTCAACCTCTGCCTGAACGTCGATCATCGGCTGACCTTCTCACAGTTTGTTTGTTCTGGGCGATTGACAGTAAACTCGAACGAAAGCGTTTTACATTTGATTTATCACAATTACAAATCGAATTTAAATTATGCTGATACATTGTCGTCATATTTAAGTCCAAAAGAAACCGATTGACCTTTCAACGAAAGCAGACGACAACCATTACGGTATAATCTTATTTGATTCAAATTATAAGAGGCTTTATGGAGTTGAGCAACTAGAATTAATCCCAAAATTAAATTACGATATACTATATATCGCTTTTCATTCACTAATCAGGGAAACGACTTCAATTTCGACTCACAATTAAAGGTAAAAAGAAATTAAAAACTATATTATCGATATCAGAGCCTTCGTAGTCCTAGCAAATATAATCAGTTTAGACCATTTTTTCTCCGTCCGACGATAAACTACATTCTGCAAGATGGCCTCTGATCGGGAAGTTCAGAGGTGCGTGAAACCACCTCTTAATTGTTGTTGTTCCAAGGTCCACTCAGAGCCGTGGTGGTAGCACCTGTTAGGGACACAGCTATAGGCAAAAAGTCAAGTCCACAAGACTGGGGTCAAAACACTATGAAAGTATAAAGAAATGATAGTAAAAATACCAGCAATATATTTTAATAGAAAAAACACTACATTCGTTAGTAAAAAAACAATAATAATTACCACAAATACATCATTCTTCTTCTTCTTCTTCTTCTTCTTCTTCTTCTTCTTCTTCTTCTTCTTCTTCTTCCTAAGGTCAGAAATGTCATCATGACATTTTCCACTGAGCAGTTTTGAAAAAAATTCACATATATTTTACATAGATAAAGACCTTCGTAAGGTGTGAGCAGTATTGGTGAGTACATTTTTTTTTGTATTTCTTTAAGGCATGGGCAGCCAGGAATTCCTTCAATGAGTCAATAGGAATCTTTTACAATCAATCCGAGGGCTCCAACTACAACTGGAATTGTTAATGTCCTCAAGTGCCACATTTTTGACATTTCTATTTCAAGGTTTTAGGTTTTGAAGATCTTCAAAGATATATTGCAATCCGCAACGACTGTGATGTCAATAAGGAGACACATTTTGTCTCTGCGGTCTCTAATCACGATATCAGGGCGATTAGCTTTGACTGTTCTGTCTGTGTATATTGTGAAGTTCCATAAAATTGTTACAGGTTTTATTTCTGTAACCAGGTCTGGGTGATGTTCATACCAATTTTCTGCACTTTCTTTTTCGTAACCGACGCTGATTTTCCAGTACAGATATTGGCCCACTCTGTTGTGCCGTGTTTGGTATTCAGTGGGTACCAATGCTGTGCAACTTGATACAAGATGGTCAATTGTTTCTGGATATTTATCACAGAATCTGTATTTTGGAAAGTTTTTTAGTATATGTGTTTGGTAATTTTTAGCTAGCAAGAATAAAACTTTCGTTTTCAGCATTTAAAACTGCACTACGTAGCCACTGGTGGGTATATGGTTTGTCTGCATCAGCTTCTTTATTATTATTATTATTATTATTATTATTATTATTATTATTATTTATTTATTTATTTATTTATTTATTTATTTATTTATTTTGATTTCTTTTGTGTACTCATTTCTTTCCGGGTCCCGACCAGAGACCTAAGGTCAGAAATGCCACCATGACATTTTCCAGTGAACAATTAAAAAAAATTAATAATACATATAATTTACATAGATAAAGCCCTTCGTAAGGTGCGGGTTGTACTTGTGGGAACATTTTTTTTTTTTGGTATTTCTTTGAGGCATAGGCTACCAGGAATCCCTTAAATGAATCTATTGGAATATTTTCCAATCAATTCTAGGGTTCCAACTATAACCCGTCCTGGATATGAAGATAACTACACCCGCGCCCTGGGTAAGACGATAAAATTAGTCCAACACCAAGGCCTCTGATCAGAGGGTTTTGAGGAGCGTGGAACCACCTCTTAATTACTGGTTTTCTCAGGTCCACCCTGACCCGGAGTGGTAGTACCTGTTGGGGTTCCAGCTATGAGCAAATAATTACCCCCAAACTAGGGTCAAACCAATATGAAAGTGTAAAAATAGATCTTAATACCAGAAATACTTTGTAAAAAATTATTACCGGCAGTACATTATTATCAGTAATACATTTAAAAAAAAAAAATTACAAGCAATACTTTTTTGAAAAAATATCAGAAGTATATTTTTTGAAGGAAAAATATTACTTGCAAATCATTCTTTAAAAATTATTGGCACCAATAAAAAAATTTGTCGACATTAAATAACCCGTAAAGCAAACTAAACCAAACCAAACCAAACCAAATCAATATATAACAAGAATTTTAACGAATTTTAGATGTTCTCGATGTTCTCATGTACCAGATTTTTGAGATTTCGATTTCAAAGTCATTGTATTTTGACAGGTTATTATTATTATTATTATTATTATTATTATTATTATTATTATTTTCCACACTTAAAAGAAATGTGCGATTTAAGAAAAGAAAAGGCATCGTGTTGGACAACGTCCAACGATATTTCGACAGTTTTAAAATTGTATACAACATAAAAGTATAAAAAATTAAAAAAAAAATTGAATACAACATAAAAATAAAATAAATATAAAAAAATTGTATACAAAATAAAAATATAAAAAAAATTTAAAAATTGTATACAACATAAAAATATAAAAAAATTAATTACAACATAAAAATATAAAAAAATATAAAAAAAATTGAATGCAACATAAAAATATAAAAAATATAAAATTTTCTACAACATAAAAATATAAAAAAAATTATACATAAAAATATAAAAAATATAAAAATTGTATACAACATAAAATATAAAAAATATAAATAAAATTGTATACAACATAAAAATATAAAAGAATTTAAAATTGAATGCAACATAAAAATATAAAAAATATAAAATTTTATGCAACATAAAAATATAAAAAAATTTATACATAAAAATATAAAAAATATACAAAATTGTATACAACATAAAAATATAAAAAAATTGTATACAACATAAAAATATAAAAAAATTGTATACAACATAAAAATATAAAAAGTATAAAATTTTATACAATATAAAAATATAAAAAAAATTATACAACATAAAAATATAAAATATATAAGAAATTGTATACAACATAAAAATACAAAAAAAATATAAAAACTTGTAAACAACATAAAAATATAAAGAATCTAAAAAATTGTATATAGCATAAAAATATAAAAAATATAAAAATTCTATACAACATGAAAATATAAAAAAATCTACAAAAAATGATAATTCTTTATAAAAACGTTGCTTGTCTTGAGTTAAACAGCCGGGATGGTAAGGAACGCGTTAAAATGAATGAAACGCAGTCAGCGTGAAGTAATGCAAATAAAACGTAAGTAAGATTTGCTCATCTTGAAATTTTCCGTTATCTGATGAGTTTCTAACAGAATTAATCAAACAGTTTATGGAACTCTTCTGCCATTCTGTTCGGAACAGGAAGTTAGTAGTTTGCCTACGTAATTATTCTCATGCATTTTAAGGATCACAAAGTCGGTAGGGATCCTGAATATTATTTTCCGTATGTGCACCTTAAAATGTTTGTAGAAATTACCGATATCTGAAATAAAATGATATTCAAGCTGCGTTGATGGCATATTGTTGTGTCTGATATCATATCTAGGTCCAGTGGATCTTTAATTTTTCTTGTGTGTAACGCACATAAATCAAGTTGATATTGTGGGCGGCGTGTATTAAATAGGAATCAGTATAATTACCAGCCCTCTGTAAAATCATGATCTTTCTCTTTGAATTTGCGATAGAATTAACTCAACTGATTGTTATGAAGTTATTTCGTGGAGGCTTGTATTTGTACTAAATCGGTCCTAAAATAGATTCGACGTACAAAACGTTAGGGACTTGATATAATAGGTATTACGCATCTAGTTGCGGTCGCTGATTACTTTCGTATTCGACTAACTATCGACTGCTGTCGTCCGACATCGACTAGTATTTAGTCACCCCCCTACCCCAACGAGGGTATCATGTGGCACAAGGCCGGTTTAACGTGAGATCTACGAGCCCGTGGGCTCGGCCAAAAATATACCCTTTGAACCCGTATAAACGGGTTCAGGGTCGGTTTACCTCCCCGAACGAGACTCTGCCCTTCGGCATAGCCTCGTTCGGGTTCCTCATCGCCGGAAGACAGAGAGTTCAACCGTTCGGCCGGTCGTCCGACATCGACTAGTATTTAGTCACCCCCCTACGAGCGTATCATGTGACACAAGGCCGGTTTAACGTGGGATCTCCGAGACCGTGGGCTCGGCCAAAAATATACCCTTTGAAACCGAAAAAACGGGTTCAGGGTCGGTTTACCTCACCGAACGAAGCTTAGTCCTTCGGCGTAGCCTCGTTCGGGTTCCTCCCCGCCCGAAGGCAGAGAGTTCAACCGATCAGCCGGTCGTCCGACATCGACTGACCCTCATTTCTCTTACTTCTTCTAATTATATTAGGTGGGAGAGTCTATTAACGATAGAATAGGTGTGTTTCACCATAACACTGATGTTACTGCACAACACACTGGGTTTTACTCTTCTGTGAGTGCTTTTGGGAGTACAACGATCCGAAACTTCAAGGTTGTTTTGAGTGTGGACGCTTACATTTGTTAAAATTTGTCTGATGTTTTTATTTCTTTTGAAAGAAATTATGGGCAGGTTGGAACAAATCCCTTTAAAACGTGGATGTTTTTGTCCAATGACTTCATAGCTATCGTGTAGTATTTTCGAAACTCCAGCAAAATTTCGGTGCCAGTTGATGACTAATTTGATTCTGTCAGAATGTTTATTATCCTTTTCGTTGTTTTGACCTGGTGTAAAATTATGGTAGTCTTCATTTTTAGCGATTTCATTGGCAATTTTTTTCAGTCGCGGCATTTGATAGCCACATTTAATATAATGTCGAATGAAATTATTAACATGCTTCCAATAATCTTTTATATCCATCAAAATTCGCCTTATGCGCAAAAATTAGACGGTGAGAAGGGCGATGGATTTAAATATACGATTAGTCGGGCTTTAAAAATTGTTCGGTCAAAAGGCGGCTCCTTGAGAACTTCACTTTAGCGTATAAAAAATTCAACACTAGCTTTGCAGAATCTGGATGTAAATTATATATGTGACCGAAAATTGTCTTTTTGTATAAAAGTGTTGCAAAATTGTAGAAAATTTTAGCAATCATTCCTGCGTACCTTCCAATATGAAGAAAATATGATCAATAAATAGCAGTTACAGTACTGGTTCAAGGCCTTGCTGTGATTTGAAAGCTTCAAGTAGTTTTTCTCCAAACTTTGTCATTAAAAGCATTCGCAAATTAACATTGATGGGGTTCTCATTGCACATCCTTTGGTTTGGTGGTAAAACTTTTTGTCCGAACTTCATCGTGTTGCTTTCCAAGACGAACAGTCGAGAAAGAAAGTCTGACGGAATCGTTTTGTTTTTACGTTTCTGCATGCCTCAGTCATTTCGTTGGGGGTCAGTAGTACGATAAAGTGACGAGATATCCAAGGTGACCAAAAAGCAGTCACGAAAAATATTTTTTTTTGTTTTGAGAATATATTTATTTTAGAAATAAATTCAAATGTGTTCCGAACATAACACCGTTTTGCTATAAGAAATAAAACTAAAAAACATCTAGCCACTTAGATTTTTGCTGTGCAGCATTCATATCCACTGCAAATCTACGTCTGAATATTTAGTTCGATTTTCATTGGGGGCCCCATACTTGTGCCACATCTAATCATTTCTTTATATTTCATATCGCTAGATCAATTACGACTGAATAGTGAGTGCGATGCTCACTGGGTGTTCCATACGTTCTGCCTTGTGCCACACCTAAGCTACTCTTAGAAAATCAACATTTCTTTATATTTCATATCGCTAGATCAATTACGACTGAATAGGGAGTTCGATCCTCACCGGCTGCTTCATACTTTCTGCCTTGTGACATATCTAAGCTACTTAGAAAACCACATAGGGAACTTCTAGGTGTAATGGTTAACAAACTTGTCTCGATAAATCAATTACGACAGTAGAGTTCGATCTTCACTGGAGGCTCCTCGCATTCGGCCTTTTGCCACCTCTAAGCTGCGCTGAGAGAATCATTTCTATGCTCCGACGTGATATAATTGGGAGCAAGCTTGTCTCACTAGATCAATTACGACTGAATAGTGAGTTCGATCCTCACTGGGTGCCCACAATTTCGGTGTTGTGACACACTTAGAAAATCATCACACCACTACAAATCGGTCGGAGTGCAGGAAATGTCTTGTGTATTTTTGGAAAGTATTTTTGAACTGGTGTTCTTTGCTCTAAACATCATATTTTAGATTTTGTTTGATTGATGATTGATGTTTGTTTGATTGATGAAATTTTTATATTTCATTTTAAGAAATATCTTGTCTAGCTTTTCCTGTAATAAGTGTTCGGATCTAATATAACGTGTTCATAAAAACTTTTGTCCCCTTAAATTTATTCACATGCCGAAATATAATTTTCTTTATTCATAATAACAATGGCGTCTCATTTGTCTGCAATTTTGATGAAAATCGAATCAACATTGGATAGATTATAAACAGTTATTCCTCACCGTTTGGTACAACTCTGAATTTCATACCCGTAGCAATCGTAATGATCGAACCTGACGATAGCCACGTACGTGAAATTCAGACTTGCGCCAAACGGTGAGGAACAGATGTATATTTATTGGTCGTATACTATTTAGTAGCTGGTTGTGCCAGCACGAAGTCTCAAGTCATCGTGACCGAGAGTTTCAGCGTACTGTCAAAAAGTGTTCACAACAGATTATATTCTCTCATCCAGATATTGTGTCTAAGGTCCGCTCAGCTTAGTTTCAGTATCAATCAGCATATAACTGAAGTATAAACAGGCAGACTCTATGGCTTGAGCAGGCGTTTGTAATATGAATTCCCTAGACGTCCTGGTACACAGCTCTATTCAGAAACGAATAGTAACAGGTCATATATATACATATATATATATACATATATATATAAGAGAAATAGAGCATAATATATTTTTTAAAAGTCCACATTACAAACAAAAATGTTTGCGGTTTCTCTCTTTTTATTATACACACTTTTATCTCGTTGGAACTAGTACAACCTCTTCCCTTTATATATATATATATATATATATATATATATATATATATATATATATATATATATATGATTAAAACGAAATAAATTTTGACGACTGTAAGAATTCTTCTACCAAAAAGAGACATCGTGTGGATCACACATGTCACCTAAAGAAGAAATATATATATATATATATATATATATATATATATATATATATATATATATATATATATATATATATAGTGGGGAAAACATATTCGTACACATAAAAAATTTTTGATTCATTGTATTTCTAACTAATGAATAAACATACTTTTCATATAATTAACCATAAATTACTGTAAATATGCATAGAAAACAGAATGAAATAATTGATTTAATAGAAATTAATTCCATTCATTCATTTTAATGAGTGAAAAAAGTATTCGTACAATGCAAATAACAGATTCTTAAAACTTTTAAATTGCTTTAATACTCCAGATTATTCAAGTGGAATATTCTAGAATGCTCAAATAATGTTATCCGTAGTTATTGTTCGCCTAAAATACGAATAGAACATTCTGTGATTGATATTCGTGCAAGAAGGTTTTTATCATATCAAGAGGTAAAGAATTGACAAATTCGCAAAAACAACTGATTGTTAGGCTCTGGAAAGAGGGTCAAAGTTACAGGAAAATCTCAAACAACCTGAATATTCCATTTACTACAATTAATTCATTCATTGCAAGGTATAAAAATCTCAAAACTGTTGATGAACAAAGAACAGGGTCTCCACGGAAGATTTTTTCAAAATCTTCAAGGGAAATAATGCGTCAAATTAAACAAAATCCAATGGCTACTCCTCAAGAGTTCAAGGACGATTTGCTTTCCTCAGGAATCTGTATCGCTACACGGACAATAAGCAATGAATTTTACAGGCACAATCTCCCCTCGGGAAACTTCACTGATAATGAAAAGCACAAAGATACCAGATTGAAATTCGTGACGTGAACATAAGGATAAGGAAACATCGTATTGGGAAAGAGTATTATGGACAGACAAAACCAAAATTGAGTTGTTTGGACGTAATTCTAGAAATCATGTATGGCGGAAAGATGTCGATGATTTCAAACAAAAGAACACAGTTCCAACAGTGAAATTTGGTGGTGGCAGCATCATGGTTTTTGGGATGCTTTTTTCTGCAAAAGGTACTGGCAACATATCAGTAATAGATGGTAGAATGAATGCCGTAGCATATCAAAATATTTTGGGAGCAAATTTAATGATTTCAGTTGAAAAAACATGTATTTTCTCCTGATTGGATCTTCCAACAAGATAAGGATCCTAAGCACACTGCAAAATCTTCGAAGAAATGGCTTGCTGAAAATAATGTTAATATCCAGAAATGGCCAAGTCAGTCCCCGGATTTAAACCCAATCGAAAATCTGTGGCGTTATTTGAAAATTCGAATCAAATCGAGAGCTCCAACATCCTGGATCTGAAGACCATATACGAAGAAGAATGGAACAAAATAGCAACTAAAATTTGCAAGTTATTAATTGAGAACTACAAGAAGAGATTGGTTTCTGTAGAAATGAATAATGGCAATTCTACAAAGTATTAGGTTGGTGCAAAAATAATGACGTAATAATGTCGTTTTTTGACTTATTTTTAACGTCAAAAAATGACATTATTACGTCATTATTTTTGCACCAACCTAATATTAAATAAAAATTATGTATTCTTTTTTGTATTGTACGAATATATTTATATATATATTTATATTCTGTTTATACGTTATTTTTTATAGATCTTTAAATATTCGTATCAAGAATATATATATATATATATATATATATATATATATATATATATGTGTGTGTGTGTGTGTGTGTGTGTGTGTGTGTGTGTGTGTGTGATAAGGTATGCTATATTTATGGGTAATAGTGTTCAATAAGCGGATTGGAGCGTTTGTAATTATAAAAGAGGACAGTGGGATCAACACCAAGCCTGAGGATTGCGTTCAAGTACAAAAGCTACTCTCGCCGTTCTGTGTTTACTTCAGTGTCCACATTTGATATATATATATATAATTTTGTTGACTGCAATTTACAAAGAAATATATTAATACACAGACGCATATATATATATATATATATATATATATATATATATATATATATATATAGAGAGAGAGAGAGAGAGAGATAGATATAGATAGATAGATAGATATGAACAGGTTGAGATATATATATATATATATATATATATATATATAATAGATAGATAGATAGATAGATAGATAGGAATGAAGTAAGGAAGGGAGGAAGGAAGAGAGATAGATAGATACATAGATAGATAGATAGATAGATAGATAGATAGATAGATAGATAGATAGATAGATAGATAACAAGTCTAAGATGTATGGATAGATAGATGGATAGATGTGAACAGACCCAAATATAGATAGATAGATAGATAGATAGATAGATAGATATTAAAATATGAATGATAGATATTACAATATATATATATATATATATATATATATATATATATATATATATATATATATATATATATATATATATATATATACTTAACTTTTTACAATTGGAATTACGGTACCTTTCGTAAATGTCAATTAAACTGCGAATTTTAAAATCAAAATTCGTAGGTGAAAATGGGTATTTACTAAAGGTATCGTAATTCCAAATGTAAAGAAAATTTGATCTGTTTATGGAAAATAAACACTGAGCGCTCTTTGTGAGTCAGTTTTAACATATTTCAAATTCTATGTAGTGTTAATAGGACTTGCCTGGATTATACCAACGGATTACTACCCATATAGATAGATAGATAGATAGATAGATAGATAGATAGATAGATAGATATTAAAATATGGCGATAGATAGATATATTTATTTGCATATCAATAATATTATAGTCTTTGTCTTGCAGGCATCTTTCTAAAGAATTGAATCAGAATATCAGAATAGGCTACAAAGAAATAACCCTGTCTTCGACTTGAAATATCTTGTGGAAGATCGAGGTAAAAAAAGATTAAAAAAAAAACTCAGCTCGACGATGAACGAG
This sequence comes from Acanthosepion lycidas, assembly GCA_963932145.1. NCBI lineage: Eukaryota > Metazoa > Mollusca > Cephalopoda > Sepiida > Sepiidae > Acanthosepion > Acanthosepion lycidas. The sequence goes on from OZ010587.1 coordinate 30,330,519, forward strand.
AAAATACGTCCGTACATTAACGTAAATGCCGAAGGCAATTCGTGGTTTGTTCCCTTTTACAACTATCAAAGAATTATATTTTCTAAAGAAAAAAGAAAATGGAATTAAAAAAAAAAACACTCTTGGACGCCTGCAAGGGATAATTACTAGATAAGTAGTCTGAAAAGGTGTCGAAACTGATTCTCATTTCCAGAAGCCTCGACTCCTTGGCAATTGGCTACATGGAAGGGGCGACTCGCTGCTAAGCACCTGAATTCGCTTTTATGACGAAATGGTATGGTGTTTGTTCTTATCGGATGAATATATCGATGCTTTGAGCATGCTCAATATAACTTAATCTTTCTTTTTTAAATTTTTATTAAATAGTTGTTTATTGTGGATTGGATACGTCAAAGACCTTTCTTTTTCACACTAAGGTTTACAAGTATTACTAAAGTCTCATATAGATGTTCTGCCTGGTGTCAAACTTGTTGAGAAATATCGAAACTGTCGTCTGTATACGGCTGCTTTCTCAGAGCCAAGATCAAAATGGCTACTGGTGAATGAAGGCTGTTGGTCTGAGAGAAAGCCTCCACTTCATCGAATCTCATGGGCTGGCGTTACGGAAACCGAACGAACATTACTAAATAACAGAAACATTTGAAGACTTTCAACAGTAGCAACGACTAAAATGGTTAGGATATGCAACACAAAGAGAAACTAATGACATAATGAAGCTGTTGACGTTCCACAGTACTTCGAGCAAAAGATGAGGTAGGAAAACCTCTTCAATACTTGAAAAAATAAAGTGTAAGTTAGTGAAATTGTCAAAACTATTTAACCAGAAGAATAGAATAGTTTTTAATAAATTTCGACCAACAGAAATGTCAACTCTTCGGACAATGAATGCCGAAATTCTTCGTATAATATATACGATCCGACGCTAAAGACCCTGGTAAAATCGGAATTGGAAATCGGAGAGTGAAGTTCCAATTCCATAGGGTTAGTTTTACCCACTTACTTTCCAAATACACTTGGGAAAGTTATGGTTCCTCACTTCTCTTACCAGCCATTACTTCCCAAAAAATACTTACATCGGCATAAAACTCAAATTTGTGACATCAGCGTAGAAAAATGTAAATTTATTATTAATATAAATTATAGCTCCTTTATTTTCACGTAGAGCACTATTTTATAAGCCCACAGAACTCAATGTGCAATATATATATATATATATATATATATATATATATATATATATATATATATATAATTTATTTTGGGATATTACAATGAAAAATGTCAAAATCGCTACACAATTGTAGTCGGGTTTCGATGCGTATCAATGCATTTCATCAGGCGATTGTAAATTATAACACACAGTGACACACACGCACATATATATATATGTGTGTGTGTCTGTGTCAGACACACGCACATATATATATGTACTAGCAGTAGAGCCCGGCGCAGCCCGAGGATGTAACAATAAGAGATAGATCAAGTATCGACCATC
>OZ010587.1:30337013-30442013 GCA_963932145.1 Acanthosepion lycidas
TCTTCCTTCCCTTTCTCTTTCGTTCTTTTTGGTTCTTTCGTTCTATTTCTCTCTCTCTCTCTCTCTCTCTCTTTTTTGGTTTCTCTGTCATTCTTCTATTTTTTCCCTTTCTTTTCTCCCCATTATTTTTATATTCGCTTTTGATTTCCCGCCAATACTACCGACGCGCCTATTTCACGTCGAACGTGACTTGCTTCCAGACGAGATCGTGTGTGATATTGCAGACGTTTAACGACAGACGTAAAAAAAAAAAAAAAAAAAAAAAATTAGAAAAACAGTGGGCCAAAAACTGCGATAATGAAATTAAAAAAAAAAACAAAAAAAAAAAATGGAACCTTCTGAGACATTTCATGTCGTAAATAGAACTGGTAAATTTACAATTCCTTTGAACAGGAAAACATTCAGTAACTGATATTATTTAGACAAATTAATTCTACTTACAATTATTATGATTATATATCATTCGGTAAATATTCATTTCTTTTCAGATATACGCATACATTTTATTTAAACAATGCATAGAATTATTTCTCAATTCACACAGTTACACACACACACAAACACAAGCATATATATATATATATATATATATATATAATTATTTATTTTTAAAGAAAAAAAAAAAAAAATTATAACATAAATATGTTATAAAATCACTACAAAAATAGCCATTTTGTTTCAACACCTTCGGTGTCTTATCAAGTGATATATATATATATATGTATATGTATATATATATATATATATATATATATATATATATATATATTTATATATATATATACACACACACACACACACTCACACACAAAGGGTGCGGTGGATAAATTGTCGTCTAAGTTACGCAAAAATTAAAATAATGTTATTATTCAATACAATCGACACTGGCTTCAACCACTGCCTCCAGAACCTACTGCAACTCTTCTGGACGGTCTCCTTGTTTATGTTAGTGAATACTGCCATAATCCTTGCGTTCAGTCCATCTTTGGTGTCACATGGGGTTTTGTTGGTCTCTCGCTCAACTGCAGTCAGTCAGTTATGTGTCATGCGTGATACACGCTTAGGGGATCACTTTTGATACATGACTGTGAAAGAAACTTTTTTTCCCTAAGTAGGTTGCCGTTTCTTTCTGCGGTAGACCAGTTGCCATCCAAGGCTATAGAACACGGCCTGTCCTGCTATTTACCCATAGCTTGTGGGTGGGGAAGAAGAAGAGGGTTCATACCTTTCCCAAGGGTATTAGCACGTAAGTGAATGTAATGGATTCGACTGGAAAGTCAGTCAGTTATGTATCATTCGTAATACACGCTTAGGATACATGACTGACGAGACAGATTTTTTCCAGCAGTAGGTTGTCATTTCTTTCTGCGGTAGACCAGTTGTCATCCAAGGCTATAGAACACAGCCTGTCCTGCTATTTACCCATAGCTGGTGTGGGAGAAAAAGAGGATTCATACCTTTCCTTCGTAAATAAATGTAAGGCATTCGACTGGAATTCGAACTCGGCTCTCCGTTTTCCCAATCCCAGCCGTTATCCATTACTCCACCACTCAACTGCTCCCCACATATAATAATCAAGCGGGGTTGCAGCCTGGGAAGTTAGGAGGCCAGATGTAAGGGGTAATGTGGTCACAGAAATTGTCTAACAGCCATGACTGGGTTCTCCTGCTTGTGTGCCATGGTACAGAGTCTTGTTGCCACACATAGGATCTTGAACCAGAGCTGGTACTTGATCAAGGTACTTGATGTAGGCCTGTGTGTTGAGGTTGAGGCCCTCACTAACAAATTCAGGACTTCTTTTCTTATCAGAACGATTAAATTCGTAATCACCAGTAGACTCATCCGACTCGTTCCGAATTCTCTCTTCTGTCCTCTCATTAACACCCGAAGACCCTACAATATTCGTATTGGATTTTCCGATGCGAATGCTAAGCAGTATATCATACCGTTCCCAAATTTCTGGCAGAGTGAATTGCGTCAGGGTGCTCTTTTTCTTACAGATGGTGCCCAACTGACCCTACCAGACTCTGCAGTCGACAAAATCAAAAGCAAACAACGCGCATGCACGAAATTAAAAATATAAAATGGCCATAATTTACACATCGCACACTGTATATATGCCTGTGTGTGCGTATATGAATAGGATATCAAATTTGACAAATGAGAAAGTCTGTTTTATTGACTTCATTACGCGTTTCGTCATCATTAGATTGCCTTCCTCAGATCATTTTTTTTCAAGTTGGGGGACAGATGATAGTCAAATGGGACTAAATCAGAAGCCACGGACTTGTATGCTGGAGCATTGTCCGGATGAAACAAGAACCCTTTCCTCAGTTTTCTTGTGCGTTAGGTCTTCGGAGCCTTTCGGAACTACATCAGGAATTTCGTATACTATTCAACATTGATGGCATGGCCCTTTTGAAGATAGTCAATAAAAACAATGCCTTCTGTATCTCAAAAATAAAACTGAGGCCATCGACTATCTTGCAGATTAAACGACCTTGGCCAGATGAGGAGGTGGGTTTCCACAGCATGGATTGTCTCCGGCTAAAAGTGGTGGACCCAACACTCCTCCTGGGTTAGGAAACGTTGACGGAAACCAGGTGGATCAGCTTCGGGTATTTAGGCAGCAACCCTTCTTTAATTCATGTTTTGTTAAACAAGAGTGACGAGTTGCTTTTGTTAAGGATTTGATTATTGTTTTCTTGGATGCGAGCACGTGCTGTTTTTTCTAGATTTAATATGTACTTAAACGTCTTCAAGAAATATATCATAAAATCAACTCGTCAATTTCGTTTATCTATCTATCTATCTAACTATCTATCTATCTATCTATCTCAACCTATTCATTATCTATCTATCTATCTATCTATCTCAACCTATTCATTATCTATCTATCTATCTATCTATCTGATAATCTGCTTGTCCGTTTCTCCCTTTTTTCTCTCTCTCTCAAAATTTCTATTATTTATAAAGCAATGCCTGATCCAGTTTTAAAGTTCTCGGTGGAGCGGCTTGTTGAAAGAGGATGCTGCTCTTGGGACCGGTTCCGATGCGTATCGCCACCGGAATTCGGAGTAGTCGCGCTATATTGAGTCTAGTTAGTTTCCTCTTCGTGACCGAGGCCCGCTGCTCCAGTGGTATGATGCTTGCATTGTATTGTAACGGCCCCCGGATCCGATAACAAATGGATGCGCACTGCCGATGAGTCTCATAAAAGGATAGAATTGCCGTCCAATGCTTTCTGCATTCTGCTGAGGATTCTTGTTCAAGAATCGATGAATTATTATGCAAAATTATTAGAATCTCCAAAACCTTTCGATTACACACACACACACACACACACACACACATATATATATATATATATTTATATATATAAATAATATTACAATTGGACCATTAATACTATTAGTTAATGTCAATCGTCACCTACGAATTTTATGCAATCAGTTTGTAGTGGGATGAAAATAAACATTGAGCGTTTTTTTGTGATTCAGTTTTAACATATTTCACATTGTATGTTGTGTTAATAGGACTCACCTGGATCATACGAACCTGTATATATATATATATATATATATATATATATATATATTAGTTTGGTGCAAAAATAATGACGTAATAATGTCGTTTTCTGACGTTAAAAAATACGTGAAAAACGACATTATTACGTCATTATTTTTGCACCAACCTAATATGTGTGTGTGTGTGTGTGACTGGCAAATTCTATCCGAGGATTCCCGTCTAAGGGTGGTTAACCAATGCTCAGGCGAATTTGCATTTGTTCAAATCCTATAGAGCCTACCAGAGTATATATATATGTATATATATATGTATATATATATATATATATATATATATATATATATATATATATATATATATATATATGTGTGTGTGTGTGTGTGTGTGTGTGTGTGTGTGTGTGTGTTGGTGTGTGTGTGAATGACTGGCAAATTCTAACCGTGGATTCCAGTCTAAGGGTGGTTAAAAAATGCTCAGGCGCATTTGCATTTGTTGAAAACCTATAGAGCCTACCAGAGTATATATATATATATATATATATATATATATATATATATAGGGTGCGTGTATATATATATATATATATATATATATATATATATGAAGAAAAATATACGGAAAAAACAAACAAAAATCCTTATATGCAATTATGCTGTTTTAATGTTAATATAATGTCAATGTCGGACGTTTCGGTCTAATAAACCATCTTCAGGACATATTCATAAAATATAATTAACATTATCAATTCAACATGACAAAGACGATGGACATAAGAACAAGACTTATCCAAACACATAACTGAAAGTTTTATATGATCAGCGTTCCGTTTAAACATGGTCACGTTGTCGTCATGAAGCAGGCATAATATCCATCTCACGCACGGTGAATACTAGACCTGGCTTCTTTAGTATTTCCCCTTTTCTAGCGAGATTAATGCTCGACAAGAGTAGATATAAATTTTAGATCAAAATAGAATTCTTTTCATTTTTCATTTTTCATTCAAAGTACTCAAATTTTAGGAATACGTTTTCACAGCGTCGCCCACGTCAGGATCGTCAGGGAAAGAATGCCATTCTTCCCCTGACGATCCGTTTAGGTGAAACCTGGGTAGGTTTGTCTGGCTCACTAGGTTTATCTAGGTCTGCTCTGCAGTTGTATTGAGCTCTTGTGTTAGTTGTTTACTCGTATCGGTTTTTTTTCTTTAGGCTTCAGACCTGCATCTGTGCGATTTTTTTCAGCAGAAGTTCATGTTTGTAGCTCTTTCTTTTTTTAAAACCTTTTTTTCCCTCGAGATTGATTTGATTATTTGCAAATCAAGAATTCGAGGGTTTTTCGAGACGAGTTTAGTTGTCGATATTTGTATATTTGTATATATATATATATATATATATATATATATATATATATATATATATATATATATATATATATATACGTTTGTCTCTGTCTGTGTGTGTGCATATGTATATTTGTGAGCATCGTGCATATCTACTCATATATGTATGCCTATGTGTGTGTGCCTTGTATATCATATCTTCCATAAATATAAAAAATGTATTCTTTAACAATCTTGCGTCTTAGTAACGCTATTGCGTTGGTTGGGGTGAAATAATATATATATATATATATATATATATATATATATATATATATATATATATATATATATAAATATATATATATATATATATATATATATATATATATATATATAAGTGTGTGCATATCTGTGTGCTGCATGCATGTCTTTGTGTTTGGTGTGTTTTATGTATGTGTGTGATTTTATGGCTGGGAGATTTGATACCGCTCACAGACAGAGTAAATTATACATAGAAAATGTCGCATATTTGCGAACGAGGTTGTAATTGGAATCCATTATGAGAGTTTCACGCATGCGTGTCAGTGTACGTCTGTATCTGCATTTGTTATTGATGTTTACCCACAGTGCAGATACATGGACAACGTGACCAAAAGCAGCGGGCCCCTGGCAAAAAAACACACGGGTGGGTGATCATCATTCGCCGGCAGCAAGCCAAGTAGGGAAGTTGTCAACATGAAACATTGAAATTGATTAAATTTCTTAAGTCTGTTATACGCCGGCTTTTTGCACAAGACGAATAAATCATATCTATCTATCTATCTATCTATCTATCTATCTATCTATGTTCCCTGCGTTATCTATCTATCTATCTATCTATCTATCTATCTATCTATCTATCTATATATATATATATATATCTATATATATATCTATCTATCTATCTATCTTTATTTTTTTATCTACCTGACATCTCAGTCAGTTCATTATCTATCTATCGATCTATCTATCTATCTATCTATCTATCTATCTATCTATCTATCTATCTATCTATCTATCTCAGTCTTTAATTTCTTATCTAAATTTCTTTGTATGTATATAGTTATTTATACATACATACACACACACACACACACACACATATATATATATATATATATATATATATATATATATATATATATATATATATATATATATATATATATATACATACATATATATAGATATATATATATCTTTCGGTGTCGCTGCACCTATCTCCCAGTGAGTTCATCTGTCTCTCTATCTCTCTCTCACTCTATCTCTCTCTCCCTCTCTCTCTCTCTCTCTATATATATATATATATATATATATATATACATATATATATATAGATCGATAGATAGATATATATATATATTCCATGCACATTACATTGAATACGACTGACAAACTGCTTTCATTTAGTTTTTTATACAATTTCTCATGTGATCTAATAATTTTTTTCTTTTCAGATGATAAATTCTATAAAAAACTGTCCGAATATTTTTTTTATCCAAGCGATTTCGGCTATACATTTAACCATTTTCAAGGATAAAATATATTAACTGCTAACAAGAAATAGTTTGTTGTGTGTACGTATTTATATAATGTTTTCATTTTCAAAACACGGTCAAGATTTTGTGTCCATGTTCATAGTTGATATTATTGATAATTATTATAGTTACACATACACAACACACACACATATATGTGATAAAATGTATAGTTGGAAGGTATGATATATTGATCGGTAAAAGTAATCAATATCAGGTATATTGCATATGTAAATATAAAAGTGGATACTGAAATCAACACCCAGAGGCGATAGTCTGTTTCATATTTGTATCCAATCGCTGGGACTTTGTGCGTGTCTTTGTGTGTGTTCAGTTGTATGATAATTGTTTGTGACTCTGGGTTTCATGCTCACGATTTGTAGACAAAGGCAAAAGCGTGAAACCCAGAGTCACAAACCCATATCCATACAACTAAATATGTTAGCTCTATCACTGATATTGAGCACTTTGCAATAAGTACTACGTATATAAAATATATATATATATATATATATATATATATATATATATATATATATATATATATATATATGTAGTTGTGCATGTGTGCGTATCAAATATGTGGGGTAGTTCAATTTATATTACAATGACTCATTCATACAAAAAGTTCAATAAGTAATGTCTAAGTTGTTATCCCGAAAATTTGCACGTTGGATCAGTTCTTTTAAATCAAATTGTGGTGAAGTTCAATTTATATTAAAATGAATCATTCATACAAAAAGTAGATGAGTAAAGTTAATGATATAAAATGGGGAAATCCTTTAGCAAACAAAATTTTTAAGTTGCATTAATCTATTTAGTTCATGCCATATTGACTGACAAACTCATATTAGTAAAAAAAGACTCGCTCACTTAAATTTTCAAAAAAAAAAAGAAAAAAAAATCAACCTTAGCGTTGCGACTGCATGCTCCACATGTTTGTATCCGTTGTCAAAAACAGATTAAAAAATATTTCAATTCGCATTATATTTCTTCGTTTCCTGAATTTTACCAAAAACAAAATAATTTCCATGCCTGAAGATGACTGAGTGTACAGTCGAAAGTACTTGCGTATTTAAGAAAGATCCTATACAGCTTATAATTTTAATCTTTAAAACTTTTTTTTAGCGAAGGGATTTCACTATTTTATATCATTAAATTTACCAATTTACTTTTTGTACGAGTGATTCATTGTAATATATATACAGATATATATATCTATGTGTGTGTTTGTGTGTGTATTTCGGCAAAAGATTTTAATTCAATGATTTTTGGTTAAATAATTTAGACGTATTATTTATAATAATTTTCGTTTTAATCCTTTCATACGAATTAATTTTAAAAACTTATCTTGTAGACTCGGAAGGATTAAAACTAAAATAGATAGACATAATATATCAAAAGTATTTAATCAAACATACACGAATATATATATATATATATATATATATATATATATATATATATATATATATATATTTCATTAAAAACGGCAGACAAGGTATTACGGTTAAGCTTTTTTATTAATTTTTCTTGAACTCATAAATAATTACATCGGTCATACAACTACATGCCTATCCAGACGCCTTACGTTACACCTACTTGACCAGATCTCCATTAGAACCCATTTAAACACACACAGAGACCCACCAGACTCCATTCGAAACATACTGGTAGAAAATACAAGCATAATGCACTTGTAAAAAAATTAAAAATAATGGAAGTCCTAATAATAAAAAAGAAAAAGCCAACACTTAGCAATATTAACTACGAACATGGCCACAGTGTGCTAACCGTGTTCGAAAAAACAACACCTCTAAAACACACTAAAAGCATACACATAACGCACGCACTCAATTAAACTATAAAATAAAATCATCCTAAACAATGCCTTGGAATTATAGAACATTTGGACAGTTTCTACACACTCAGTGTCCAAAAAACAAAGCACTTGTGCAAATGCAAGAAAAATTAAATAAAAAGCTTTATCGTAGTACCTTGTCTGTAGTTTTTAATGAAACATGCATATATGAATGATTGCTACCTAAGTACAATATATATATATATATATATATATATATATATATATATATATATATATATAATGCCGTGTATATATGGCCTGACTATTGATTTTAAGCTTAAAATCGACTGTCGCCATTCGGCGTTGATCTCAGTGTCCACTCATAAATTCTGCAGACAGTATATGCATTTTAGTGGGTAGGTAATATTTACAGAAAATCTTACACTCGGATATTTTTGTACTGAGTGTCACTGACACCTATTCAGCGTCTATGTCTGGCCTTTAGACGGTGATACAATTCTGTTTTTATTACATCTCTACGACTCGGATGTGTTGAATGGCTCCTTAGGGTAATTTTCATTTTTGTTTTAAATCTTAAAATGAATACTCGTTGGCGTTGTCTATAAGTTTTTGAATATGTTAGTTGACTAGAAAGCAAGAAACTGTAAAATAATAAGACATTTCCGCCAGTCTAATTAGTCAACTAAATGACATTTGTGATACACAGGCGATTATGTCTCTTTTGAGTCACGACTGACTAAGGCAGAAGATATTCCCGCAGTAGGCTGGCGTTTCATTCTGCAGTAGAATGGTTGCCTGCCAAAGCTATATGATCCATTCTGTACTTCTATTCAACCCATAACTGGTGGTTAGAAGAAATGGATTTATATCTTCTCCAAGGGTATCTGTGCATAATTGAATATAGCAAACTCTTCGAACTCTGCTGCCCAATTTCCGAAGCGTTATCCACTACACCACCCAGCAATTTTTTTTAAGTCGAGACATCAAAGAATAAAACTCATCAAAGAATTTTCCATGAAAAAAATATTTATAAAAAAGGCAAAGGGTAGCTACGTTACAGTGATGAGAAAGTCACTGATGGTGAGATGTTATAGTCCTGGGTATGACGATAAACGACATCCGGCAGCAAGGCCTCCGATCAGAAGATTAGATGTTTTGAAGAGCGTGGAACTACATGTTAATTGCTGTTGTTCACACGTCCACTTTGACCCGGGGTTAGAGTCCCAGCTATGAGCAAATATAGAAACTCCCAAACAAAACAGAACACTATGAAAGTATAAAAACATTTTTTTAGTAAAAAAAGCCACCAATACCTGTTTATAGCAAAATGAACAGCAATATATTTTATGGTAGAATTAGCAAAAAATATCTTTTATCCGTAGTTGAAGGCGTGCAAAATATTTAGATTTCGGCATTAAGTAACGCATAGACGTGTAGATATGCCACTAAACTATAGCGAAGAAAACGGCGACTTAGCTCGTCATACCAAGCGACAGCGTGTCGCGTGTATCGTACGATGGAAAATGTGGCGAAAAAGAAAGTTTCATGCCAAAAAAAAAAGTCTACGTATAATGCATGATATGCTGAAGACGGAATATTTAAACTAGAAACAAGTCAGTCACAGGAGTTGCCATAAAAGTATTTTGATATGCTAATATCTATGTATCTCAGTTCATATCTATCTATCTATCTATCTATCTATCTATCTATCTATCTATCTCAGTTATCATCTATCTAGGTCGATTCATATCTATCTATCTATTCAGGTCGGTTCATATCTATCAACCTGTGCCAGTCCATATCTATCTATCTATCTATCTATCTATCTATCTATCTAGGTCCTTCCATATCTATCTATCTATCTATCTATCTATCTATCTATCTATCTATCTATCTATCTAGGTCGATTCATATCTATCTATCTATCTATCTATCTATCTATCTATCTAGGTCGATTCATATCTGTCTATCTATATCTATCTATCTATATATATATATCTATATCTATATATATATATATATATATATATATATATATATATATATATATATATATATATAATAGTATTCAAAGCTCAAATCCAACTAAAAACTCTGCCTCTTCGTTATTTCTTTTTCTTTTCAGTCAAAACTTCGAGTTGTATTCTTCTTCATACACCTGTCCTTGGTGCGCGACTTTTATTCGAGACTTCTCTTTACTTCTCTCTTTCAACAACTCTCTTTCCCTTTCTTTCTCTCCCTCGTAATCAATCACGCTCTCTCTCTCTCTCCCTCTCCCTCTCCCACTCTCACTTACGCATGACCCCTTCTTTGACCTTCCAAATTATAGCCCTATGGCTCTAGCTTTTATCATTGACGACTTTGCATCATCAAACATCGAATATCTTCTACTTTGCCTTCTGATATTGCCACATTGGCACCGTGATATCAATGACCAATTCCTTTTCTGGGGATAGAGCACTACCGATAATATACTCCGGCAACACTGGTCTTCTTGTTCTAAATCCAAACATTTGGTCTCTATGGCTTTCGTAGCTTCGCTGTCTTCAAGCAGAATCTTTCAAGCAAATGGTCCTTTGCCAAAACTAAAATATCAAGTTTTGGCCACGAAATTTTCATCATAGTTTCTTTGAAATCCTACCCCAGGGCCGGTAACTGAAAAGACAAAACATAAGAGATCAGTGTCTTCTTTTTTTTTTTTCTTTTGGTAGGAGGCGGGTGCTGAGTGAGCTTTGGCTCTGTCCACTATTCCTTTGGTTATCTAGAATAAATATAATTGCGCCACTATGGAACTAGAAGAGATTTTCTTTGAAATCCTAGAAAAGAATATGCAGAAAATTTATTGAGTTATCTTCATTCGATTGCGCCAATAATAGATTTCCAAGCCAAGATGAAAAAAAAAGTAAATATTTGAATGCCGTACCTAATCAGACATGTTTTGAAATAGTGTCGCTATACAATCTTTTTTGATTTGGTTTAAGCGGGACTATGTACACCCTTGTGAAAATTAAGTGAAACAACACGAATAATTCCGATATCACTTTTTTTCGTATTATTCCAATGAAACATGGCCCAGTGCGCATATTAGTATTTCGTATTCCACGAAGTCGTCTCTTGCAGATTGACTATAGATTATCGAATGGATTTAAATGAGGGCAGTTTCCGGGCCAGTCTATAGTACTTTGATTTGCTCACTGGTAAGGCTTGCCAGTGTGCTTGTGCAGATGTCTTGGAGTAATGGCCATCGCAAACAATTGATGTAGGACAAATAATCGACAGTCGAGATAGTAGTGTCTGGGCGTGATGAAAATCTGATGCAATCACGGATGACGCAATATTTTTCAAGGCCGAACAAATTTCATTATACACCACAAAAGATTCATATTACTAGACACAACGGCAAATGAGCTAATCTGATAGACACCCTATCACTCCAGTGGGGTCTAAAACTGTGCCGTATGGTGAAAGAAATGAAACTAAAGCCATTGTTTCAATTCATTTGTACCAGGGTGTAGGACTCAATGTATAAAGCATACACAAATCTTTCTCGCTGGCTGAGATGGTTAGGCCAATTCCCAGTGAGATCAAGATGGAGTCGTTGAGTTCACATAACAATGGCGGAACAGAATCATCGTGTTCCTGTTTGATTCTTCATCAGTTAGTGTCTTGCGAAGAAAAAATGATTAAATATCAGCATATTTTATTCTAATCTTTTCACCTCAAGCAATGGTGAGAGGAAAATGATCATTCAGGTCTTCAGTAATGCTACCAACATTCATACTCAGATTTCCATCTTCGAAGTCCATTCAAGAACCAAGAAAAAAGTTTATATGAGAGGGAGCAGTAGAGATCAGGATCAGGAGGTCACAAGAGGAAGACGGATCATCATTTCAAATTAGAACTAAATACATTATATTGTTTAAAGTAGAGTCCAATAGTCATCTAAAAAATCGGAGAATTCCAGTAAGATATTGTTAATCATTTCTAAAATACGACGGTTCAAACTTCACCTAACAATTGGACAATTTTGCTGTTACACGATTTAGACAATTTTACACCCGGTATATATATATATATATATATATATATATATATATAAGTGAACATAGATGTCAACACTTAGAGGCGAGTGCTGTTATTTTTCTCGGCCGACAAAAATAACAGTACCTGTGGCCTGACGATTGCATCTAGCATGAAACAGACTGTCGCCTCTAAGTGTTGACTTCAATGTTCACTTTTATATTTACACACGCTCTATCGCTGATATTGAGCACTTTATCCCATAAATATAGCACATCTTAAGATTATATTTCTTCATATATATATATATATATATATATATATATATATATACAAAATGAAGAGGTTATAGTAGTTCCAACGAGATAAAAGTGTGCATATTGAAAAGAAGAGAGAAACTGCAAATGTTTTTGGTTGTAATGTGGATTTTTTTAAAAAATATATTATGCTTTATATACCATAATTTTGCTACACGAGTTTCCGGTCTTGCGACCTTCATCAGACAAAGGGTTTAGATTTCCACATATTACTAAAAATAATTCATTTATTCCTTTATGTTTTTCAATGTTAAATATTCTCGATATGTGACATTCTTTTTTGTGTGTGTTAGTGACCCAAGTGTCTTTCTTGAACTGGCACTGACAAGTTCTACGTGAACGGTTATAAAACAATTAAGATTGGTCCGAGAAATAGTGAAGAAGTTATCGGCATTATTATCTTTTAATGGCCACTGATCTAATTCCATTTTCTTCTTTTTTGTCAGCATGCGTGTATATATGTATATTCCCTGTCTATATGTATGTGTGTATAATATATACATATATATATAATAATTTTCTTCTTTTTTAAAAATACGATTCTATCGCGACACAGAAATTTCTGTTTCAAAACTGAAACTAAAATTGTAAATATAATTATAAAAATTAAACTTAAATTCCAGAGTTTTGTTCCATTGGCAAAAGATGCTAGGAATAACCATCTAAGAAATTTACTTAATTTATAAGCGTAGAAAATCTTAATATTTTGAATTGTTAAGATTAAGGAAAATTCAATCTATTTTGATTAGGGGTGGTTGGGATTTAATTTCCCTAGACAACTTATGTATCAAATATAAGTTACTTACAAAGTCAGGTTAAGTTTAGATGGGGTAGGTTGTCTGCTCACAAATAAAGACATCCGTTTTCAGCGTGTCGTCATGGATTTCAATGATAAAAAATTTGACATTTTTATTTAGCCGCTTAATTCATATTTTTATGCACAAAGATTTTCTAAAAGGGTCGTCTAAATATGAGTAAGTCGTATTTTTAATATTTAAAATTTGCTCCCACAGATTTAAAGTACCATTCCTCCTTCTAATAACTAATAGACTATACAATATTTTTACAAATAAATATATTAGTGTAATTTCGTATTTAAAAATTATTAATTAATGATCAAGTATAAATATGTATGATTCGTCTCTATTCATTGTTTTTGCGAAAATTAATTATTATTTAATGAAAATATTTGACAGTGCCTACAAAAAAATAGCTATTTCATTTCTTTGATTTAGTAAATTTTTATTTTTAAGAAACTTAATAATGTATAATTTTTTATGTAAGCACAAAGGACATGGGTCATTTAATGACCTACAAGCTCTAACTTTTCTTATTAATTTCCATTTTATTGTTGTTGTTTTATTGTTTTCATTTAAGTGCCAGAAATATTTAGATAGGGACGTTTTATTTCGGTATTTATTATTATTAAAGGACGCTTGATGTTGGTTCCACCTTCTTTAGAAATCATTCCTTGTGCATCAAATGTAAATTTTAACTACAAGAATTATCAACCCGGCCTGAAATCGGTAGAATTAGTAAGAAAATCCTAGAAAGGGTCAACCAATAAATAAAGGATTAACTAGGATTAAAACTTTGGATCAATACCAAAGACGTTACTAATTGGTTTACTAATATAAAGAGAAACGAAAGTGTACACTAATACAGTTTGAGATTGAGAATTACTACCAATCGCTATCAAAGGAACTTTTCACGAGTGCTACCCAATACTCAGACATAACAGATGTAGAGAAAAACATAATTATGAATGCGAAAAAATCGGTACACATTCATAAAACAAAGAAACAAACAGGACAGACAGACAGACAGACACTTTCTTGAGACTGGACACTAGATATAAGGTAATTTAATTTGATTTATGTTCTTCATCTGTCCTCAGAGTTTTCAACGCATTTTTCCTCAGATACGGTTTACATATATAATTATATATTTGTATCAGTGTCCACTCTGGTAGTCGGGCTTGTCGGGATCAGCACGAATGGACCAGCATTCAAGTATAACTATTAGGTTGGTGCAAAAATAATGACGTAATAATGTCGTTTTTTGACGTTAAGAAATACGTAAAAAAAAACGACATTATTACGTCATTATTTTTGCACCAACCTAATCTTTCAAAGTAACAAAAATCTTTCGTTGTGTGCCGTTTGCGCTAGAAAGAAATTCAAAATATTGACCAAACAAAATACATTTCGTTGATATTGTTCATAATAAAGAAGAAATAAAAAAGAAAATTGTAAGTAAAAAAAGACTGAAATAAGATTAAGTCAATCTGGCTGCATTTGTCTTGACTGAGCTGGTCAGTCGGTTTGTGAATTATATTCAGATAGAGTGTATCTGTAAAAGGGACAACATTTATAAAAAGACAAAAGGAAAAACTGTTATTGACCGACGCGTTTCGTCCTCTGGGGGACTTTATCAAAGCATATGTGCTTTTGCCTTGATAAAATCCCTCAAAGGACGAAACACGTAGGCTAAGAATACTTTTTCCTCTTATCTTTTGATATATATATATATATATATATATATATATATATATATATATATATATATATATATATATATATATATTCGAGTATGTTTGATTAAATACTAAATATATTAAATATTAAATATTAAATATATTATATATATATATATATATATATATATATATATATATATATATATATATATATATATATATATATTCGAGTATGTTTGATTAAATACTTTAGATGTATTATATCTATTTATTTTAGTTTTAATCCTTCCGAGTCCACGAGTTAATTTCTTGGTGGATATGAAAGGATTTTTTTTTTCATATAGACAAAAACAATTTACTGACTACAAAAATGCAACTTCGTTTAGGTGCATTTAGTTGCACTTCGACTAGTAAGAACGACAATGGTTATGAAGAATTCTGTTTTTAAGCTGGTTTCATGTGGAACGTCTCTTCTTTTTTTTTCCATTTGTTTCACAAAAAATGTTTAGAAAAAAATTGTTTATTTTCGTTCTAATTACATTCGGATATATACACACATATATATATATAAAATAAGCTAAACTTATACATATATATATATATATATATATATATATATATATATATATATATATATATATAAAATAAGCTAAACTCGCATATATATATATATATATATATATATATATATATATATATATATATGCGTGTTTAGTTTATTTTATAACAAAATAATAGACCGCCTCATTAGAATCGAAGTTAATATTGAAAACATTCCTTGTCTTAACCGTACTCCACACACATACCTACACGAATGCTCTCATAAATCATGTGCGTACAGGGGTGGGTCCTCATGTAGGTGTGCCTCTGTGAATTTACTTAAGTATAGCCTTTTCAGGTAAGGTATAAGTACGCAACTGGGGAGCTTTCATTTGTGAATCAAATTCACAAGTGCTGATAAAATCTGCGCGAGTAACATGCTTTCTCTCACTTGTATAACAAGTACGGCACACTCACAGATGCACTCACGAGTGAGGGCGCACGCACGCACACAAATAAATACACGCGCATGCGCAACCGCACAGGTTGTCTTGATCGAGTACACAAACTAATATCCTGATCTTATTCCCTTCATAAAATAGCGTTTCATAATTCCAATGCTGCGAACTCCCAGGAGCCGTCCTCATGTTGACCGCTTTATTCACTCACACGCCTTCGTCTATATTTTCTGTCGCAGTCTTTATCAGTTGGCATAGTGACAACAAAGTTCAACGGACCATACCCGACTCCCAAAACACGGTGTTTAACATGTGCCGACCTCGCGTGATTAAAGTCGACATTTGCATATTCATGAACAGAATAAATAAATAGCTGATCGTTCGTAGACAACGGTTGCATCACGCCTAATGTCGGCCAGCTCACGGCAATTGGCCGTTGTGTCCCTCCGCGCACGATAAATAAAACGTCGTCTCGGAGTTAATTGACACACCGGAGCGTTTCTTGTTCTGCTTCGACTGTTCTTTCTTTCTTTCTTTTTTTTTTTTTTTCTTTAATTATTTATTTATTTTTCTTTCTTAATCTCTTTCTCTCTCTCTTTCTTTCTTTCTTTCTTTTGTTTTCTTTTCCTTACTTTCTTCTCTCCTCATTGTTTCATTTTCTTTCTTTATTTCTCTCTTTCTTTCTCTCTTTTTTCTCTTTTCTTTTCTTTTCCTTTCTTTCTTTCTTCTCTTTCTTTTATTTTCGAGTATTATTTCTTCTCTTTCTTTCTTTTTTCATTTTTCTTTCTTTCACTCATCCTCGCTTTCTTTCTTTTCCTTTCCTTTCTTTCTTCTCATTCTGTCTCTCGTTCTTTCTTTCTTTCTTTCTTTGCTCCTTTCTTTGTTTGTTTCTTTCTCTCTTTCTTTCTTTCTTTCACTCATCCTCGCTTTCTTTCTTTTCTTTTTTTCCTTTCTTTCCTCTGTCTCTCTTTCTTTCCTCCTTTCTTTGTTTCTCTCTTTGTTTCTCTCTTTCTTTCCTTATTTCTTTCTCTCTTTCTTTCACTCTTTCTGTCACTTTCTTTTTTCTTTAGTTTCTTTTCCTTTCTTTCTTCTCTTCTTTTTCTTTCATTTTCCGGTATTCTTTTTTCTTTCTCCCTCCCTTTCTTTCTTTCTTTCTTTCTTTCTTTCTTTCTTTCTTTCTTTCTTTATTCATTTCTTTTCTATTCTTTTCTTCTCTTCTCTTATCTTTCTTTCATTTTCTGGTATTATTTCTCCTCTTTCTGTCTTTCTTTCTTTCTTTTCTTTTCCTTTCTTTCTTCTCTTTCTTTCTCTTTTTCTTTCTCTCTCTCTTTCTTTCCTTCTTCCTCTCTTTCTTTCTTTCTTCTCTTTTCATTTCTTTTCTTTTCCTTTCTACTCTTCTCTTTCTATCATTTCGGCTATTATTTCTTCTCTTTCTTTCTCGCTCTCTCACTCTCTTTCTTTCTTTCTTTGTTTCTTTTCTTTTCCTTTCTTTCTTCTCTTTTTCTCTTTCTTTCATTTTAGGGTATTCTTTCTTACTTTCTTTCGTTCTCTCTTTATTCTCTTTTCTTTTCCTTTCTTTCTTTTCTAACTTTTCTTCATTTTCTTTCATTTTCGAATATTAATTCTTCACTTTCATTCTTTTTTTCTTTTTTTGTCCTTTTTCGTTCGATTCTTTTCCAGGTTACTTACTCATTCATTGTATCTCACATTGATTTCCTACGTGATTTCTTCTAACAAGGAACCAAAATATAGGAGTTTTTTTTTTGTTTTTTTTTTTTAAGCACGACACCAAAGCCAGAATACAAAAATGTGATTCTATGGAAGGAAGCTAAGAATATAACTGACTGGACATTTGGCCGACAGTCATTTCACGGAAAAAGTACAAATGAAAATAGTAACAAGCAATACTTTAAGTATTTTAATTACTGGTATTATAAGGTAGAATAGGACTAATAATTACCACTGAACTTCAAGTGATTAAATTAATAAATCTAAATTTAAAAACTTTTCTTATTTCAATATCTGTTTATTGAAATTAGTATTTAAAAATATTTGAGTGTATTTGGGTAAAAAGTAGCACTTAATTATTTAAATTCATATTTAACAGTAAGATAAAAGCTAGTTCATCCCTTTAAGGTAATGACCATTAAAAGGGGAATTGAAAGATCTTTCATATCGTAAAAGTTTATGATTTTTGCTGAAGTAAAATGTGCTTTTTCTCAAAACACTTATCCTACAGTAATATTTGAAGTAAAATATTATATATATAGAATAGATTTAAAAAAGCCTGTAAAAAATGAAAAATTATAAATTAATACAGTAAATAGATATAAATATATGTAGCACATTACGATAAAGTGTGTGACATACATGTAAGTACGCCACTACATTTTCGGCTAAATATCCATTCGGTTAAATGTCCGTCGATTAAATATCCTTCGGCCAAATGTCCGAGTACTGACTGGAGATGCTAGTAATGAATAAGTTTTAAGGAAAATAGATATGAAAAGGATATTTATGCTTAGATTTAGAAAAAAAGATAGATGGAGATTTGGGGACAAATAATAAGGAAAGAGTGCTTAGAAAATGTGACACTCACAAGACAGATTGAAGGCAAGATGTATAGAGGAAAGCAGTGTATAAACTACATCACGATCTTCTGTAAATGGTAGTCACAATAGGGATTAAGTTTGACGAGTGAAAAAAAAAAGAAACTTTACTAACAGATAAAAAGGTGAGTAAGTCGTGGAGAGCTATGATCTCACACATCCAAAGGACTAGACAGATGGGTTGAACCCACTAGGAAAAAGTTTTGTTTTAAACAACGCTTGATTTCACAAGACTCTTGTAAAACGCTTGCTGCTCCTGCTGTAATGATGAAAAGAGATTGTGCGCTTCCTATGATCTGAAAAGAAAAGTTACCAAGGGACAAAGGGGGTACCTTTTCTTTTCAGACCGTCCTGAATCTTCATTTCCACTTCCTTCGACTGGGTCTCATTTTAAAGAACTTATGGCTGTTGTTACTCCAAAAGTAGTTCTATTTTCGGAAAGAGCTAGAAGCATGTCCTCCTTGGGCTCACGTTTTCCACTGACATAAAGAGAGACGATTATATTGAATCAGTTGCTAGGTCTGCTCCTAGGGAAGTTAGTTCACTAAGTTGTGCCTGACAATGTAAGAATTCATTTTACACATTTATAAGTCTGCCATTCGTCCATACATTGAATATTGCTACCATATCTGATCTGGTGCCCTTGCCATATATTACGAGATTCTTGAAAAAAATCCAAAGTGGCGTCTGTGGCAGTCGGGCTTGTCGGGATCAGCACGAGTGAGCCAACTTTCAAGTATAACTATTTCAATGGGTAATATATTTTTGTCACTGTAATGAAATTGATCTTGACCTGGCATCTCGGCTTCAGTCACTTTCCCACCGCCGTGACGTGGCTTCCCTCTGTCTTTTCTATAAATATGTTCATGGCAGTTTTTCTAATGAGATCTTTTCCTTGGAACCTGAACCGAATGAATTTAAGCTAGATTGGCAACTAGGTTTGTTTTACAGTTAAATTAGCTAGACGCAACAGTAAAGTTTATTCTGATAGGTTTATTTTATCGCAATTCTTGCCTGTGGAAATCTCTTCCGGTTTTTTTTTCTTTCCTGTTATCTCATTCAGTTACGTGACTTCTCGAGCTAATGTTTTCTACTGATATGAAATGGAAAGATTATATTGAATCCATTGCTAGGTCAGCTGCTAAGAAGGTTGGTTCACCGTGTGGGATAATTTTTTTCTCTAGAATTTATCTTCCATATCTATAAGTCTACCATTTGCACATGCTTAGAATATTGCTGCCAATTATAGTCTTGTAGTCCGGCTATATATTTTGAGATTTATGTAATGTCAACGAACACTCGTTGTCACTTATGTAATGTCAAAGAATATTCGTTTTCACTTTCGTAATGCTCGTTGTAGTAGAGACTTTGTAATCGCAGATTCAACTTATAGTAACGCCGTTGAACAATACTGATGTCAGACGCCTTCGAATATCACTCGCACTAATAGTACTTGATCGAAAAGTAACCACCATAATGATCCAAATAGTAATCCGTATAGTGAGATATTCACTGACCGCCGGATGTAGCTCAAGGCCAAGTTTATTGTGCGGTTCGAGTCCTTAAGCTCGGTCCAAAATTCCCCGTAGATCCTGTAAAAGCGAGTTCGGGTAGCTGTCTACCAGCCCAGACTCTGCCCTTCGGCATAGCTTTGTCTGGGTTCCTCTCTGTCCGTAGCAGAGAGTTTGACAAGACAACTTCCGAAGTAATTCAGTTATTGATCCCTTAGTCACCACGCTAATTCCCATATATATATATTTCCTTTACCTTCAAAAGATCTACTTATTTAAAATGGGATCGGCTGTGTTTGCTTTCTGGTGATCTGTTTCAAAAATGTATTGCTAGTAATAATTTTTTCACAAAAAATGTATTGTTGGTAATATTTTTCATCAAAAATGTATTGCTGGTAATATTTTTTTTCAAAAATATATTGCTGGTAATTTTTTTTTCAAAAATGTATTGCTGGTAATATTTTTTTTCTTAAAAATTCATTGCTGGTAAATATTTTTTACAAAAAAATTATTGCTGGTATTAATACCTATTTTTACATTTTTATTGTGTTTTGATCCCAGTTTGTAGGTTAACTATTTGCCCATAGCTGGGACCCTAACAGGTGCTACCACCCAGGGTCAGGGTGGACCTGGGAATCACTAGCTATTTAGAGGTGTTTCCACAAAACCTCCTGATCAGATTCCTTGCTGTTAGATGTAGTTTACCGTCTTACCCAGGACGGTCCACACCTTGTAACTATTTGTGTCTTAGTGGCTTTACTGCCTTACATGAATGATACCGATAATAAAAAGAACTTTTTAGTAAGTTTACTTCGAATCTTACAATGTTACTACGATTTTTGATAAAGCTTATACGAAATACAAAATTAAGATAAAAATTACGAATTAAAATTTTGTAATCAGTATGTAAGACATTAAGCAATTAGCAGAAAGTAAGGTACACTTTAGCAATAAAATAAAAAAAAAATATTAAATTTCTGACTCAGGTATGTAAGACGAAAATATTAAATGCGTATTTTTAAACATTTTGAGAAATAAGAGAATATTTTTCGAGGAATAATTTTTAGTCTTTGGTAAATTAAATATCATAAAACATCATTGCCAAAACTAATCTCAGATTAAATCTTATTCCAATAGACTTAAAACCCAAAGTGTTTGATTTATTATTATCTAGAGCTTCCCAGAAATATTAAGTGGTATAATTGGCGAATCAAAATGCATGTTTTGTGGGATTATTTTTAAGCATATCACCCCAAGCAAGGCGGGAGTGCCACTAGCACGCATTGGGTTACAGAGATTGTGCCCAACAGAAAAGAGGCGTGTTTGAGGAAAGGATATAGAGAAAGACAGTAATCAGGATCAAGACATCAGATGATATCGATTGACCTCACATTTGAATATTTGAAGATTATAGCCATCAGGGAAGCAAGTAAAAGGAAGGGAGCTCCACTGACTGGAAGGGCGAGATAAGAAGCTGCTGGAGTAGAAAAGACGGCTACATTTAATCGTTTCGACAGTGAATGGGGTGTGACCTAGTATCACGCTTAAATTCATGCAGTTTCGGAACTAGTGAAAGTAGATCCTCAGGGCAGTTGCCATGAAAATATTTGTAGAAAAGACAGAGGGAAGACACAGCATGTCTGCGAGAAAATGACTGTAGACGAGATGCCAGATCAGGACCTGTCACATGACATATCCGTCTTTGTTGAGAACCTCGAGATGAACAGCGGGGGAACCTGACCATATATGGCAGCAGTATTCATTGTAAGGACGAATAGTTGATTTGTAGATTTAAAGGGTGGACTCAGGCGAGATAAACCTTCTGGAGCAACACAGAGAACCAACTTTCCTTGCGGTGCCAAGTAATAAGCTTAACGAGTTCCTTCATCGACTAAAGCCTCGAGAACTAATAGGCCATTATTTGAGGTGAGGGGGGGTCATATAGTTTCCTAGATTTCTTACAAACGGTAACTACGGAGGACGATTTCCCACAAGCTGGAAAGCAGGAAGCAGCGAGGCATTTCTTGTAAAGTTTGGAATTATCAGGAGCCAGCTCAGGAGCCAGCTCAGGAGCCAACTCAGGAGCGTATTTCTTTAGGATGACGACAGAGACTCCGTCACATCCGTTTGCCTTTTAGAGATCTAATTTAGAAATGATTTCTGAAACCAGTAAAAGGGTTGTACTCATATCACTCAGTAGAGCCTATGTTCTAGGGGGAGAAATCTGGCAGAGGTGTTCCAGATGATTCAAGAGTGGAGTTGGAAGACAATAAGACCATTATTTAGATGTTAAGTTTTAAAATTATTACAAACAAAACAAAAATGTTATCGTTAAATAATAAGCAACACCCCTTACAAGTAAGCATTAATTAAAGAAATAAATAGATTGACCTTAAAGTGTATAAACTACATCAGTACAACAACCTCCTCTGATTGGGAGACTGAAGGTTTTCAGGGGTGTAGAACCACCTCTTAATTAGTGTTGTTCTCTGGTCTACCCTGATCGGGAGTAGTAGCACCTGTTAGGGTCCCAGCTATGGGCAAATAGTTATATTCCAAATAAAATAAAACTATGAAAATATAAAAATACATTTTTATAATTGTTGTAGGATACAAACGGATGATAATGTCCCTATTCACATAAATACAGTAGTAAATACTGTATGTTGGTCTGCAGTTGGAGATTCCTCTCCAGATTTGCTGGTCAAACTATCTGTCTTCGGGCAGAGAGGATCCCCAGACGAAGCTATGACGAAGGGAAGAACCTCGACTAGGGAAACAACTACCCAAACCCGTTTTATACGCGGTTTACAGGGAAATGTTGGCCGAGTCTACGGGCTCGGGTACCTCACATTAAATTCGGCCTTATGCCACATCTGACCCCATGAGGCGGTTGGTAGATATCCTGCAGTTGGATATTCGTCTCCAGCTGTGCTGGTCAAAATCTCTGCCTCTGGGCAGAAAGGATATTCAGACGAGGCTATGTCAAATGGCAGAGTCTCGTCTCGGCTACCCGACCGCGTTTTATACGGGGTCTACGGTGAAGTTTTGGCCTAGCAAACGGGCTCAGAGAGCCCATATTAAATTCGGCCTTGTGCCACATCTGACCGCGTGAGCGTTAGTAGACATCCTGCAGTTGGAGATTCATTGTGGAATTCACTTGTCTCACTTTTAACACTTGCCTACTACTTCTACTCGCCGCTGGCGAATCTTATATATGTTGTTCTTGTCCTAAGTATTATCGTTAATTACCAGCCTTCGTGTGATTTTTCTATTCAGTAAGCTTCCCTAGGTTACAACAATAATAAAAATGCTAGCAATACACTTTTATGTAAAAATGACCAACAATACATTTTATCAGTAATTGAAGCGATATAATTGCGTTCAAAATATATTTAATTGAAGTTATAAAATTATGTTCAAGATATTTAGTTTTCGGCATTAAGTCTTAAATAAGATGACTTACCGTTCAACGAAATCGATGACAACGAGAAGTTAGTGAACAGGGAGAAAAGAATAAAAAATTTTTAAAAATGGCTTAAGACATGAAAACAAATAAACTCCCACCATTAATAAAGTATTTTTTTTTTATTTTTTTTTTGCTACCACCAGAAACCGCCTTGCAGGCTCCGATTCCACTGATTGCTTTGGTCTAATAGAGGAACTGTATCCAATTCACAGAGATCGTATATGCCTGGCGAATATCCAAACACCGGATAATTTCAAATCCCACACACATGCAGTATATTTATCTTGTAAAATACAAAATATTAGCACAAGTCCGAAAAGCATTAGATCTTCTTATTCCTCCTCTTCCCTTCTCCCTCTTCTTCTTATTCCTCCTCCTCTCCTTCTTCTTACTCCTTCTCCTCTTCTCCTCCTCCTCTTCTTATTCCTCTTTTCCCCCTCCTCTTTTTTTCTTCTTATTCCTTCTCCTCCTCCTCTTCTTCCTCGTATTCTTCCTCTTTTCATCCTCTTCTTCTTACTCCTTCTCCTCTTCTCCTCCTCTTCTTCTTATTCCCCTCTTCTCCTCCTCTTTTTTTCTTCTTATTCCTTCTCCTCCTCCTCTTCTTCCTCGTATTCTTCCTCTTTTCACCCTCTTCTTCTTACTCCTTCTCCTCTTCTCCTCCTCTTCTTCTTATTCCTCTCTTCCTCCTCCTCTTTTTTTCTTCTTATTCCTCTTCTTCCTCTTTTCATCCTCTTGTTCTTGTTACTTCTCCTCTTCTCCTCCTCTTCTTCTTATTCCTCTCTTCCTGCTCCTCTTTTTTTCTTCTTATTCCTTCTCCTCCTCTTCTTCCTCGCATTCTTCCTCTTTTCATCCTCTTCTTCTTATTCCTTCCCCTCTTCTCCTCCTCCTCTTCTTATTCCTCTCTTCCTCCTCGTCTTTTTTCTTCTTATTCCTTCTCCTCCTCCTCTTCTTCCACTTTTTTCCGCTTCTAAAAGGAAATGGGGAGGGGGATGGTCTTCATTACATCTTCTTCCTCCTCTTCCCTTCTTCCTCTTCTCCCCCTCTTCTTATTCCTCCTCCTCTTCTTCTTCCTCTTCTTCCTCTTTTCATCTTCTTCTTCTCCTCCTCCTCTTCTTATTCCTCTCTTCGTCCTTTTCTTTTTCTTCTTCTTCTTATCCCTTCTCCCCCTCCTCTTCTTCCACCTCTTTTTCCACTTCTAAAAGGAAATCTGAGGAGGAATGTTCTTCATTAGATCTTCTTCTTATTCCTCCTCCTATTCTTCTTCCTCTTCTCCCCCTCTTCTTCTTATTCCCCATTCTCTTCTTATTCTTTCTCCTCCTCCTCTTCTTACACCTCTTGTTCCACCTTTAAAAGGAAATGGGGAGGGGGCTGGTCTTCATTTGGTCTTCTTCTTATTCCTCCTCTTCTCTTCTTCCTCTTCTCCCCTCTTCTTCTTATTCCTCTCCCAGAAACTCTAATTTACACTGCAACTAATGGTTGCAGTATAAACCACAGGACGGATGTTCCTGAGCATGTGTCTGCAATGGGGATTATCTAGCCGTCCTACTAGACTGGCAACTTCGGATTGGAGTGGCTACGCCATTAGAAGGGGAGTAAGGATGGCATATATTGAGATCAAACAACTCCAGGAAATTGCCTACCTCTTAAACGGAAAATGGTATACCTGCTCTGTCGACCTTACAACAGCATACGACCACATGAATACAGAGTTCCTTTTCTCATCGATAAGAAAAGAAACCGCCTTCTAAATTCTGACTCAACTTAATGTCTAGATTTGGGAGAGGAGCCACTCATGCGCGACTGTCAAGGACCCCAATACGGAAATATTTCAAACCTCATCAGGAGTGTATGACAAAGAGGAAATGAGAACTCTAATCTATTTAATCTATTTCTAGCATATGCTCCGAACACACAGACACACACACACACACACACACACACACACATATATATATATATATATATATATATATATATATATATATATATATATATATATGTGCACAGATATGAATAAATGGTCCCTGGACAAGTAGAAATTAACTAGCATATACAAATGAGTCTTCTATGTGTTCTTCAGGACGTGAAAGTTCATGGCAATCCACAATTTCCTTTCCTTTGTATTCTTAGTAAAGCTTGTCTTTATGCCATCTCTCTTACAACCGGTTATGCTAAACATATACACAAGCTCCATCTTCTTCTTCTTCTTTCTCCTCTTCTACTTCATTCTTCACTTCTTCTTCCTCGTCGTCGTTTTCTTCTTCTTCTTCTTCTTCTTCTTCTTCTTCTTTCACCTCTTCTTCTTCCCCCTCTTTTTCTTCTTCGGCGTCTTCTTATTCTTTCTCGTCTTCTTCCTCTTCTTCCCCCTCTTCTTCTTCTTCCTCCTCCTCCTCTTCTTCTTCCTCTTCCTCTTCTTCTTCTTCCTCTTCTTTTCTTCTTCTTCTTCCTCCTCCTCCTCCTCTTCTTCTTCCTCTTCTTTTCTTCTTCTTCTTCCTCTTCTTCTTCTTCTTCCTCCTCCTTTTCTTCTTCCTCTTCTTCTTCTTCTTCTTCCTCCTCCTCATCTTCTTCTCCCTCCTCTTCTTCTTCTTCCTCCTCCTTTTCTTCTTCCTCTTCTTCTTCCTCTTCATCTTCTTCTTCCCCTCTTCTTATTCTTCCTTCTCTTCTTCTTCTCTTCTTCTTATTCCTCCTCTTCCTCTTCTTCTTATTCCTTCTCCTCACCCTCTTCTTCTTCTTCTTCTTCTTCTTTCACCTCTTCTTCTTCGCCCTCTTTTTCTTCTTCGGCGTCTTCTTATTCTTTCTCGTCTTCTTCCTCTTCTTCCCCCTCTTCTTCTTCTTCCTCCTCCTCCTCCTCTTCTTCTTCCTCTTCCTCTTCTTCTTCTTCCTCTTCTTTTCTTCTTCTACTTCCTCCTCTTCTTCTTCTTCCTCCTCCTTTTCTTCTTCCTCTTCTTCTTCTTCCTCCTCCTCCTCTTCTTCTTCCTCTTCATCTTCTTCTTCTTCCTCTTCTTTTCTTCTTCTTCTCCCTCCTCTTCTTCTTCTTCCTCCTCCTTTTCTTCTTCCTCTTCCTCTTCTTCTTCCTCCTCCTCGTCTTCTTCCTCTTCATCTTCTCCTTCCCCTCTTCTTATTCTTCTTCTCCTCTTCTTCTTATTCCTCCTCTTCCTCTTCTTCTTATTCCTTCTCCTCACCCTCTTCTTCTTCTTCCACCTCTTCTTCTTCTTCTTCTTCTTCTTCTTCTTCATTGTGCCCACAATTTTCTCCTTCATAACTCTCGACTATTTTCTATGCGTCCTGGGTCCGACGATAAACTACATCCGGCAGCAAGGCCTGTGAATCAGTAGGTTTTCAGAAGCATGGAATCACCTCTTAATTGCTGCTGTTCCCAAATTTGTTGTTATTACATGTTCTGGATTATTCTAATCTTCTTCCCAAATATATCAAGCTTACCTAGCATTGCCAACAGTTCTTTTTGACGTACCTTATCAAACGCAACAGAAAACTGTCACTGTTCTCCCTCCAGAGGTCAGTATATCGATTATGCGCGGCCTATGCCGATAGCGTAGGTATTCATAGTTATTAGGTTGGTGCAAAAATAATGACGTAATAATGTCGTTTTTTGACGTTAATACGTCACAAAAGACATTATTACGTCATTATTTTTGCACCAACCTAATAGAATTAGAAGGATTTTAGGTAAACGATATCAACAGTTTTCGTCGGTTATTCCAAGAATAGAACATAAGATTAATCTTTTCAAAATGGAAACATGGCCTGGAATTGGATGAAACCTGAACCCACCATAAAAATTCAGAATGTGACATTAACAAATTCTAAACCGTCCAATACCTCGGTATATGGATCAGTTAGTACAAGTTTCGTAGAGCGGATGCGGAAGTTGAACAAGGGACATGTTATTTCGTCAAATTTAGGAAAGAGGGTGAATCCTAGATTTTTTAGTCCTTTCTTGAATGAAACAGACTAATTAAGTATTAGACAAAGTTTTAAGTATTAGATAAAGTTTTTACATGTTAACAGTTTGAGCTTAGCGTTTCTAAACAATTTTAACCATTCCGCCTGAGCTCCTGAGTCAAAATTCGCAAATCATTGGTATGTAATGTTTACCGGTAGATATAAAAATAGATTTTAAGACATTTTTTATGTTTATACATTCTTTTAAAAGATACAAATATTTAAGTAAATGCTCTGTTTATAATAAACAGTAATAAACAACATTTACCGGGCTGAAGGGCCGAGAAATTTTCACGGAAAATATTCGTCCTCCGAGAGGATTCGAACCTGTATCCTATACGGAACCGTCATTTAGCTAGTCTTTAACCGATTTGGCCACAGAGGCGCGTTCGGTTACCAAGGTCGAATTTACTGTATTTAAACTTCAATAATACTGTTTATTATAAACAGAGCATTTACGTAAATATTTGTATCTATAAAAAGAATGTATAAACATAAAAATGTCTTAAAATAATTGTCGGACTTTGTCCATTTCATAATGTGTGACGTCATTTGTTTACATTTGATACGCCATGAGCAGATATGAATGTGCGTGAGAGATTCATAGAAGATTGAAGTTCAAATACAGTAAATTCGAGCCTCCTAACCGAACGCTCCTCTGAGGCTAATTCGGTTAAAGGCACGTCAAGCTAAATGACGGTTCCGTATAGGATACAGGTTCGAATCCTGTCAGAGACGAATATTTTCTGTGAAAATTTCTCGGATATTCAGGCCGGTAAATGTTGTTTAATACTGTTTATTATAAACAGAGCATTTACTTAAATATTTGTATCTATAAAAAAAGAATGTATAAATATAAAAATGTCTTAAAATAATTGTTGGACTTTGTCCCTTTTATAATGTATAAAAATAGATACAAGTGTTTACCCACCGTTCAACCGGTGGCTGGGCATTAAGTCATTTTTCTCTACCACCGGTAAAGCTGCGGTCAGGGCTCAAAGTTTAATATATATGTTAATACATGTTAATTTGCATCTTAATACTTTGTACTACATGTGAATATAGATGTTATATTAGATAAAGTATTAGATATAAAGATTAAGTATTAGACAAAAAAATTATGCTGACGAGTGGATACAGAACAAATTATCTTCGATATATTTTCAGAGGCCAATTCCATTATTTACCAAGAGATATATTTTAGACAAAAAAATTCGTTCATCGACCAAAAGCTCATTTTCTACCAATCAATTCGTTTATCTTCGAAAGGACAGATTCTCCACCAATCAATTCGTTTGTCAACCGAACGACACATTTTCCACCAATCATTTTGTTTATCGACCAAACGACAGATTCTCCACCAATAAGTTCGTTTGTCAACCGAGCGACACATTTTCCACCAATCCTTTTGTTTATCGACCAAACGACAGATTCTCCACCAATCAATTCGTTTGTCAACCGAGCGACACATTTTCCACCAATTATTTTGTTTATATACCAAACGATTAATCATTCATCAGTCACTTCGTTTATCTACCAAACAATATATTTTCCTTAAAATAATTCGTTATTCGACCAAACGACACATTTTCCATCCCTCAATTTGTTTTTCGAAGGGACGATAGATATTTTTCATAAATCAATATATCTACCAAACGACATATTTGCCGCCAATCAATTTGTTTATCTACCAAATGACGAATTATTTAACATCTATTTAGCATTAAAATTCAGAATGTGCTATACATAATGAAATAAGGAATAGGATTCAATTTACATTTTTCGGATTAGTTGTTCTCATCTTCGTCGCCATGTTTATCACAACATTTCGGCCGTTGTATGCTCCGGCCTTCGAATGTCTCGCTGGGATAGACTGAACCCTTTATTTCGTCTAATGGATGTCAGTTATCTCCTTTTAATTCCCCTCTGAATGTTCTCCACTGCCTTAACCAGGTATTGAACTCACACCCTCTAGGTCCTGTCACTGGATCTAACTAACGCCTTTATCCACTGTGCCATGTGTCCTTGAGGAATTTCTGGGTATTATAAATCTAATGTCTTCAGCAAGTTCTCATATTGTAATTTTGCTGTTATCATTACATGTTTTTACCAGAGCTTATACTGCAATTTTTGTTGTTATTAACAACTACCCTGGGTACATGGCAGCAGCTCAAAAAAACTGGGATAGAACTTTAAGAGGGGTATTAACAGGAGATAACTGACATCCATTAGACATGGCACGTGGAACTAGAACAGTCTACACCAATGAGCGAAATAAAGTGTTCAGTTCGACATTCCAACCGCCTGAATAAGGCCGGAGCGTACAATGGCCGAAATGCTGTGATCAACATGGCGACAAAGATGAGGTCAATAGTCCGAATAATGTAAATAGTGCATATAATACCTCATCTCAGAAATATAGACAGATACTGAAGGGATAGGATAGTTAACACTGCAAGAACTTTCAAAGTTATATTAACATCATATATATATATATATATATATATATATATATATATATATAGCTAGAGGCAACCGGACGTCTAGCCACACTGAAGCGCCGTGATACAATGAAACAGTCTGTCTGTGGATGACAATATATAGACTCCTGAAAAATTCATTTCGGTTGAGCTCTCTGGGGGAGGAAGTGTTGGTTTGTAAACAGTGACTATTACCGCTATTATAGCAAGACTCTTCGGTAAAGCGAATCCTCTCAGTCACTGTGTGTTGATCTAAAAAAAAATACGCTAAAATTCACCTTCATCCCTGACGTGCACCGTCGGCTTAGTGGTAGAATCTCCGACTGACGCCAATTCAGTCGGCTTTCAATCCTAGCTAGAGGCAACCGGACGTCTAACCACAAAGATGAGCTGTGATACAGCGAAGCAGCCTGTCTGTGGATGACTATATATATATATATATATATATATATATATATATATATATATATATATATATATATATATATATATATATATATATATATATATATATATATATATATATATATATATATATATATATATATATATATATATATATATTAACCTCATAACATATTATGTTCTTAGTCTGAACCGAGAATCTATCTCATTTGAATGGAAGGCATTGCGTTCAATATGTACCGGAAATATATAAACTATAACCTTTCTGCAGCCATTTTCTGAGATTAATGTTTAAAATGGATTTAAGAAAAGGAATCCTCTACGCATTAATGGTAGTAAATTCTTCAATATATGTTATAGACTTGTGCTACAGAATCCAAAACAAAGAATTTTACGAAATAACATGAAGACTTCCAAAAGCAGCAACAACTAAAATAGTTTAGCTGGGTTTGTTTAACGGCATATCAATACCTTATGAGTCTTTTAATGTCGAAATTTAATTTCCTTTATGCATACTCATGTATGTGTGGTCACAATTTCGAGGGGCGGTTATATGTGTGTTTTATGCCATCGATCTTTTTAGGTTATATATTGGAATATAGTTTGATATCTTTAAGATATTTTAGGATATTACATGGATTAATTTCATGGAAGAGTTGTTTTGTTGATTTCGTTTCGTGGCATATCAAGATCTATGGCTTATTTCATGTCGAAATCTAAATATTTTGAACACAATTTTATGGCTTCAACTAAAAATATCTTTAGCGTAATTGTATGCCTTCAACTACAGATAAAATATATTGCTGGTCATTTTGCTATACAATATATTATTGGTA
Source organism: Acanthosepion lycidas (assembly GCA_963932145.1). Taxonomy (NCBI): domain Eukaryota; kingdom Metazoa; phylum Mollusca; class Cephalopoda; order Sepiida; family Sepiidae; genus Acanthosepion; species Acanthosepion lycidas. The sequence goes on from OZ010587.1 coordinate 30,368,349, forward strand.
ATTAAAAAAAATGTATTGCTCTTATTTTTACATAATAATGTATTTTTATACTTTCAAAGTTTTTGTTTTAGGGTTGATATTTGCCCATAGCTGGTACCCTAACAGGTGCTACCACACGGAATCAGAGTGGACCTGGTAACAACAGCAATTAAGAAGTGGTTCCAAACTACTCAAAACCTCCCGATCAGAGTTCTTACTGCCGGATGTAGTTTATCGTTATACCCAGGAGTTTTATGTATGTATGTATGTATCTATATGCGTGTATGCTTGCGTCTGCGTGCGTGTGTATGTGTATGTGTGTGTGTTTGAGGGAGAAAGAGATAAGGCGAAAACATACATATATATCAATAGAAAGGAAAATCTTGATATCATGAAGATGTTTACAGGAATATTTTTAAAGAAAAGCTTAATAAGGAAACCCCCATTGTTACTAGAGAGAGCGATAACAGTTGATTTGAGCAGCCTATTTTTCTGAAAACCTTTTTATGGGAAAGATTATATAAATGTCAACGGACGGTGATGTTACCTATTTGATCAATGAACTCGAATATGGCTACGTTTATAATTGCTTCCATTAGCAAATTACATTTTCCAACATTCAGTCTTGACAGAGTTCAACGGCCTTTTCGAGTCCTTGTCGGAGAAGAATTACTTTCCACCCTCCAGCCTCTCTCTCTCACACACACACACAGTGGGTATAAGTCAAGTCTCTCACTGCTCTATCGCTTCTTCTAAAAAAAGTTCTCGGACGAACTACATTCTTTGGTTCCGCCGGGTCTAGCTTTCACGGCTAGGACCCGATATGCCACTTTGCATAGTCGCAAACAACTCAAGTTCTCACCGTATTAGCGAGAAGTAAGTTCCAATTCGAACAGCTTCTTCCCGCAAACTACTGGTCTGTGGCACATACTCCAAAGAAGATGTATCTCCGATCACTACAATCTTATCCTGTTGAAATCTAGAGTCATCCATTATCTTCCCCTCTTATACATATCAACTACCACTTAGCATAACCTTTACATCGTGTGGCCCTGTACAGGGTGAACCGTACTGTTAAAAAAAAATGGCGTAGAACCTGTGTCGGAAATCTGCAAACTATAATCTTTCTAAAAACATTTTCACAGATCAGTTATTAAAATAGCTTTAAGAGAAAGAATCCTCTACGTTTCAATGTAGTAAATTTCTCCTATATATCTTATAGACTGGCGCTACAGAATCAAAATTTTACGAAATAACTTGAAGACTTTCAAAAGCAACAACAACTAATATGGTTTGTTTAACGCCTTATCAAATCCTTATGGGTCATTCTACCAAACGATATGTTTTCCGCCAATCACTTTGTTTATCTACCAAATGACGATTTATCTAACATTCATTTTGCTTAAAAGTGAAATTATGAACTGTAAACACTTCAAATACATTGGTATATGTATCAGTTATTACAAATTTAGTATAAGAAATAAGGAACTTAAACTTAATAATCTGTGCTAGAGGTGGTTTTTGTCCAACAACTTCTAGATGTTACAAAATCCAAACATTTGTCGATGAACTCGGTCCCTATTCTTAAATAGCATTTGCAATATGAAGACCCTCACATTAATGTCAAGCATGGCGTCCGACATTTTCAAAAATGTCTAAATTAACAGCTATGTTCAACTGCGTTCTCCGATCAATTATTAAAAATGGATTCGAATGAATAAATCCTCTATGCCTTAAAGACAACAGTCCTTCATTATATCTTATACATTGGCGTTATAGAATTACAAAGAATCTTACTGAAGAACAAAATCCAATCACTTGAAGTTTCCCACCAGCGGCAACAATTAAAATCGATAGCACATGTAACTAGATGAGAAAATGATGATTTAAATAAGGTTATGTACTACTTTAGAAAAAAGGTTAGCATTGAATCCCTTATTATTAGAAAAACCGATAACAGCTGGTGGACTTCAGAACCTTATTTTCCTAAAAAAAAAAAAAAAAAAGAAAGATTTTATAAATTCTATAAACGTTAGCTGTTCCGTCAATAAATGTCAAATATATATGTGAAATAGTCCCAACATTTCCCTTACTAAATGATATATTTTCCCCAAATCAATACGTTTATCTAACAAAATGCGTATTCTAAACCAATCAGTTCATTTATCTATCAAACGACAAATTCTCCACCAATCAATTCGTTTGTCAGCCAAATGAGACATTTTTCAGCAGTCAGTTTGTTTATCTACCAAACGAGTTGTAACAGTCAGATCGTGTGTCGACGAAACGATCGATTTTCGACCAATCAATTTGCCTGTCTAGCAAACGATAGATTTTCCACCAATCAAATCGTTTATCTAACAAATGACATATTTTCCACCAATCAAATCGTTTATCTAACAAATGACATATTTTCCAACAATCAGTGTGTTTATCTACGAAACCACATGTTTGCGCACATTCATTCTTGCTTCCTCAACTCGAGGCTAAATAAACACTAAGGAAAAAACCCACAAGTTCTCTCCATATAGATCCTGTAACTATTTTTCCCGTCGTATCGCTTATTTTTGAGTATCCTTCAACTGTCTTCACATCACTATCACCTCCGTCCCTTCGGCCTATCCTGCTCGACGTCCTGTCTTGGCTTTCGAAAGCGTAACTTCTAATATTCAGATTTTAGAGAAGCACTTTGCCCGAAAGGATAAGTCTTGTCTCAATGGAGTAACGAAAAGACACGCATCTTCCGACCGATTGCTTTTGGGATTTCTTTTCCTGACAGCTTGGTTACGCCCATATGTGCCAAATGTTTGGCATTGTTTCACTAACAGAATAGCGATGTCTTGGTTCCAAATGTTTATTCTATACGTTATACAGAGCAAGTGTAAAAATCAACAGGTTCCCTCGCCTATTTCCTGATTCTAATGTCGATTTCAACGCATGGGGTTTTGACAATTCCGTTTACCAGTGAACCGCTAGGCTACACACACAGTTGATACAATTATAGATGAGAAGAAAACAGCAACACTTTCTCTGGCCTTCTAGTTAACCCATAGATTCAGGGAGAGTGGATAATGCCTTTTGCAAGGAAGATTAGAATGAATTAAACGAAACAGAATCGAGAGCGAATTGAACTCGGTTCCCTGAATCCACTTTCAATTGAAAATGATGATACAGTTCACTATATTAAATAACTAACATACTAGAAAGAGCGATAACAGTTAGTGGATATTAGATGTCTATTTTCCTGAAAAAAATGTTTTAAAAGATTTTATAAATTTCAATCTTCCCTCTGCAGCTATGAATGAAATAGTAGAACTTGTATCTGGGAAATATTTTTAATTCTAAAACAAAATAAACAGGTTCTCTCAGTTGTGTTTTCTAGTATCGATACGAACGCATGAGAGCCCAAGAATTCAGTTTAAAATTGGACAGCTAGACTACCGACGCACATGATTTGATTTTAGTGGAGTAGAAAGCAGCCATACCTTTCGAAAGAACTGATAACAAAACGGCACAATGTGATATTAAACCTCCAAAGAGATCTCCTTAATTTAGAATTCAGAGTTTACCTTTTTTTAAGACTATAACCCAAGGCATTTCTATTGAACCCATAGATGTATGAAGACGGATTACTGCCTTTTGCAAGTGGCATTAGCGCAAATTGAATGAAACAGGATTCAACAAGACTCGCTGAATCCATTTTCAGTTCTAAATAATCATTCAGTTCACTATACAGAATAACTAGCTACTAGAAAGAGCGATAACAGCTAGTAGACATGAGAAGTATATTTTTTTAAACATTTCACCTCAAGCTAGGCGGGAGTGCCACTAACAGGCAGCCATCTTTCTTCAGCAACCATTTTTACCAGTGCACATATTGCTATTTTTGCTGTTATTATTTCATTTTTTACCGGTATTCATATTGCAATATTCGTTGTTGTTATTGCTTTTCTCTGGCACTCCTTATTACTGGTTCCCATATTGTATTCATTTCTATGCTTTGTCGGCACAGGTGATTTAATAAATGGTTCAGCTCGACATTCCAACCACCTGAAGAATGCCGGAGCGTACAACGGCCGAAACGTTATGATAAATATGGTAACAAATATGAGGACAATACTCCGGATAATGTAAATAGTGTACATAATACCTCATCTCAGAAATATAGACAGATACTAAAATGCCAAAACGTTGTAATAAATATGGCGACAAATATGAAGACAATAGCCGGAATAATGTAAATAGTGTACATAATACATCATCTTAGAAATATAGACAGATACTGAAGGGCCGAAACGTTGCGATAAATATGGCGACAAAGATGAGAACAATAGTCCGAATAATGTAAATAGTGTACATAATACCTCATCTCAGAAATATAGACAGATACTGAAGGGCCGAAACGTTGTAATAAATATGGTGACAAAAATGAGGACAACAGTCCGAATAATGTAAATAGTGTACATAATACCTCATTTCAGAAATATAGACAGATACTGAAAGGCCGAAACGTTGTAATAAATATGGCGACTATGATGGGGACAATAGTCTGAATAATGTAAATAGTTTACATAATACCTCATCTCAGAAATATAGACAGATACTGAAGGGCCGAAACGTTGTAATAAATATGGCGACTATGATGGGGACAATAGTCTGAATAATGTAAATAGTGTACATAATACCTCATCTCAGAAATATAGACAGATACTGAAGGGCCGAAACGTTGTAATAAATATGGCGACAAAGATGGGGACAATAGTCCGAATAATGTAAATAGTGTACATAATACCTCATCTCAGAAATATAGACAGATACTGAAAGGCCGAAACGTTGTAATAAATATGGCGACAAAGATGAGGACAATAGTCCGGATAATGTAAATAATGTACATAATACCTCATCTCAGAAATATAGACAGATACTGAAAGGCCGAAACGTTGTAATAAATATGGCGACAAAGATGAGGACAATAGTCCGGATAAAATAAATAGTGTACATAATACCTCATCTCAGAAATATAGACAGATACTGAAAGGCCGATACGTTGTAATAAATATGGCGACGAAGATTAGTATAATCGTCCGAATAATGTAAATAATATCTCATCTCAGAAATATAGAGAGTAACACTAATTGTTTAGTCAATCAATACCGAATTTTTAATGTACTTTGAGGACTAATTTCACTATTATTCTTCCCAATAAGAAAACAAGAGAAAGAGTAACGTGTAGCTTAGGCGTAGAAGTAGATGAAAACGTATTTTTTAACAAGAGTAATTTTTATTGAAGAACATAGAGGTACACTGGATGGACCTGATGTCTGAGTTACAGTTTTGATCTTACTAATGGAAGATGGCGTCTTATTATGAGGGTAGTAAAATCATAATCATCATCGTGGTCATCATCATCATCATCATCATCAGCCCCATAACCAGGTGTAGTCGCAAGGTCACTGAGCACCTGACAACTTCCCACGATAAATCTGTGTCGGAAGCCGGCCTGGTGCTCATTCATAAGCGGCAAGTTTACCCGGCAGGGCTCATCACCGTCTCCCTAAAACCAGAGGCGATGTCCTCCAACTTGAAGATTCGTCTTGATCACGGTCGTAAATTTCTTCGGGGGGAACTCTCCGCCCTGTCAATGACTTCATTCTAGAAATCCCTACACACCGCGATATAAAATTTGTAGGTCATTTAACATACATGCTGGTGTCAATATAAAAGCAGAGAATTATTGTACGTTTTGAACAAACTATTTTCTGATAGTCCTTGAAAGAACGAATAATCCATAAGGTAAGTTTCACTGTCGAAACTGTTAAATGTAGCCGTCTCTTCTACTCCAATAGCTTCATGTCTCGCACTTCTCGCCTGTGGAACGCTCTCCCCATTTCTTGTTTTCCTGATAACTATAATCAACTGTTTAAATGTAATGTCAATCGACGTCTCCAGATGCCCTGATCTATCCCCTAACCGTCTCTTCATCCTTTTCTCTATCACTCATCTTTGTTTTCGCCCCTACTCTGAAACACTTTGCGTGCTAGTGGCTTCCCGCCTTGCTTGGGGTTGAATGCTTAAAAAACAATAAGTTCGTAAATATCGTAGCATAGGAAAAAATGAACAGTATAAATAATAATAATAATAATAATAATAATAATAATAATAATAATAAGGAAAATAATAATAATAATAATAATGAAAATAATAATAGTAATAAAAACAAGGACCTTGAAATAGAAATCTCGAAAATGTGGCATATACCTCATCTGTTGTAGTTGGAGCCCTAGAACTGGTTGGAAAAGATTGCAGTAGACTAATTGCAGGGATTCCTGGAAGCCCATGCCTCATGGAGATACAAAAAATTGTTCTGACAAGTACAGCCCACACTTTTCGAAGGGCTTTATCTATGTAATTTTTATTTATTTATTTACTTATTTTTTTGTCAGTGAAAAGTGTCATGATGCCATTTCTAACCTTAGGTCCCTGGGCGGAACCCGGAAAGAAATATGTAAACGCCAGAAAGCAAAGAAAATAAAAATAATAACAATAATAATAATAATAATAATAATAATAATAATAATAATAATAATAATAATAATAATAATATATATTAATATAAATATGTTGCGGGAAAATAGATATATATACACTTACAGATTGCGACATCCATGAGAGGGATGAAATTTAAATTTTTATTATTGCATTATTCCAAAATTTGAACACATCGACAGATAGCTATTAATGTCAACAGCTGAGCACAAATAGTTATTAATTAAAAAAATTATTAATTAATGTATAATATTATCCATAACTACATGTACAGAAATGTCGTTTTTGATAAAAATTTTAAAATAACCATAATTACGTAAAAAATGTGTATATTGTCGTAAATCCCTTTTTTCACAATATAGATATTTTTGCTATGTTATAATGCTTATTACCTAAACCATAATAATACTGAATAGATTTTTTAAACGTTAAAGTATTTTTCATCACATCTCCCTAATAACTGTCACGATCTGTTAATATAAATTTTAACTGACATTTTACACCGAGCACTGTTTTGTTAGTACCACCAACAGTCACTGCACTGAGCACTATATATATATATATATATATATATATATATATATAAATTCATGAATCATTCATACAAAAAACAAATATAGAGGTTAATGATTTAAATGGCGAGAATACAATGTAATTATTGAACAATATAGTTCCTGCCATATTCACGGAAAATCTACCAGTAAAAAAGAATCTCTTATTGCTACATTCGTACAAAAACGCTCAACCTTAAAATTTAAATTCAAACTCAGCGTTGCGACCGCACGTTCCAAAACAATAATACATTTCTCATAGCATTTTTTCGGATTACATCTCTATTTTCGTTGTCCTCTTATTACTGAGAAGTTAAAACAAGAACAAGATCTACTTCCATACCTGATGATGTCTGTAGAAACAGACGAAAGCTTGTAAAAAATTAAAAAGACCAACTGGAATTTATAAACGGGGATCATATCATTCATATACAGGTTAGGGGTTGATGTATCTTAATTATATTGTTTGCAACGATGTATTCTCGCCATTTAAATCATTAACCTCTATATTTGTTTTTTGTATGAATGATTCATGAATTTATAAATTATATTTGCACCCTTTATTTGAAATTAAATATATATATATATTATGAAATGGACAAAGTCCGACAATTATTTTAAGACATTTTATGTTTGTACATTCTTTTTATAGATACAAATATTTACGTAAATGCTCTGTTTATAATAAACAGTATTAAACAACATTTACCGGCCTGAATATCCGAGAAATTTTCACAGAAAATATTCGTCCTCCGAGAGGAATCGAATCTGTATCCTATACGAAACCGTCATTTAGCTTGGCGTGCCTTTAACCGATTTGGCCACAAAGAAGCGTTCGGTTAGTATGGTTGAATTTACTGTATTTGAACTTCAATCTTCTATGAATCTCTCACGTACATTTATATCTGCTCATGGCTTATCAAATGTAAACAAATGACATCAAACATGGACAAAGTCCGACAATTATTTTAAGACATTCAGGCCGGTAAATGTTGTTAATACTGTTTATTATAAACAGAACATTTACTTAAATATTTGTATCTATAAAAATAATGTATAAACATAAAAATGTCTGAAGTGATATGGCATTATACAGAGTGCGGCAGAAATAACTCTCCCCTCTCTCTGTCTCTGCCTCTCTCTCTCTCTCTCTCTCTCTATATATATATATATATATATATATATATATATATATATATACACACACATATTCATATATATATATATATATATATATATATATAAACTTCAAAATAGTCTTATTGACGTTGCATATTATGTATATTAACTAATATATATATATATATATATATATATATATATATATATATATATATATTAGTTAATATATATAATATCCAACGTTTGTTATGTATATTAACTAATATATATGTGTATATATATATATATATATATATATATATATATATATATATTAGTTAATATATATAATATCCAACGTTTGTTATGTATATTAACTAATATATATATATATATATATATATATATATATATATATATATATATATATATATATATATATATATTTATTAGTTAATATACCTAATATCCAACGTCAATAAGACTATTCGGGATTTCATGAATTTAATGCAATCTTCAGGTGTGGAGATTCTGACCGTTATCTGTCGCGTTCTTCTTCTGATGAATCAAAATTGTGATTACAAACTTGTCTGTTTAAAATAGAGAATTAACGATTTATAATTCATATCGTCCAAATTCATGAGTTCGAAAGTCGACGAATTAAGTAATAAGAACTAATAAACAAAACAATTTTTAAAAATTGAATTTGGATTCCAAAGTGAACATTATATCAAGCGGGATAACTCTTGTTTTTTAGTATAATTAACTCTCCGATATAAATTAATAATATTTAATTCTATATTTTAAATAGTCAAGTTTATACAAATAATTTTGAATTATCATCACGAGAACGCGAGAAATAACGGTTCCAATACACACGAGAAATTGCATTAAACTCTGAGTAGTGTTATCGACGTTGGATATTATGTATATTCACTTATAGATATTAATAGCTCTGTTTCATGACATTGAGCACTCTACGTATAACAGCTGAGGAAGAAATATACTTACGTACGTGCAAGTATTTCTGCATATATGAACATTTTTATCCTATGCATTCTTATATATTCAGTTGTGTGGATATGAGTTTGTGACATTGAGTTTCACGCTTTTGCGCTAATCAGAGTTTGCCTTAAATCCATTTCACAAACTCTATACAACTGAATATGTTAACTCCTCAAAGTACTACGCATATATATATATATATATATATATATATAAATTCATGAATCATTCATACAAAAAACAAATATAGAGGTTAATGATTTAAATGGCGAGAATACAATGTAATTATTGAACAATATAGTTCCTGCCATATTCACGGAAAATCTACCAGTGAAAAAGAATTCTCTTATTGCTATATTAGTACAAAAACGCTCAACCTTAAAATTTAAATTCAAACTCAGCGTTGCGACCGCACGTTCCAAAACAATAACACATTTCTCATAGCATTTTTTCGGATTATATCTCTATTTTCATTGTCCTCTTATTACTGAGAAGTTAAAACAAGAACAAGATCTACTTCCATACCTGATGATGTCTGTAGGAACAGACGAAAGCTTGTAAAAATTAAAAAGACCTTATGCAACTGGAATTTATAAACGGGGATCATATCATTCATATACATGTTCGGGGTTGATGTATCTTATTTATATTGTTTGCGACGATGTATTCTCGCCATTTAAATCATTAACCTCTATATTTGTTTTTTGTATGAATGATTCATGAATTTACAAATTATATTTTCACCTTTTAATTGAAATTAAATATATATACATATTAATATATATGTATATATATATATATATATATATATATATATATATATATATATATATATATATATATATATATACAAATGAGAGAAAGAACAGATGGAGTAATATATTTATGTTTTTTAAGTTTGGAGTTATGCACGGAGGTTTTGTAATATATTAAAAGATCACGACATCTATCAGAGATGCAAAACAATTATTCACCTATTGTAAAAGTCATTATTTCCTACATGGCTAAGAATGGTTCGAAAGACAAGAAATTAACAAAATTCTTCATCAAGCTCACCAATGAGAAGAAGCTAATGAGAAATTTGTGAAAATGGAACAATATTCAAGGAGAAACTATATCCATGAAACAATAAAAACCACTTCACGATTGTTTCCTTTTTGATGAGATTGTCACCAGGGACACGTGACGGCCGGTGAGTAGACCTCAGAGGATAGGGTGATGAAAGGCAGTTTTGATGCAGAGTAGGTCTTTCAGGAAAAAAAAAAGGTCATGACCTCACCAAGGTCATGGGAAATCGCCATAACAACAGGGATAACTAAAAATAAACTATTGTAGTATGGGTCTCACCATAGATCATCCCAGAACCGACTTTGCGGTGAGTTTTCTTCGCAGAAACCCGTTGAAGGTTTTGACTCAGGTGAGATCCGCGGAAGCGGACCAGCAACAACCGGCTTTGCAATCATGGTAAAGTGCTGCATGATACAAGTAAACACCCACCTCTGAAGCAAGAGGAGCAGTCTCTCAGATATCGCAGGCGAGAATGTAATGTCCACGTTTCATATAAGGTTAGACGGGTCAGCGCGCGAGCACAAACGCGCTTGCTAAGAGTAAAGAAAGAAGTATTTACATTTTTATTATTGCATTATTCCAAAATTTGAACACATCAGCAGATATCTATTAATGTCAACAACTGAGCACAAATAGTTATTAATTAAAAAAATTAATAAATAATGTATAATATTATCCATAACTATATGTACAAAATCTTTTGATAAAGGTTAAAAAACGACCAGAAATACGTAACAAAATGCTTATATTGTCGTAAATTCCTTTTTTCTACAATAGCCATTTTTGGTACGCTATAATGCTAATTACCTAAACAATAATAATAATACTGGCTAATTTTTGTTGTTTTTTTATATATAAAATATATTTAATCACATATCCCTAATAGCTGTGCCATGTTTTTTTCAGGACGTAGGCGATCTTGGCTCTCCCTAACCCTAACACTAACCCTAACCCATTTCTTTATGTAGATAAAAACACAGAAGTTTAAGAAATCTAACGAGCTATAAGAGTACAGCTGTTAGCTCATATTTTGTGATGCAAGTCATTGTTTTCCCGCCAAAATTAGTCGTAACCAGCCGATGCTTTTCAGTTCTTATTCGGTTGGGCGATTTTACAGCAGGTGGAGATGGTGCGGATAATGTTACTGTTGTCGGCACAACAAAGTGAATTTGACATCCCGAGTTCGAACCTCGTTCGATTCTGTTTCGTTCACTTCGCGCTTATGTCTTTAGAAAAGGCTTGAATCAATCTTCCTCTAGCTATGGGTTAAATACTGAGGACAAGGATTGAACTCACAATTCTTTTCGTCACATTTGTGGGTTCATTTTTATTCATTTTCTCACCAATTAAATTTTAGTATTTTTTTCTCTTTTTTTGTTTATCTATTTTTTTTGAAAAAGAATTTATATTTTTTTACAAGAAAACAAGAATATTGCATTTCGACATTAAATGACCCATAAGGACTCAAGAAGCCATTAAATAAATTAATCATTCAGTTTGCTTTTCTTTCTCAACTTTTATATTTCGAATATTTTTTCTCGCTTCTGTATGGAGTTATTTCCCTTTATAATTCTTTTTTTCGTTCAGTTTAAACATTTTTTTCGAAATTCGATAAGAAATTCAACATATTAATTGTCCCAAATTTTCTCTTTCGTAATCGTATTTTCGAATTTTAGAATCTTACCTTTTTCTTTCGTTTTCTATTTATTTTCCTTCCTTTTTTTTTTTATCACTATTTGACTTTCATTTCTTTCTCTAGTTTGAATTTCTTCTTATTTTTAACACCTTTTTTTATCCATTTTTATCCTTTTTTTCTGAATTTTATTTGCGTTTTTCTTTCTTTTCAATGTATCCTTTTTTACTCACTTTTCGTTTTAACCTTTCTCTCTTTTCATTTCAACTTTTCCCTCTTTTCATTTTAACCTTTCCTGCTTTTCATTTTAAACTTTCCTGCTTTTCATTTTAAATTTTCTTTCACTTTTTATGGGCAAATTTTATTCATATTTTTTTCTCAATTTTCAAATTGACGGGCTTTTCTCTTTTTTCTATTTATCTATTTTTTTCAATTTTTATTTCCATTTTTCTTTTGAATTTATCCTTTCATCTGTTTCTTGTGCTAGGATTTTTCTTTTCAATTTATCCTCTTTCTCATTTTTTATTAGGGTTCTCTCTCTCTCTCTCTCTCTCTCTCTCTCTCTCTCTTCAATTTATACATTTTTTCACTTTTTATTTGCGTTTTGTTTTCTCTTTCAATGTATCCTTTTCTTCTCACATTTTTATTGGCATTTATTTTTTTCTTATCAATTTATCCTTTTCTTTTAGTTTTTATTGACGTTTTTCTCTCTACAATTTGTTTGTTTTTTTTCTCAATTTTATTTACATTTATTTTTCTTTATAATTTATCACTTTTTCTCACTTTTTACTGACGTTTTTCTACGTTTTTTTCTTTTCAATTAATCATTTTTTCTCACTTTTCTTTTGACGTTCTTTCGCTTTTTTCAAATGATCCTTTTTTTTTATTTCAGTTTTATCTTCTCTTTATAATTTAAACCGTTTTTTTCCCATTTTTTTATGAACATTGTGGTCTTCTATTCAATTTATCTTTTTTCTCTCATTTTTTAAATTAACGTTTTTTGTTTTTTTTCTCACTTTTATTTTATCCTATTTTTCTCACTTTTTATTAGCGTTTTTTCTCTCTTTGAATTTCATCATTTTTTTCCCATTTTTTTTATTGTTGTTTCTAATAAATTTACCCTATTTTTTGTAACTTTAACCTTTATTTTAATTTCTATGAGTGAATTTTATTCATACTTTTTTCACACTTTTTAAATTTACGGTTTTTTCCTTTTTTTCTATTTTTCATTTTTTATTTGCTTTCTTCTTTTAAATTTATCTTATCTCTCTCTCTTTTTTTTTTTTTTTTTTTGCTCGGATTTTTCTTACCTTTTCAATTTGTCCTTTCTTCTCGCTTTTTATTGACGTTTTCTCTCTCTCTTTTCAATTTATCCATCTTTTCTCTCACTTTTTATTTCCGTTTTGTTTTCTCTTTTCAATATATCTTCTTTTTTTTCTTACTTTTTATTTTTAGCATTTATTTTCTTTCTTATCAATTTATCCTTTTTTGTTACTTTTTATTAGCATTTTTCTCTCTGTAATTTATCCTTTTTTTTCTCGATTTTATTTGCGTTTTTCTTATCAATTTATCCTTTTTTGTTACTTTTTTGTCATTTTTTTCCTCTCTTTTAAATTTATCCTTTCTCTTAATTTCTAGTTGTTTTTTTTTTCTTTACTTTACTCATTTTTTTTCTTTTTTTCTTCATCATTTTGCTTCGTTTAATCATGCTTAAATATTTTCATTTTCTTTGAAAATAAAATCATTCTTCTTTCAATTTAACGCACCATTCCTTTTTTACTTCACGCTTTGTCTTTGTCTTTCCGCTTTCGGCCTTGCATCTTCTTTTTTTTTTTTTTTTTCTCATTTAACCTTTTGCTTTTCCTTCCTTTTCTCCTCTCTTCACCAACGTACTCTTTCTATTCATATCGCATCCTTTCTTTCCTTCCTTCTAAATTCGTTGCCCTTCGTGAGCCATTATTAACACTTTCAAATTCGCCAATCACCTATATGCTTAACCTTTCACTCTCCAACATCACTTCCATCTATTAGTTTTTATCTCGTCATGCGCATTGGCGTAATCTTGTTTTTTTCCCTATTTTACATCTTATCTTGCAGAATAATTATGATTTCAATCGCGCCCTCCAAATCCCCTAGAAATGCTTATTTCTGACGAAACCATTTCTTGTCTGTTTTTTTTTTTTATTTTTATTTATTTTTTTATTCCCCTTTTTCTTTATTGGCTATTAGCATAGTTGCTTTGATGCCTTTCTCCCCTATCGTCTGTCCAATTTCTTGTCTTTAGATTCTCACTCAACATTTTCTCCTGGAACTTTAGATTTATTATTTTTAGTTTATCTATACTGTCCTATTTCGCTGAAGTGTTTTTCGCTCAGTGGCGCTACAGAGTTTTTCTTTCATATTCTTCATGTTTTTTCTTCTTTTTTTTTCCCCCCACCTTTTTAGACAACTTTATTTTCTCGTTTGATTCCGAGACCATCATATTACTACCATTTCTTTGCCTCGCGTTTTTCTTTCACACTTTGAAGACATTCTTTAAGGTCTTTTTCCAAATGTGCATTTCTTTCTATATGCATTTATTTCTTACTCAGTCTGCATTTATTCCATTGCACTCGACACTTAAATTCTATTCTTCTCCTTCTTCTATCTTTTCTTACATCCTTTCTTTTTCTCTCTTTTCCTTTCTTTCTTTCTTTCTTCTCTCTTTCTCTCTTTCTTTCTTTCTTTCTTTCTTTCTCAATCTGCATTTACTTCATTTCTTCTCGACGCTTTCTATTCTTTCTTCTTTTATCCTTTCTCACATTCTTTCTTTCTTTTTTTTCTCTCTCGCTTTCTTTCTTTTTATCAAGGCAATCACTCCATTTCTTTTCGACTATTACTTTCTATTCTTTTCTTTCTTTCTATTCTTTTCTCTTCCTTTCTTCCTTTCTTTCTCAGTCTGCATTTACTCAATTCTTCTTGACTCTTTCTATTCTATTCTCTTCTTTCTTCTATCCTTTGTCAGTTCCTTTTTTTCTTTTTTTCTCTCTCTCTCTTTTTCTCTCTTTTCTCAATCTGCACTCCATTTCTTTTTCCTTCTTACTTTCTATTCTTCTATTTCTTCTATATTTTCTTACATTCTTTCTTTTTTCTCTCTCACTTTCTTTCTTTTTTCTCTCTCACTTTCTTTCTTTCTCTTTTCTCTCTCACTTTCTTTCTTTCTTTCTTTCTTTTTCTTTCTCAATTTGCACTTCATTTTTTTCGACTTTTACTTTGTATTCTTTTCTTCTCTTCTTTGTTTCTTTTTTATCTTTTATCTTTCTTTCCTTTTTCTTTCTCATTCTAAACTTACTCCATTTCTTCTCGACTCTTACTGTCTATTGTTTTCTTTCTCTCTTTCTTTCTTTCTTAATACGCAGTTGCTCCATATCTTCTAAAGTCTTTTCTGTCTTTCTTTTTTCTCAATCTGCACTTATTCCATTTTTCTCAACCCTTACTTTCTATCCTTCCTTCCTTCCTTCCTTCCTTCCTTCCTCCCTTCCTTCCTTCGTTGATACGCAGTTACTCCATATCGTCTCGAGTTTTACTTTCTATCCTTTCTTTCTTTCTTTCTTCTCTCTTTCTCTCTTTCTTTCTTTCTTTCTTTCTTTCTCAATCTGCATTTACTTCATTTCTTCTCGACGCTTTCTATTCTTTCTTCTTTTATCCTTTCTCACATTCTTTCTTTCTTTTTTTTCTCTCTCGCTTTCTTTCTTTTTATCAAGGCAATCACTCCATTTCTTTTCGACTATTACTTTCTATTCTTTTCTTTCTTTCTATTCTTTTCTCTTCCTTTCTTCCTTTCTTTCTCAGTCTGCATTTACTCAATTCTTCTTGACTCTTTCTATTCTATTCTCTTCTTTCTTCTATCCTTTGTCAGTTCCTTTTTTTCTTTTTTTCTCTCTCTCTCTTTTTCTCTCTTTTCTCAATCTGCACTCCATTTCTTTTTCCTTCTTACTTTCTATTCTTCTATTTCTTCTATATTTTCTTACATTCTTTCTTTTTTCTCTCTCACTTTCTTTCTTTTTTCTCTCTCACTTTCTTTCTTTCTCTTTTCTCTCTCACTTTCTTTCTTTCTTTCTTTCTTTTTCTTTCTCAATTTGCACTTCATTTTTTTCGACTTTTACTTTGTATTCTTTTCTTCTCTTCTTTGTTTCTTTTTTATCTTTTATCTTTCTTTCCTTTTTCTTTCTCATTCTAAACTTACTCCATTTCTTCTCGACTCTTACTGTCTATTGTTTTCTTTCTCTCTTTCTTTCTTTCTTAATACGCAGTTGCTCCATATCTTCTAAAGTCTTTTCTGTCTTTCTTTTTTCTCAATCTGCACTTATTCCATTTTTCTCAACCCTTACTTTCTATCCTTCCTTCCTTCCTTCCTTCCTTCCTTCCTCCCTTCCTTCCTTCGTTGATACGCAGTTACTCCATATCGTCTCGAGTTTTACTTTCTATCCTTTCTTTCTTTCTTTCTTTCTTTCTTTCTTTCTTTTGAAGTTAACTACTTGCATTTTTTTTTCTCTATCTTCGTCTTTCTCTACCTCCTCCCAATACCACTATTACTCTGTCTTTATCTCTTATGCGTCCTCAGGAATTCTTTTTATAGTCAACATCATCATCATCAGCCACATCATTATGAGTTCCGTATTTTTGCCATCTCTTTCTCTCTCTCTCTTTCTCTCTCTCTCTTTCATCTCCCGGTTTAAAAATATCCTCAAACACGTGAAAGTTATTGCTTTCATTTTAAATAAAAACGTAGTAGTAGTAGTAGTAGTAGTAGTAGTAGTAGTAGTAGTAGTAGTAGTAATAATAATAATAATCGTCATCATCTTTTAACTAGCATTTCCTCTTTTTCTATTTTATCCACCTCGTTCTCTAATTCTAGCACTGGCTGGTTTGCTCATTCTCTCACACTGCCATCTTCTTCTTTTTCGGATTTCAGTCTATCTTATCATTACTTCGTTTATTCATTGAGAAAACCATTCCAGCCCCACTCTCCGCTGCCATAACACACCCATCCGAACATCAGCATCATTCCACTCAATGAAGTGTTCCCAATATCTTTTGCGATTAATGATTGTATTAGCGGGTCTCAGACTCATTCTGACCCACAGCGACGGTCAGCACACGTCAACATGCGCCTTTCCGCTTGTGGCCGGAAGGTCCGCCTGAATTTTTCCATCTGAATACAATTTAATAGAATTTAATCACAGTCTTAACCGGAAGTAGAATCTTACGTCGACTTCTGGCCTCGTGATTCTCCTCCACAAACCCTCGGTCGGCAAAGCGATTTAGAAACGCGTACATCTGCATGTGAGAGGATCCCCTCGGGAGAGACTGGGCCCGACTGGAAAGGGATCAAGGTTAATTGTCTCGGCAAAGAGGATAGGCAAAGGAAATATAGGAAAACGAAATAAGATGGAACCGGAACCACAAGAGGTTTCCCCAACAGACGAGCTGGCAATCGAAGAGAACTGCTTACGACAAGCATTTATTAAAAGCAAACATCATCGAAGAGACAGGTAAAAAATATAAAGACAGCCATGATTATAAGCATACATATATATATATACATACACATACATACATAGGCACATACATACAGAGACACACACACATAAACACTTACACACGTCTCTCTCTCACTGTATATCTCTCTCTCTCTGTATATATATATATGTGTGTGTGTATATATATATATATATATATATATATATATATATATATATATATTAAAAATAAAAATAGGTCTGAGTTAATCCATTTCCCAAAATAGACAATATAAATTAAAAACAAAATATATCTCCCCTCTCTCTTTCTCTGCCTCTCTCTCTTTCTCTCTCTCTCTCTCTCTCTCTCTCTCTCTATATATATATATATATATATATATATATATATATATATATATATATATGTATGTATATATATATATATATATATTAAAAATAAAAATAGGTCTGATTTAATCCATTTCCCAAAATAGACAAAATAAATTAAAAAGAAAATATATCTCCCCTCTCTCTGTCTCTGTCTCTGTCTCTCTCTCTCTCTCTCTCTCTATATATATATATATATATATATATATATATATATATATATATATATATATATATACACACATATTCATATATATATATATATATATATATATATATATATATATATATATATATATATATATATATATATACCGACACAACCGAACTTACGCTCTGAATAACTAGCTAAAAACACGCATACAATAAAATAAATTTTAAAATCCATAGCCCATATACATAGTTTTAATACCCTACAAAAATTGATAACCCTTTATGAAGTCGTCAAATAACAAACGTTACGGCCCTTTCATATACACAAATCCCTTTCATAAAGAGATATAATAAAAGAATAAAATAAAAATAAATAAATAAATCTCCGTAGACGCTCAAGCCAGACTATGCGAAAACTTCCTCCGTCATAAATTTAGCCACCCCCACCTTACCGTGACCCGGCATCTATGAAAGTAACTCTATACTGATACAAATTATTAACACCCCACTCCTGCCGATTCTAAACAATCCGCCCTTGATGTTACCATGGAAATTTTTGATTTCAATTCTGACCATACTATTAAAACTCGTAAATTTCAGAAATAAGTCATTCCCAAAAAAATTTCGCTTGAAGATGGAACAGAGCCTACTTTAACTCAAGTTAATTCAAATATTATTTTGAAGTTTTCGGCTCTTGTTTTGAAACATGAGACCTCTTATGTAGCGAGGTGGAATCATATTTTTAAATAAATAATTATATTTATGCTCTACTTTCGTATCGAGCACTATTTTTTTAAAATAATTACAAAAATACTAAGGAACTTTGGATTATTTACCAAACCAGTTTCTTTTCTATTTTCTACAATATTTTCACACATATTGGCTCCCGAATTAAGGTCGAGCACTCTGAACCTTTATTGATTTTTTAAAACAACTTCTTTAAAAATATGGAAAAAGTTAATTTCGGGATTTCTCTGAAAAACATTCCACATACAAACAAACGGAATTATTTCGTTAAACTTTTGCAAAAAACAGAGGAATTAATCAGAAGGATGAGATGGAAGGAATACTTCTACTTTCGTGGGAATAACTCAACCGATAAAGAACGCGAAGTTTACGGCTTTAAAAGTGAAAGAGTCGCACCATTCAACAAACAACTATACGAATTTGAAAAAGACCTACTCAACCTTACCAACAACATCTCCTTTCAAAATAAGAAAAACCACTTCCAAAAACAGCTAGACCAAATAGTTAAAGGCATTAATGATTGTGACAAAATATTAGTTAAGTCGGACAAAACCGGCAACTTCTACAAATTGTCTGTTGACGACTACAAAAACTTAATTAAAAAAAACATAACAAGGACTTATAAAAAAGCTTGCAACAACAACATAAACATGGTTGACAGCATAAACAGAGCAAGTAAAAAAATAACTGATAAATTTAAAATTAGCGATAGAGTAGGCAAACTTGCAGAAAGGGAATGTTACGTAACCCTTAAGGACCATAAGCCTGACTTTCTGGAAAACCCGACCACAAGGATAATTAACCCTACCCGACCCGATATAGGAAAGATCAGCAAAAGGATCCTGGAAAAAATTACTTACCAAATAAAAAAACAACTCAAATTAAAATTATGGATCAATACTAAAGATGTCATCAATTGGTTCAACAATATTGACGATAAAACAAATTGCACCTTACTACAGTTCGATATCGTGGACTACTACCCATCAATTTCGAAGGATCTTTTTACGACTGTCCTGGACTTTGCTGCTGTATATTCTAACCTGACAAAGGAAGAAACCGACATAATCCTCAGCGCAAAAAAATCCGTCCTCATTCATAATGGGGAGAAATGGATAAAAAACAATAACGACCTGTTTGACATCACAATGGGATCACTAGACTCTGCAGAGTCTTCTGACTTGGTTGGTCTTTTAATATTGTACAACCTAACGGCACACCGCGAGATTAATATCCAGGACATCGGACTGTATAGAGATGACGGGCTCATGGTGGTGAGGAGTTCCACTAGCTTTAAGATAGAGAAGATCCGTAAAATTATGTTTAGTGAATTTAAAAATCTTAACTTAAAGATAACAGTCTCTTCTAAATTGAAAAAGGTACACTTCCTCGACGTAACCCTAGACTTACCGAGCAACACGTACCAACCTTATAGAAAACCAAATGCTAACCCCTTATATATACACCCGAAGTCAAACCACCCTCCATCCACAATTAAACATATACCCTCATCAATAGAAAATAGAATTAGCAGTAACTCCGCTAACAAAGAAATATTCCACCAACGTAACGACTTCTATGACACTGCCCTAAAAAGTAGTGGTTATAAAAATGCTAACATTAAATATAGGGACAATTGCAATAACCAAAAGAAAAAAAAAACAGGAAAAGAAACATCATTTGGTATACACCTCCGTTCAACCAAATGGTTAGTATTAAACTAGGACAGAAGTTCTTAGCTCTAATCGATAAACACTTTCCCACCAAAAGTAGGCTTAGTAATATATTCAATAAGAACACACTAAAATTGAGTTACAGCTGCACTGAAAATCTAGAAGGTATAATAAGAAGACACAATAATAATATCCTGAACAAACCCCCTTACCTGAACAGTTTTAATAACTCTACACTTAAATCAGATAATGATAGGGAACAATTATGCGATTGTAGAAACCCGGTAGACTGCCCATTAGAAAATAAGTGCTGCATCAAATCTGTGGTATACCAATGCACTATATCATCCACGGAGAACCCTAACAATAATATGATATACATTGGGTCCACGAAAAATGCCTTTAAAACCAGATGGAGGCAGCATAAATGCTCCTTCAACAACATAAACTTAAGACATCAGACCTCTCTATCTAAATATTTTTGGCACCTGAAAGAAAAAAATAGGACACCTAAAGTAAAATGGAAAATCATTAACAGGACTAGAACTTGCAAAACTTGGGATGACCCATGCCCTTTGTGCCTCCATGAGAAACTACACATTATTAAGCTTCTAAACAATAAAAACCTATTAAACAACAGGCAAGAATTAACGGTTTTCTGCCGACACAACCGAACTTACGCTCTGAATAACTAGCTAAAAACACGGATACAATAAAATAAATTTTAAAATCCATAGCCCATATACATAGTTTTAATACCCTACAAAAATTGATAACCCTTTATGAAGTCGTCAAATAACAAACGTTACGGCCTTTTCATATACACAAATCCCTTTCATAAAGAGATATAATAAAAGAATAAAATAAAAATAAATAAATAAATCTCCGTAGACGCTCAAGCCAGACTATGCGAAAACTTCCTCCGTCGTAAATTTAGCCACCCCCACCTTACCGTGACCCGGCATCTATGAAAGTAACTCTATACTGATACAAATTATTAACACCCCACTCCTGCCGATTCTAAACAATCCGCCCTTGATGTTACCATGGAAATTTTTGATTTCAATTCTGACCGTACTATTAAAACTCATAAATTTCAGAAATAATTCATTCACAAAAAAATTTCGCTTGTAGATGGAACAGAGCCTACTTTAACTCAAGTTAATTCAAATATTATTTTGAAGTTTTCGGCTCTTGTTTTGAAACATGAGACCTCTTATGTAGCGAGTTGGAATCATATTTTTAAATAAATAATTATATTTATGCTCTACTTTCGTATCGAGCACTATTTTTTAAAAATAATTACAAAAATACTAAGGAACTTTGGATTATTTACCAAACCAGTTTCTTTCCTATTTTCTACAATATTTTCACATATATATATACATATATATATATAAACTTCAAAATAGTCTTATTGACGTTGCATATTATGTATATTAACTAATATATATATATATATATATATATATATATATCTATATATATTAGTTAATATACCTAATATCCAACGTCAATAAGACTATTCGGGGTTTCATGAATTTAATGCAATCTTCAGGTGTGGAGATTCTGACCGTTATCTGTCGCGTTCTTCTTCTGATGAATCAAAATTGTGATTACAAACTTACCTGTTTAAAATATAGAATTAACGATTTATAATTCATATCGTCCAAATTCATGAGTTCGAAAGTCGACGAATTAAGTAATAAGAACTAATAAACAAAACAATTTTTAAAAATTGAATTTGGATTCCAAAGTGAACATTATATCAAGCGGGGTAACTCTTGTTTTTTAGTATAAGTAACTCTCCGATATAAATTATTAATATTTAATTCTATATTTTAAATAGTCAAGTTTATACAAATAATTTTGAATTATCATCACGAGAACGCGAGAAATAACGGTTACAATACACACGAGAAATTGCCTTAAAATCTGAGTAGTGTTATCGACGGTGGATATTATGTATATTCACATAGATATTAATAGCTCTGTTTCATGACATTGAGCACTCTATGTATAACACCTGAGGAAGAAATATACTTACGTACGTGCAAGTATTTCTGCATATATGAACATTTTTATCCTATGCATTCTTATATATTCAGTTGTGTGGATATGAGTTTGTGACATTGAGTTTCACGCTTTTGCGCTAATCAGAGTTTGCCTGAAATCCATTGTCACAAACTCTATACAACTGAATATGTTAACTCCTCAAAGTACTAAGCATATATATATATATATATATATATATATATATATATATATAAATTCATGAATCATTCATACAAAAAACAAATATAGAGGTTAATGATTTAAATGGCGAGAATACATTGTAATTATTGAACAATATAGTTCATGCCATATTCACGGAAAATCTACCAGTAAAAAAGAATTCTCTTATTGCTATATTAGTACAAAAACGCTCAACCTTAAAATTTAAATTCAAACTCAGCGTTGCGACCGCACGTTCCAAAACAATAACACATTTCTCATAGCATTTTTTCGGATTACATTTCTATTTTCGTTGTCCTCTTATTACTGAGAAGTAAAAACAAGAACAAGATCTGATGATGTCGGTAGACGAAAGCTTGTAAAAAATTAAAAAGATCTTATGCAACTGGAATTTATAAACAGGGATCATATCATTCATATACGGGTTCGGAGTTGGTGTATCTTATTTATGTGTTTGCGACGATGCGACAGAAAATATTTGTTGGGGGATGATGACATTGTGTTCGTCATTAGGTCGATTTGCAGCCATATTAAATCTTTGTACATAACCTCTTGTTTTTCATTCGAACTGTAGAAGGACTAAAACTGAAGACGAGACCGTCTAGAAGGAAAATGGGAAAAAATTCTTCCATCTTTCTCTGTAGTACATGGCATTTCACAGATCGTATAGAAAAACGAAGATATCGTGAGCTATGTATGACTGTATCCTGATGGAAGGTAGCATTTTAAAAAAGGGATCATTAAAAAAAAAAAACAGTTATATATGAACACTGACATTTATAGTGGAAGTTCCAATATCCTATAGGTGAATTATAGAAAATGATTGAATGAACAGAAAGTGTTATGAGCTCGTAGAGTCACAATGATGTAGACTGATCCATGATGAATTGTATAATATCGACAGTCGAAAAGGCGCCATTTTGTCGTCGAGGTCAGTACGCAAAAATTGTGTTGAATTCATTTTTTATTCCCTTAAACTAACAACACTGTAAGATTTCCCCAAATCAAAATATTAAGCCAAGTATTCGTATGATATTCTAAAGCAACCAAATATCAATTTGTTCCTATAGCTTGGCGCCAAATTTGTTTAGAAATATCTAAACTGTTCGCGATATACACCCGCTTTTAATCCAGTAGATATAACTGTCTTCGAGTGAATGCAGCTAGTAGGTCCTAGCAAGGACAATCCTCCTTCGAAACTCGTCGGCTGGCGCTACAGAATCACAAACAAAGAACTGTATCAAATAAGAGAAACCGCATCACTTGAGGACTATCAACAAAAGCAACAACTAAATTTGATATCAGAGGTAACGCAAAAAGAAAATAAAAACACAATAAAAATGTTGACATTCCACACCCCATGGAACAAAAGGTTAGGAAGGAAAACGCCATCAATAGAGAAAAGAGTGATAACGTCTGCTGGATTTGAGAAACGTATTTTACCGAAATATTGTTTGAAGGGAAGCATTTCATAATTTGGAACCGAGAGTAGCACAGGCTGATCGGTCTAAAAATACCGAATGTTTCCTTATAAGGAAACGGCTAGCCTCACCATTACCATAATCTGCCTAAGGGAGAAAAAGGTATAGAAGGAAGTGGACACAATGGTCTCAGTTGGAATATGAAACTAGCCATTTCGATTTTCCACGCAGATAACCGGAGAGAATTATCTGTCACATAGATAGATAGATAGATAGATAGATAGATAGATAGATAGATTTTAACAGACTGCGATAGATAGATATATAGATTTTCACAGACTTAGATAGATAGATAGATAGATAGATAGATAGATAGATAGATGTATTTTAATAGACTGCGATAGATAGACAGATAGATAGATAGATAGATAGATTTTAACACACTGAGATAGATAGATAGATAGATAGATAGATAGATAGATTTTAACAGACTGCGATAGATAGATATATAGATTTTCACAGACTTAGATAGATAGATAGATAGATAGATAGATAGATAGATAGATAGATAGATAGATAGATAGATGGATGGATGGATGGATGGATTTAAACAGACTGCGATAGATAGATAGATAGATAGATAGATAGATAGATAGATAGATAGATAGATAGATAGATAGATTTTAACACACTGCGATAGATAGATAGATAGATAGATAGATAGATAGATAGATTTTAACAGACTGCGCTAGATAGATATATAGATTTTCACAGACTTAGATAGATAGATAGATAGATAGATAGATAGATAGATAGATAGATAGATAGATAGATGGATGGATTTTAACACTGCGATAGATAGATAGATAGATAGATAGATAGATAGATAGATAGATAGATAGATAGATAGATTTTAACACACTGCGATGGATAGATAGATAGATAGATAGATAGATAGATAGATAGATAGATAGATAGATAGATAGATTTGGATGCATTGAGAGGCTGACTCGCAAAGTCTTTGCATATTTCGTGTTAAGTCTATTTCAGGCCCCAATAAGCACCAACTAGAAACCTTCATCCACACAGTTTTAACCGGCTATACGGTGTAAGACAGAGAGAGAGAGAGAGAGAGAGAGAGAGAGAGAGAGAGAGGGGCCGAGAAACTGGCAGAAATGCGATGAGATCTGGCGATTTAAATGGACACATTAAAACCCGAATGTAGAAATGTCCCTTTTTCCGTGGCGATTGCTTGATGAAATAACCGGGTACGACCTGTAGCCAAATATTTGAGCCCGAAACACACAGAAGAGACCGTATTTTACTTCATTTACTGGCCAGCTTTTCTTTCTCGGACGTTGAAAACATGATTGCCATTAAGAAACTTTCACGATATGGACGGCAGCAGTCGAACGCAAACGATGATTTGATTCATATCAACGAGATTCAACGAGATTCACGCAGCAAACTTCTCTTCGGCAGATTGGTAGATTTGATTTCTGGAGAACGCCAGAAAATGAAAGTGGAACAAAATGGGAAGAAAGAAAGAAAAGAAAACAAGAAAGAAAGAAATGAAGAAAAGATGAGCGAGAAAAAAAAGAAAGGGTGACAAATGAGAATATTATAGAGAGAGTGAGTGAAAATGGAGAGGCTAGCGAGAGAAATGGGCGAGAAGAGGGGGGAGATAACATAATAAAATGGTAGGAAAGAGTGAGAAGGAGAAAGAGAGAAATAGTGATGACGAAAGAGAAAGAGACAGAAAAAGCACGAGAGAAAGAACTACAAGGAGATAGGAAGAGACAAAATTGGATTGAGTGAATGAAAGGAACGAGATATTGGGAGAGGCATCAGAAAAACAAACTTTGAGGTCATACTAAGCAAGACCGAATAGATAGATAGATAGATATGAACAAAAATAGATAGATAGATAGATAGATAGATAGATAGTTAGATAGATATGAACAAAAATAGATAGATAGATAGATAGATATGAACAAAATAGATAGATAGATATGAACAAAAATAGATAGATAGATAGATATGAACAAAATAGATAGATAGATATGAACAAAAATAGATAGATAGATAGATAGATAGATATGAACAAAAATAGATAGATAGACAGAGAGATAGATAGATAGATAGATAGATAGATAGATAGATATGAACAAAAATAGATAGATAGATAGATAGATAGATAGATATGAACAAAAATAGATAGATAGATATGAACAAAAATAGATAGAAAGATAGATATGAACAAAAATACATAGATAGATAGATAGATAGATAGATATGAACAAAAATAGATAGATAGATAGATAGATATGAACAAAAATAGATAGATAGATAGATAGATATGAACAAAAATAGATAGATAGATATGAACAAAGATAGATAGATATGAACAAAAATAGATAGATAGATAGATATGAACAAAGATAGATAGATAGATATGAACAAAAATAGATATATATATAGAGAGATAGATAGATAGATAGATAGATAGATAGGAACAAAAATAGATAGATAGATAGATATGAACAAAAATTGATAGATAGATAGAGAGAGAGATAAAGAGATAGATATGAACAAAAATAGATAGATAGATATGAACAAAGATAGATAGATAGATAGATAGATAGATAAAGAGATAGATATGAACAAAAATAGATAGATAGATATGAACAAAGATAGATAGATAGATAGATAGATAGATAGATAGATAGATAAAACAGACTGTGACAGATGAATAGATATGAACAAATAGAAGTTTTAACGCTGTTTTAACATATGTCCATAACCTCACATAGATAGATAGATAGATAGATAGATAGGTAGATAGACAGACAGATAGATAGATATGGACAAAAAATGGCAGGTAGCTAGCCAGAGAGATAGATAGAAAAATTCAATTTTTCAGCATCCAATTCTATTATTTACCAACCGATATATTTTAAACAAAAACTTTGTTTATGGACCAAACGGCACATTTTCTACCAATCAATTCGTTTATTGACCAAACGACAGATTCTCCACCAATCAATTCGTTTGTCAACCGAGCGACACATTTTCCACCAATCATTTTGTTTATATACCAAACGATTAATCATTCATCAGTCAATTCGTTTATCTACCAAACAATATATTTTCCTCAAAATAATTCGTTATTCGACCAAACGACACATTTTCCATCCCTCAATTTGTTTTTCGATGGGAGGATAGATTTTTTCATCAATCAATATATCTATCTACCATACGACATATTTGCCGCCAATCAATTTGTTATCTAACATGCATTTAGCTTAAATGTTCATAATGTGCAATTAATAAACTCTAAACACTTTAAATATCTCGTTCAGGTTTAACAAATTTACTCTAGGAAATAAATATTAGGTTGGTGCAAAAATAATGACGTAATAATGTCGTTTTTTGACGTATTGTTTAACGTCAAAAAACGACATTATTACGTCATTATTTTTGCACCAACCTAACAATTGAACAAGGAATAGGTTACGCGTGGGATAATTTTGTCCAACAATGCAAGATCCTACAAAGCGAATAGAAAATATAATAGCTGTCCACACATATCCAATGATTCTCGTCGACTTGGACTGTTAGACAATCCCTACTGCAGACCCCTGCTCAGGCACTTTTCTGTTTGTTCAACACCCACAGAGACCACCTATACTGTAACTACGCTGAGCAGGCATTAGTTACAGTTTCTGAGAGAGAGCGCTTTATCTAGCGTGATCAACAATCTGGAAAATGCCAGCACCCTGAAACCCTCGGTCACGATGACTTGTGACTTCGTGCCAAACACAACCACCGACGGCTCCAAAATAATTCCGTCTACCTAAATTCACTGAGAAAGCTCGTGTTTTTTGAGGCGCTTACTGCACGCAGACAACCACCGCAGACAAATAACATCAAGAAATCACCCTCCTGGCAAATCGACAAACGTGTGATTCGAACCCGGGCATCAGTCTGAAAGCGAACCATACGGCCATGTCATAACAGATCATGTTCTTAAATGTCCTTGTTTGATTTAGATTCTCATATGTGTGGCCTCCAGTTTTGATAAAGAATTAAGAATTATTTTCCATTCTCCAGCCTCTCTCTCCCTTTCACAGTGGGTATGAACAGAATATGTTTTCTTTGTAAAAAATCAGTTTGCAGATCAGGTTTCATTGATGTATTTTTGTAAAGAGGGTTTTTCTCGAGAGTCAAATGTATTGCTGGTAATATTTTTTTTCAAAAATGTATTACTGGTATTTTTACTACAAAAATCCATTTTTATACTTTCATAGTGTTTTGGGAATAATATAGCTAGGACCTTAGTAGGTGATACCACTCCCAGGTCAGGGTGGTCTTGGGAACAGAAATAATTAAGAAGAGACTCAACACTCCTCAAAACATTCCGATAAGAATCCTTGCTGCCGGATATAGTTTATCACCATACCCAGGACACAATAATGTTTTAACATAAAAGTTATATTAAATGTGTTCTATATTAAAAAAATAAAGCACTGTATTTTCAGTATATCCCTCATGGTAATATATTATATGAAATCGTTACGCTGTTAACGCCATATGTAGTGGATCCGGGTTTCTCACCAGTTGGAACTTCAACCCAGAGACAATAACTTCAGCAAGGTTCGACCCTAGCAGTCTGTATCTGTACATAGGTCTGAACTACTGGCAGTGTATCCAGAGCCTGACAGCCCTGGATATACTGCATACGGCATTGCTGAGCAGAAGGTCTATCTAGTCTGAAACGGCAATCAATCGGAGGGTTCGCGCGATGGAACCGACCACGTCTCCATCAGATATGACGTCATCTATTGCTTCTTCCAAAAGTCGAAAGTGCTCGAACGAACTACATTCCTTGATACCGCCAGATCCAGCCTAGGAGCCGTCATGGCACTTACACAGTAGGAAACCATCCACATTCCTTTCTTATTCCATCGCCGAGAAGTTAGTTCTACTGGAACAGCTTCTTACCGCGAATCACTGCTCAATGGAACCGACTCCAAAGAGGATGTTTCCCTGATTATTAAAAATCTTAACCTGTTCTAGTCTAGAGTTAACCGTTATCTCCCCTTCTTATCCATATAAACTCTCCCTTAACATAACCCTCTAACTCAAGTGGCCCCCGGGCCGTGTAAAGAGTGAACCTTACTGTAAAAAATGGCGTCCAACCTGCATCGGCAATGTGTAAGCTAAAATCATTCTATTTGGTTGGTGCAAAAATAATGTCGATTTCTCACATATGTTACTATGTGAGAAAACGATATTATTTTTGCACCAACCTAATACAAAAATTTTCTGAGATCAGCCATTAAAATGGCTTTCGATGTAGTAAAGCGAATCGAATCGAATCTCAGATACTGTGTGTTTATAAATACACTAAAATTCAAGGCTTAGTGGGAGAATCTCCGACAGACGACAATTCAGCCGGGTTTCGATCCTAGCTAGAGGCAACGGGACGTCTAACCACAATGATGAGCTGTGATACAGAGAAACAGTCTGTCTGTGGATGACAATATATATATATATATATATATATATATATATATATATATATATATATATATATATATATATATAAATGTTTCCTTAACCGTAGTACGTTATCTGTCGCTTTTAATAAAATATGCATAAATGAAGGATTGCTGCCTAAATACGATATATATATATATATATATATATATATATATATTGAACGTTCACTTTCTGACCATGAGACACGGGTTCCAATTCACAGCATGGCCGATTTGTTAGGGAGTTGACCTTGATGTTATCGATCAGCGGGGAAGCAATCCCAGTCAATCCCTTTTGAAAGTGCCTATATATATATATATATATATATATATATATATATATATATATATATATATATATATACCTCATAACACATTATGTTCTTAAATGGCCTAGTCTGAACCGAGAATCTATCTCATTTGAATGGAAGGCATTGCGTTCAATATGTACCGGAAATATATAAACTATAACCTTTCTGCAGCCATTTTCTGAGATTAATGTTTAAAATGGATTTAAGAAAAGGAATCCTCTACGCATTAATGGTAGTAAATTCTTCAATATATGTTATAGACTTGTTCTACAGAATCCAAAACAAAGAATTTTACGAAATAACTTGAAGACTTCCAAAAGCAGCAACAACTAAAATAGTTTAGCTGGGTTTGTTTAACGGCATATCAATACCTTATGAGTCTTTTAATGTCGAAATTTAATTTCCTTTATGCATACTCATGTATGTGTGGCCACAATTTCGAGGGGCGGTGATATGTATGTTTTATGCCATAGATCTTTTTAGGTTATATATTGGAATACAGTTTGATATCTTTAAGATATTTTAGGATATTACATGGATTAATTTCATGGAAGAGTTGTTTTGTTGATTTCGTTTCGTGGCATATCAAGATCTATGGCTTATTTCATGTCGAAATCTAAATATTTTGAACACAATTTTATGGCTTCAACTAAAAATATCTTTAGCGTAATTGTATGCCTTAAACTACAGATAAAATATATTGCTGGTCATTTTGCTATACAATATATTATTGGTTATTTAAAAAGGTATATAAAATATATTGCTTGTATTTTTAACATAATACTGTATTTTTATACTTTCAAAGATTTTGTTTTAGGGTTGATATTTGCCCATAGCTGGTACCCTAACAGGTGCTACCACACGGAATCAGAGTGGACCTGGTAACAACAGCAATTAAGAAGTGGTTCCAAACTACTCAAAACCTCCCGATCAGAGTTCTTACTGCCGGATGTAGTTTATCGTTATACCCAGGAAGTTATATATATATATATATATATATATATATATATATATATATATATATATATGTATATGTATATGTATATGTACATATATGTGTGTGTGTGTGCGTGTCTGTATTTGAGGGATGACATAAAAGGGCGAAAACATACATATATAGCAATAGAAAGGAAAATCTTGATATGAAGATGGTATTTATCAATCCACCCACGGGGATCGAATGTGGCACAAGGCCTTTTTAATGTGGGTATCTCTGAGCCCGTAGACCCAGCCAAAAATAAATAACCATCTAAACCCTGGGACAGTTCCGTCAACCTCCTCCAACGAAACCCTACCCTTCGGCGGAGCTTCGTCCGGGTTCCTTCCTGCAAGCAGAGAGTTCGACAGACACCCGACCCGGCAGCTCACAAAGCGCAGATACTACACTTTGATCCTAGCCACCGGGCCGAGCGGGTATTCTTTCTTGATATGAAGATGTTTACAGAAAGATTTTTAAAGAAAAGGTTAATAAGGAAACCCCCATTAATACTAGAGAGAGCGATAAAAGTTGATTTAAACAGCTTATTTTTTCTGAAAACCTTTTTCATCAGAAAGATTTTATAAATGTCAACGGCCGGTGGCGATAACTGTTCGGCGAATGAACTCCGAATATGGTTACATTCAACATTACAAACGACATATTTTCTACCAATCAGTTCGTTTATTTACAAAGTTTATCTTCCAACCGAAACATTTTCCACCAATAAATCTCTTATCAACCAAACGAAATATTTTCTGCCAATCAGTTTGTTTATCCACACATTTTTTATCTTCCAAACACCAATCAAAATGTTCATCTACCAAACGATATATTTTCTACCAATATAGTTTGTTTATATACCAAAGGATATATTTTCTGCCAATCACTTCGTTTTTCTACAAATCATTTATATTCCAAATGAAATATTTTCCACCAATCAAATCGTTTATCTAACAAACGAAATATTTTCTGCCAATCAAATCGCTGATCTACCAAACGACATATTTTATACTAATCAGTTTGTCTATCTACCAAAGGACCCATCTGCCAATCACTTCGTTTATCTACAAATCGTTTATCTTCTAAAGGAAATATTTTCAACCAATCAAATCTTTTATCTACCAAACAACATATATTCTACCAATCATTTTGTTTATCTACGATTGGACATATTTTCTGCCAATCAGTTTGTTTATCTACCAAAGGACACATTTTCTGCTAATCACTTCGTTTATCTACACATCGTTTATCTTCCAAACGAAATATTTTCAACCAATCAAATCGTTAATCTACCAAGCAACATATATTTTACCAATCAGTTTCTTTATCTATAAATCGTTTATCTTCCAAATGAAATATTTTCAACGAATCAAATCGTTTATCTACCAGTCCATATATCTTCGTGAGATTTTTTTTTTCTTTTGCATGATTGCCATGCTCTCTGCATTCATTCTCGCTTCATGGAGACCTAGGTAAATAAACACGATATAACGAGAAAAACCTCAACTTTTTTCCGAATCGACCCTGTAACCGTTTTCCCATCGTATCGCTTATTTATTTTTTTTTTAATTTTCTTCAACCGTCTTCGTCTCAATTACCTCAGTCCCCATGGTCTGTCCCGTACGACGTTCTCTTGACGTTTATGAAAGCGTAACTTATCATATTCAGATTTTAGAGAAGCGCTTTGCCCCAAAGTATAATTCTTGTCTCAATGGAGCAAAGAAAAGACACGCATCTTCTGACCGTTTACTTTTGGGATTTCCCTTCCTGACAGCCCTTTTACCCCCACATGTGCCAAATGTTTGGCATTGTTTCACTAACAGAATAGCAATATCTTGCTTCCAAATGCTGATTCTGTTCACTATACAGAGCAAGTGTAAAAATCAACAGGTTCCCTCGCTTTTGTTTGTCAATTCTAGCGTCGATTTCAACGCATCGACAATTCTTTTTGCATCCGAACCGCTAGGCTGCTCAATACATATTAGGAGACGTAATGGATAGTGGCTTGGATTAAGGAATCGGAGAACCGAGTTCGAATTCCAGTCGAATCCATTACATTCACTTACGTGCTAATATTCTTGGAAAGGTATGAATCCCCATCTTCTCACTCCAGCTATGGGTAAAATAGCAGGACAGACTGGGTTCTATAGCCTTGGATGGCAACTGGTCTTGGAGAAGGAAAAACTCTGAATTTAAAACCTGCAAAGGGTCGTTTGGTGACCTTGTGACACGTAGTGCACCAGGTCTCTGTAATCGGCCCTTCAAAAAGTGTGGATGGTCCAACACGAAACCTTGAACACTATAATCAAATCTCATGTGCTATACATGCGGGTTGGGGACCACTTGTGAATTCCAAATTCCCATGAAACTCCAATATTGGAGCCGGCTGAACCCACCTCGTTACAAGAAGAGAAGACACTACATATTATTGTAGAAAACAGCACCACTTTCTCTGGCCTACTATTTAACCAATAGATTCCTGGAAAAGGGTTAATACCTTTTGGAAGGAGCATTAGAATGAATTAAACGAAACAGAATCGAGAGCGAATTGAACTCGGTTCCCTGAATTCACTTTCAATTGAAAATGATGATACAGTTCACTATATTAAATAACTAACATACTAGGAAGAGCGATAACAGTTAATGGACATTAGATGTCTATTTTCCTGAAAAAAAATGTTTTAGAAGATTTTATAAAATTTAATCTTTCCTTTGCAGCTATGGCTGAAATAGTAGAACTTGTATCTGGGAAATATTTTTAATTCTAAAACAAAATAAACAGGTTCTCTCAGTTGTGTTTTCTAGTATCGATACGAACGCATGAGAGCCCAAGAATTCAGTTTAAAATTGGACAGCTAGACTACCGACGCACATGATTTGATTTTAGTGGAGTAGAAAGCAGCCACACCTTTCGAAAGAACTGATAACAAAACGGCACAATGTGATATTAAACCTCCAAAGAGATCTCCTTAATTTAGAATTCAGAGTTTACCTTTTTTTAAGACTATAACCCAAGGCATTTCTATTGAACCCATAGATGTATGAAGACGGATTACTGCCTTTTGCAAGTGGCATTAGCGCAAATTGAATGAAACAGGATTCAACTCGACTCGCTGAATCCATTTTCAGTTTTAATAACTAACATACTAGAAAGAGCGATAACAGATAGTGGATATGAGATGGGTAATTTTCTGAAGAAAAAAAAACTGTTTTAGAAGATTTTAAAAGACTTTATAAATTTCAAACTTCCCCCTGCAGCTATGGGTGAAATAGTAGAACTTGTATCTGAAAATTTTTTTTTATTATTCTAAAAAAAAATAATTACCTCAGTTGTTCTGAATTTTAGTCTCAATTCCAACATATGAGGGCCCAAAAATGTAGTTTAAAATTGGACCGCTAGACTACCGACAAGCATGATTTGATTTTAGGGGAGGAAGAAACTGCAACACTTTTCGAAAAAAAACTTATAATAAAAATGGCACAATATGATTTTAAACCTTCAAAGAGATCTCCTAAATTTTGAACTCATAGTTTACCTTTTCTTAGACTGTAATGCAAAGGCATGAGACCCCCTCTTGCCTTGCAATTTAACCCATAAAGAAGTAAATGCACTTTCAGTGCCGATAATCGTTACAGCGTGCAAGTAAGCCTGACCCAAACCCCGACCCCGACACCGACCACGACTCCGATCCGACCACGACTCCGACTCCGACCCCGACCCCGACTCCGACTCCGACCACGATTCCGACACCGACACCGACCCCGACACTGACCTCGACCCGACCCCAACTCCGACTCCGACTCCGACCCCGACCCCGACTCCGACTCCGACTCCGACTCAGAGCCCGACCCCGACCCCGACCACGACTCCGATCCGACCACGACTCCGACTCCGACCCCGACCCCGACTCCGACTCCGACCACGATTCCGACACCGACACCGACCCCGACACTGACCTCGACCCGACCCCAACTCCGACTCCGACTCCGACCCCGACCCCGACTCCGACTCCGACTCCGACTCAGAGCCCGACCCCGACCCCGACCCCGACTCACGTTGTAAAATCTACCAGCCGGAAAAGAAAATTTTAAAATTCTTTGGGACATCTTTGGCACATATTTTCCACTATTCTCTTATAGGGCCCAAGGACCATAATTTGGAACCGGCTCTACAAGATACAAAGCAGGAAATATTGGGTACACATATAATAATAATAATAATAATAATAATAATAATAATAACAATAATAATAATATCAAAGTCAAAGTTCAAATACTATGAACATGATTCAACAACTGTAATAGAAAACTGCATAAAACCACACCAAATATAAATATGAAGATTTTGAAATAGACACTAACACAATATGGGGGAGACAAGTAAAAAAAAAAAAGACAAAAAAAGTAACAGTTGCAATAGATGTTCTCAGTCTGATGCTGAAAACGAAGAAAAACAAGAAGAAGAA
Source organism: Acanthosepion lycidas (assembly GCA_963932145.1). Classification (NCBI taxonomy): domain Eukaryota; kingdom Metazoa; phylum Mollusca; class Cephalopoda; order Sepiida; family Sepiidae; genus Acanthosepion; species Acanthosepion lycidas. Next base: position 30,403,648 of record OZ010587.1, read on the forward strand.
GAAGAAGAAGAAGAAGAAGAGGAAGAAGAAGAAATAATAGTAAGGAATAACATAAAATTCATAGAAACAAATGAAAAAAATGGGAATGAAGAAGAAAAAGAAGAAATAATATAAAATCAAAGACAAAGAAAAACAAAGTAACGCGTCCCTGATGATGATGAGGATGATGAAGAAGAAGAAGAAGAAAGAAGAGAGAAGAAAAAGAAATAATATCAATAGAGAAGAAGAAAAATAGTAAGAAGTAACATATTGTTCATACAAATAAAGAAAAAAAGAAATGTTCTTGAAGGAGAAGAGAAGGGACAAAAAGAAGAAGAAAAAAAGAAGAAAAAGAAGAAGAAAAAGAAGAAGAAAAAGAAGAAGAAGAGAAAAAGAAAAAGAAGAAATAATATAAAATCAAAGACAAGTAAAGAAAAACAACGTAATGCGTCGCTGATAAAGAAGAAGAAGAAGAAATAACATCTCTTAAAGACTAATAAAGAAAAGTATGAAACACTTTTCTGAAGAAGAAGAAGAAGAAGAAGTGGAGGAAGAAGAAGAAGAAGAAGAAGAAGAAGAAGAAAAAGAAGAAGAAGAATTGGAGTAAGAAGAAGAAGAAGAAGACGAGGAGGAGGAAGAAGAAGAAAAAGAAGAAGAAGAAGAAATAACATCTCTTAAAGACTAATAAAGAAAAGTATGAAACACTTTTCTGAAGAAGAAGAAGAAGAAGAAGAAGAAGAAGAAGAAGAATTGGAGTAAGAAGAAGAAGAAGAGGAGGAGGAGGAGGAGGAAGAAGAAGAAGAAGAAGAAGAAGAAGAAGAAGAAATAACATCTCTTAAAGACTAATAAAGAAAAGTATGAAACACTTTTCTGAAGAAGAAGAGGAGGAGGAGGAAGAAGAAGAATTGAAGTAAGAAGAATAAGAGGGGGAGGAGAAGGAGGAAGAAGAAGAAGAGGAGGAGGAGGAGGAAGAAGAAGAAAAAGAAGAAGAAGAGGAGGAGGAGGAGCAGGAGCACCTTGACAAAATTTAAAGATCGAGAAATAAAACTGAGTGACGCGTGGACCATGGTGACGACGAAAACACTTGATGCTCTCAATAGATGCTCTCAATCTGCTTAAGAACGGCTTGGGAAATATGCAATAATAGCAAAATATTCCAAGTTAGATTACGATACAAAATGTCTTGAAGGTCGTTCACCTTTCCATTGCGCATATATTAAGAAGGACTAACAACTATCCTCTAACTGTATGCCCCAGGTCCAAGGGTTCGATACGACTCCACGAACGAACGAAATACGGAAAAAATTCCGAAGAAGTGAATGATCTTCCTAAAAAGTACAAAAGGCAATGGTAATAGGTGATCTTGGAATATAATAGCTTAATTTAGATGCGACACAAGGCCATTAGTACAGAGCACCTAATGACGACCGAACTTACTAATTGATCTAGCGAGACAGTCTTATTAATCATTCAGTTATCTCCCTTTAGTAACTCAACACGCCATGTTTTTATTCGCCTCTACTGTGGCCAGGTATTGAACTCACAACTCTTTGGGTCAAGTCACTGGATTAATTTAACCAACGCTTTTATTCACTAGGCCATGTGTCACATTGCGAGCTTAAAACCTGGGCATCTCTGAAATATAGACAAGGAGGACAAATCATTATAGTTGCTCCGAACCCTCAGCTGCAGGAGTGAAAAAAAAAAATAATTAAGAAAACAAAAAATAAACACTCTGATTGATGATAATGATTTTTATAATAATTAGATTAATATTAGGTTGGGGCAAAAATAATGTCGTTTTCTCACATATGTTACTATGTGAGAAAACGACATTATTTTTGCACCAAACTAATATTAATAATTATTATTTGTATAATGATTAAATTATTATTAATAATAATAATAATAATATGTATAAAAATTAGATTATTAATAATAATAATTTTTATAATGATTAAATTAATAATAATAATAATTTGTATTATAATTACATTAATAATAATAATAATAATAATTTCTATAAAGATTAGATTAATTAGCATAATTTTATAATAATTAGATTAATAATAATTTGTATAAAAATTAGATTATTAATAATAATAATTCATAATAATTAGATTATTATTAATAATAATAATAATTTATAATAATTAGATTAATAATAATAATTTGTATAATAATTAGATTAATAATAATATCAATAATTAGATTAATAATAATTTGTATTATAATTACGTTAATAATAATAAATTCTATAAAGATTAGATTAATAATAATAATGTTATAATAATTGGATTAATAATAATAATAATCTGTATTATAATTAGATTAATAATAATAATAATTTGTATAAAAATTAGATTAATAATAATAATAATTTGTATAAAAATTAGATTATTAATAATAATAATTTATATAATATTAATAATAATAATTTGTTTTCGTGATTTCGTCTTCAGGCGTTCAATGTTTGTGATACGCATTATCTCCCTGCTGCAGACATCATGCCACGTCATCCAATAGTGAGCACCTGCTGAGATATTTATCGTCTTCCTTCTTTCAGGTCGCATTTTCTTTTTATTATATTTTTTTATATAATTCTTCTGCGTCATCGTGTTCAACTTCTTCATAGATGAAGAAAAGACTCGTAGCAACTGAAAACTATCTCTGCAGATGGATCCAGTCGACAGAACATGTGACCAATGACGAAGTTTTAGGGAAAATCGAAGCAAAAAAAAAGGACATATATGGTCAGAAATGGCCAGTTGTAATGCCTAGGTTACATAATGAGGAAAGAGGGTTTGGAAAATTTGACAAAGACAAGTCAGATTGAAGGCAAGAGGGAAGAGGAAAACAGTGCATAACCTGACGACCTTGTGGAAATGGATGGCAGAACAGAACAAAGGACAGGAAATCGAGGAAAGCCATGATCGCTAATGTCCTGAAGGCACACAACACATAGAAGAAGAAAAAAGTGCTCGTGCGAATGAATGTCAGAAGAAATAGCAAAAAGATATACTTTACTAAGAGCTACAAAAGACAGGAAATCGAGGAGAGTCATGATCACTAACGTCCTGAGGGGACACAACACATAGAAGAAGAAAAAATGCTCAAGTCAATGGATGGCAGAACAGGAATTAGGAGAAATAGTAAAAAGATAAACTTTACTAAGAGCTACAAAAGACAGGAAATTGTGGAGAGTCATGATCGCTAATGTTCTCAAGGGACACAACACATAAAAAAGTGCTCATGTAAAGGGAAGGCAGAACAGGGATTAGGAGAAATAGCAAAAATATAAACTTTACTAAGGGCAACAAAACAGGAAATTCGTATTTTAATAATGTGTACAGTACAAATAGGGCAATATATTACTATTATTTTTATTATCAGAGATTAAAACAAAACCACGTTGAAACCGCTACAGAAAAAACTTTCATGCTTCAGTACTTTGATTGTACTTTTTCAGGCGATGGTAACTACTGAAACATGAAAGCTTCTGTGTAGCGATTTCGACATTTTTTTTATTATAATCTCTTATATATATATATATATATATATATATATATATATATATATATATATATATATATATATGAAAAATATACGGAAAAAGAAACAGACGCTGTTATTTGCTTTACTTTGAAAGTGTTATTTTGGTGGTTCATAAAGATTATAATGTTTGATATAAATTTGAATGTCTCTAAACTGTCTACAAATAATTTAATTTGATGTTTGTCAGTGATTTAATTTTTTTTAAATTTTGGGGATTTTCTATGAAATAGTTGATTAGAAAAATATTCATAGAAAGTACATTAAAAGAATAAAATTTTATTTTAAAATATAAGTTTACAACTAGTAATCTTTTTTTTAAATCTCTTTAAAAAAATGTTATTACTGATTATTAAGTTGACAACTCTATCCGTTTGAATTTTGTTCACGAATGACTTTCTAGATAGGTAATCTCTTTTACTTAAATTTTAGTTAAGTTAATATGGGGTAATATTTGAAGGTAATATTAAAGATCTTGCTCTGTCACTGTATACACACCCATGCAAATATCACATATACACACGTTCCTTTACATATTCAATCACTCATACAGGTACCCATGTGCCGAAATACACAGGTAACTTCATGTATTAACATCTACCTAAATATCAAAAATTTTTCTAATTTAAATATTTTATCATCAATAATGAATCATTATTGAAAAAATCAAAGATTTTTCCAATTTAAATATTTTGTTATCAATGGTTTACCCATACGGATTACCTAGTTTTTCATAAACTATATATATATATATATATATATATATATATATATATATATATATATATATATATATATATATAGAGAGAGAGAGAGAGAGAGAGAGAGAGAGAGAGAGAGAGGCAATAAAGTCACTTATAATAAAAACGCAAAACATTGAAGCAGGTGGCTTGGAGTTCGAACAGTATCGCTAATTAATTTATTACTATTTACTAAAAGTAATTTTATTGTTATTAACCAGAACCATTTTAATAAGACATTTCTGGGTTTTTGATTAATTGCTTTGTCTTAATTGTTATTGTAAGTAATTGTATCGTGAATGTATTGCCATTATATATATATATATATATATATATATATATATATATGACATAGCGAGGCGAATGTCTTTTTTTTTCAACATTTAAATAACTTTCATCCTGTCTTACAAACTCCATCTTTCGTCACCAGCGTATAGAGAAAACCCACTTTTACAGGGTTATATTTTAGTGTGTATTCTTTTACCCCTAAGTCGAGGAAGATTAACCTTATCGAAACTCTTACCCACCGTGCATTGGTGATATGTATGGAATGTAAATTGGATGCTGAACTCAGGCAAATTACCGACATTTTCCTTTCAAATGGCTACCCTGAATGTGTTATTCTGAGTAGCATTAGGCTTAACATTTTAAAAGTTTAATGAAATTAAAACATTCAGTCCCCTTAAATGTCATGTGTATTTCAAATTACCATGGATTGGATTACGTAGCTAATTTCTTGCAGATAGGATCTCATCATCAAAAATGCAACATTTTAATTTTGTCATACTTCAACCATCTTTTCTACAAGAAGTACGTTCCCCTCTGTCCGTCCGTAAAGATATTTTGCCTACCTTTCAACAAAATTTACCTATAAATATCAGTGCCATTCTGACTATGTAGGCTAAACTATTCAACGGCTGGAAGTGAGAATCGCTCAACATGTGCCAGAACCTATCAGCAGTCCTATCGGCAAACATATGCCATTAACATCCGGGCACTGATAGGCATGAGACATTAAATACGGATGGCTGTAGCAACAACTATTCAGAAGAGTTCTTCTCTGTGCTACACAGGGTTCGGACAAAATTCCATCTGAATATTTAGAGGCTGTAGTGATCAACACAGAGTGTCCGGACTTTAACATGAATTGTAGTTATTTGCGGAAACACAGAATAATTCTTGATGACCCCGCCTTTTTTTTCTCGGCTCACCCTTCCCTTTTAAGATCTCGTTTTGAGAAACTATTTACTTACTTCTGACGAAGTGTCGAACGAAAGGTTTAGGTTGTTTTTGTTTTTTTTCGATTTTAATCGAGATTACATTAATAATATATATATATATATATATATATATATATATATATATATATATATATATATATATATATATATAATTTATATATATATACATACATATATATATATATATATATATATATATATATATATATATATATATATATATATGTGTACATATATATAATTCCTTCCACTAAAATTATGTTTCAGATAGCTAGGTAGGTAGATCGACAGATATGAACAAAAAATGACAGATAGATAGATAGATAGATAAAGATAGATTGATTTCTAAATGCCCTGCATTCTCAGTCCCTTACTCACTTAGGAACAGACCATGCTTGGCGTTGCTTAACTTTTGTGACCGTATGAGAACCGATGATTTAACGTGATCCGTACATAAACCCACATAGATAGATAGATAGATAGATAGATAGATAGACTTGCAGGAGCTGACATAGATAGATAGATAGATAGATAGATAGATAGATAGATTTGCAGGAGCTGACATAGATAGATAGATAGATAGATAGATAGATAGATAGATAGATAGATAGATAGATAGATAGATAGATTTGCAGGAGCTGACATAGATAGATAGATAGATAGATAGATAGATAGATAGATAGATAGATAGATATTCGTTGGATAATGGTGTATGTAAATGCTCGGTGTAATCGTCGGCTTAGGCGTCCGTTCCCCTTTGTTCATGTGGCTGTGTCCGGCGAAGCGTCTTTGGTGTGTGCGACACAAGCAAAGTTGTGCTCGTGTAAGGGAAGTAGTGGGAATGAAACTTGGGTGACGGGGCGTGTCACTGCTTCTGTTGACATCGTGAAAGATTGCATGAGGTAACAAACATGCCCGCGGGCAGAGATAATGATTCAAACTGAGTTATTCAAATCTGACGACACCAGTGTACCGGCAGTGTGGTTCAAATTAATCTGCGACATTTTTTTTTCTTCTAATAATACAAGATAATACAGTTAATATATGTATATACATGTACACAAACAATCATATATACATATATATATATATATATATATATATATATATATATATATATATATATATTAGGAAATCAGCCGATTCTGAAACCTTGGTTTCAACCTTTCGGTATCTTAAGGCGATTTCGTTCAATTGATTTCCTAACGCTTATTTTTTAATTTAAAAAAAACAGAAGTAATAGATACAAGTGGCCTGAAAAAAATATGCATAAGTTGGACTGAATATATCTTTAAGAAGAGCTGCTCTTAGGAATTCCACTCGACTCGCGAAACGTGTGGAAATTAAAGGAAAAAAAAATTTAAAAATATCCTATTGTAAACTGGGAAATTTAAAAAAAAAAGCAAAACCTTAAAACGATCATAGTAATATCTGCAACCTTTGTCAACAAGAAAAGTTAGCTATAATGACATTTCCAGACCAAAAAACTTTAAAATGAAAGACTCTGAAATTATGATGCGTTGTATATATACTAAAAAAAAATATCCTTTTGACTTCATAGGAAGTGGGATGAAAAGAAAATATGTGTACTTTATTTATCCCCCACCACGTATACATTTTTAATGCATTTGCTTTCATCCTCTTCCTCCTTCTTCTCACCCCCTACCGACCCTCATATCGGGCGCTTATTTATTTATCTTTAAATATTATAGCGTTCATACATTTAAAAAAAACGTGACGAATTCAATTGAACGCCATTGCCTGAAGATAACGAAAGGTTGAAAGAGGGTAGCGGAAACAGCTGATCTAATAACTTTTTATACTTACAAGCTATACATGTTAAATTTTTATTTTTACATGTATTGAACATTTTTTAATACTACTGTTTCCAGGTCAAATTTAACTCTGACAATTAACTTTATATATATATACATATATATATATATTAATACATAATTAACTTTATATATATACATATTTTATATATATACATAACATTAAATGTTATACTTATTTGAGTAGGCTTTTCATTGATTTATTAAACAGTATATTTATATACTTTCCTCTACAGGCTTGAACATTCGAGAAATCTTATTAAAGAAAATATGCAGGGATTCGAGCCTGCGTCCCCCTGGCGAGAAGGAACCGTCGTCAGATCCGAAGTGCTTTAACCAACTCAGCCACGAAGTAGCAAGACTGAACAGTCTCTCAAAATATACATATCTTCTCAATTTTATATTCAAACATGAACAAAGCAATTTCTTATGAATTTATTGGCTTTTTTATTCATTAATCTGAATGAGCCCGAAATGTCCGGTACACTAGAACCAAGTAGACGCAGAAGTTTAAATATCTGGGAAGTGTCTTGAGAAAGGACGGTAAATTTGACACTGAGATCCGTAGGCATATTCGGATGGTCAAGGACGCATTCCAAAAAGCTGCGCAGAGTATTGCGCGACAGGAGGATTTCTTTGGTAACAAAGAAAATAATACTGAGTTATTACTTGACATCTGTTCTTCACAGCAGCGAATTTTGGACGATTTCCTCAAAGATGAAGAAGAGACACGAGACGACAGAGATGTGGTTCTACAGGAGGATACTGAGGATATCATGAACCGAACGTGTGAGCAACGATGAGGCCTTAGAGAGGATGTAAACAAGGAGGAAGCTTATACATCAGGAAGAGACCAGCTGAAGTTCCCAGAATACGTAATGAGAAAGGAGGGCCTAGAGAATCTGATACTCACAGTTCGAATAGAATGAAAGAGAGACAAGGGAAACAACGCGTGACATACATGGTGAAATAAATTATAACTAATGGACCCTTGAAACTGACTGTATATATATATATATATATATATATATATATATATATACATATGTGTGTGTGTCTGTGTGTGTCTGTGTGTGTGTCTGTGTGTGTGTCTGTGTGTGAAAATATATAGAAAATAGGAAAGAACTGGTTAGGTAAATAATATTGAAGTTTTCGGCTCTTGTTTTGAAACATGAGAACTCTTATGTAGCGTGTTGGAATCATATTTTTAAATAAATAATTATATATATATATATATATATATATATATCTAAATATATATAATATATGTATATATATAATATAAATATAATATATAATATATATAATTTAATTTATATATATTATATATATAAATTTAATTTATATATATATATATATATATATATATATATATATATATATATACATATATATATATATATATATATATATATATATATATATATATATATATATATATATATATATATATATATGGGTATATTTTGGCAGCATGTTTTCATTGAGGCATGATTCGTTGAATAATTTAGACATCTTCTGTCTACTTATTCTCGATAGGATCCTTTCATGATCACGGATAAGCTTTTTTTAAGTGATTATTGAAAGAAGACAGGAAAACGTCGTGTTTATACATATTGTATTTATTTCCGAGTACTTTCGACATAGCAAAATGTCATCATAGGGGTAAGCTTATCCGTGAATATGAAAGGATTCTTTCGAGAATAAGTAGATAGAACATGTCTAAATTATTCAACGAATCATGTCTCAATATATACGTGTGTGTCCGTGTGTAATATTCACTGTCAAACAAGATATCGTCTCAAACGTTTAAAATAAAAATTCAATTTAACATACACACACACACGCATACATACGGGTGTGTCTATGTGTGTGCGTGTGTTTACATTCCTTCCGCCACAGACAAACATACACACGCATATACATACATATATGTGTGTATATGTGTGCGTGTGTGATAGAAGGAATATAAACATTTTTTATATGAGCGGAATTGAATATAAGTGCAGATGCTAGTAAATAAACATGCGTGTCTAAACGAGATGAAATTTACTAATTTCTTGACGTTTGCAATTTGAATTATTCTGCATTTAGGTTTGCAACACACAGAACTGCATTAACTCCGTTTCATTTATTCGTATTCCTTGAAAATAGCATGCAAAAACCTCTCCACAACCGTATCGTCTGAAAGAATTTTGAGGTCATTTCAGCAATACGTGCGTGACAAGTCGCTGGAATCTGTAGAAGCAGGCACACACTTTACATATATATTTGTGTCCCTGCGTATGTGTCCTTGAAATTCACGACGTATGCCTCCTATTTACCGTATTTGCCGGCTTATTGGACGCACCCATGCATTGGGGGCACCCACATTTTGACATGGAATATTTAGGGAAAAATGCACACATCTCAATCAAAAAAATTCAAAATCAACCAAAAAAAATTAAAATTATAACCTTACCTTTGTGTGACCTTCTCACTAACCACGAAGAAACACATGCAGTATTTGCACAAATTATACAAATGGTACCTTTTTTTTTTTTAAATAAAAGTGAGGTAAGTTTTAATTACCAGGACATTTTTTGATAAAGTATAATTCTATTATATTATGCATTTATTCAAAACTGTTTTAGTTGTTTGTCAGGCAGCAACATTCATAATATCTACAAAGAAATCTGCTGCTATTAATGAACACTGGTAGATATGGTAATAGATTAAAAAAAATAACAGAGATATTGTACTTGTTGGTAAATGGAGTCCAGTACCACACATGCAGAAAAGTAAATTACAATACCTATATATCAACAAAAACACACAAAGCAAGCAACAATATACCAAAGAAAATGTTTCTGTAAAATCAGGTATTTCTACAAGACAAGCAGCAAAACATCGTGCAATTCCATAAATTTCTTTTTTCTTGGTGAATTTTTCAGGGACAATTTTTATTGATATCATGTTGGTTCACTTCCAGGAATCCTAGTTTCAGAGTTAAGCTCTATATGTGCACATGATTCTGCTGTATCGGATACAATGAAATTTTCTGGCTCATTTTTGCGGGAAAAAAATCTTCGTCCAATAGGCCGGCAAATACAGTATTTACCCGCAAACTACAAAACATACAGGATGTGCACCGTTGTATCAGAGCAAATGCTTTCATCTACAAAACACGAATTTGGCTATGCATTTTTGCTATCGATGAACAAGAGTCTGTTAATCAAAGATGGCATCTTATTATATGAAGTGTGGCGTAGTTAAAATCAAGAAAAAAATAATGGTTAATAAAAGCAGCGTTTTTATATTACAAATTTAAATATTTCAATGAAACTTCATACAGAGTCAGGCACATATATAAGGAACACAAATCACTAGAGGTGGCTAACATCAGCAGCTACCATTTTCTCCAGGCGGGACCAGAAACTTAAGCAGACCTTGGCGACGTCTTCTCTGTCCATGTTGGCCATGGCGTCCCAGGTGTCTGCCTTGAAAGTATCCTTGCTGTAATAGAGCCTGCCAATTAACCTCCCTCCCCAAGACGCCCCACACAAAATAGTCGAGAGTATGGCAGTCTGGTGGCGAGGGAGGGGTATAAGCCAGGCAGCCAGTGGTACAGTGAGCAAGTGACACTTTTTGAGCACAATGTTTATAATATATGGTGACACCTCTTGAACATAATAATTATAATTCAAGACTGTTATGGGACTTTACCTATAATAAGATAAGAGACTATTCCATACGTAATAAATACTGCGCCTCAAGAGGAAGCAGAGAGTTCAGTCCGAAGTCGGGCGACAGGCTGATCGGCTGATCGGTTGAACTCCCTGCCTACGGGCGGGGAGGAATCCGAAGGAGGCTACGCCGAAGGGCGGAGTCTCTTTCGGGGTGGTAGACCGACCCTGTACCCGTTTATAAGGGTTCAAAGGGCATATTTTTGCCCGATCCCACGGGCTCGGAAACCCCACGTTAAACCGGCCTTGTGCCACATGATACCCTCGTGTGGGGGGTGACTAAATACCGTTCAGCCCGAAGTCAGGCGACCGGCTGACCGGCTGATCGGTTGAACTCTCTGCCTTCGGGCGGGGAAGAACCCTAACGAGGCTACGCCGAAGGACGGAGTCTCTTTCAGGGAGGTGAACCGACCCTGAACCCGTTTACACAGGTTCCAAGGGGATATTATTGGCCGAGCCCACGGGCTCGGAGTTCCCACATTAAACCGGCCTTGTGCCACATGATGCCCTCGTGGGGAGGGGGGGCGACTAAATACCGTTCAGTCTGAAGTGAAGTCCGTCAGTAGTCTGTCAGTCAGTCAGAGCGAGCGAGTCAGTCAGTCGAGTCAGAGGCAGTCCGAAACAGAGTCGTGTTCCGACAAGTACTACTGAATCTGATTGTTCGTTCTAACACTTTCTACTTCTCTGCATATATTCCTGTTTGTAATATATCTGTGTTATTCCATATCTGTGTTCAAGTTCTTCTTTATTGGTTCATCCTTGGACTATCACCGTGGTACAAGGAACCGGACCATAACAGTAGCGACGAGGAAGCCAACTCTGTAGGCGGAGTACATACCATTTTTTTTTTTTTGCTCTCCGTCGCGCATAACAAGTGGCGACGAAGATTCGAACTCACACGTGACGAACAAACAACAAAATCCTCTCTCGTCAACATAACAAGTGACGACGAAGAAACCCCTAAAAAGGAAATACGAACTCTATACACGGAGGACTTATTTTTTTGTTATACGTCACGCATAACAAGTGGCGATCTGGAAAACTCTTAAAGAAAAATAAACTCCCTACTCGGAGGACATATTTTATTTTTGCTCTCCGTCGTATGTAACAGTGGACGACGATTAAATTCTAAAAAAAAAAAAAAATGTTCTTTTCTTGATATCAAATTTCACTGACAACAAAGGAAAGTCTTTTTGCGAGCACAGGCTTCAGAATATCAGGTTGCACAAAAAAAATACGAAGAAGATTTGAAGTCAACCATTATGGAACTTATCAAAATCCAGTTTGAACAACAAAGGTACGAACAGAAACATCTGGAAATGCAAGAATTATTGATCCGTGCAATGGCAAATAAGGAGCAAAAACCCGAGAACCAATCAGTTCTCTCTCAATACTCTATTTGGAGTAATATCGAAGATTTCAAGTACGCACCCGACGAAGATAAAACTTTTGCAAATTACTTCCGAAGGTACGAAGATCTATATGATTTTGACTGCAAAGATTGATCAGACGCACGTAAAGTACGCCTTTTATTATAAAAGACACGGATATAAGAGAAACCCAGATATAAGAGAGATTTTCTCTGGTCCCAAATTAGAGCCTGTGTTAATGTATATAAATTAGACCAAACCCTGATATAAGAGAAACCCGGATAAAAGATACTTCTTCTCCGGTCCCGATAACTCTCTTATATCCGGGTTACACTGTACCATTATATCCATCATGTCAGCCATCTTACTACATCATTTTCCGGCGGTAACTTTCCCGCTCTTTCACGAATCAAAACCATCCGTATCCAGCGCCCACTTTATTATTTTTGCAGTTTGACGTATATATTTTTATTTTTATTTTTCAGGTATATTTTTTCTTTTCTTTTTTTTTTTTATTGTTCTATGGCTTCTCTTGTCTTTTTTTTTGGGGGGGTGCTCCTTTTGTCCTTTTCGTTATGTTTGTTCTGCTTGGTGCTTTAGTTATTTTCATTGGTTGTCTTTTCCGTTTGGAATCGAGCAAGAACTTACTATCTTCCTGGAAATCATTGACATAAGTTCTGGAGACAGTGATTAAAATCTGTACCGAATAGTGCCGTCTCTATTTTTACAAGGCTCGCCTCAGGACGAAAAGCACAAGGACAAAAAGTAGAAATTAAACTCAGAACTGCCGATAATATCCCCATCTCTAATTCTTTCTTTCTCTCTTTCTTTCTTAATCTTTTTGTGCTTCTCCTTCTTATACTTTTTCTTTCTTTTACTCACTCTGTCATTCTTGATCTCATTATTTTTCTCTAACACTCTTTATGCATGTACCTACATTTCTTCCTCTCTTTCGGGAATTTCTCTTCTCCTCCCCTCTTTTTCTCCATCCCATGTTTTTCTTTTTTTTCTTTTTTTTATTTCTCACTTTCGATTCCCCCCCTTTTTTTCTTTCTTTTTCCCATTTTTGCCCTCTATTCCCGCCTTTTTCTCTTTCGCATTCACTTTTTACGTCTTCAATTCCCGCCTTTTTCTCTTACAATTTCTCTTCTCCTTTTCTCCATCTCTTTCCGTCTTATTCTCCCTTTCATTTTTCTATTCTTCCTCTAGCACTTTTTCTTTCTAATTCTTCTCTTTCTCCCTTTCTTCATCCAAACTTCATTCCTTTTCTTTCTTCTTGACTTTTTCTCTTTTTTTTTGTCTTTACATCGCTATCCATCGTTTTCTCTCATTCTTTATTTCCTGCCTTCTCTTCCACGCCTCTGTTTTTCCTCGTTGCCTCTCACGCCCATTCCGAAATATTCTTCAGTTTTTCAAATTATTCTTTTAGAAATTTGGTCTTCTTCTTCTCTGCATTTTGCTTTTCACACTCCTGCCCCCCCTTCTGATATTCTCCCTTCATTTTCTGGGTTTTCTACTGGAGTTCGTATTTCTACAATTAACTAATAATGAGGCAATGGCGGACAAGTATACGATTTTTGAAGAGAAATAAAATATATAGCAGATTAAACTGCGTATTTTACTAGTACTTAAACATCGTGATCATTCTTCTTCTTCTCCTTCTTCTTCTTCTTCTTCTTCTTCTTCTCCTCCTCCTCCTTCTTCTTCTTCTTCTTCTTCTCCACCTTCTTCTTCTTCTTCTTCTTCTTCTTCTTCTTCTTCTTCTTCTTCTCTTCCTCCTCCTGCTTCTTCTTCTTCTTCTTCTCCTTCTTTTTCTTCTTCTTCTTCTTCTCTTCCTCCTCCTCCTTCTTCTTCTTCTTCTTCTTCTTCTTCTTCTTCTTCTTCTTCTTCTTCTTCTTCTTCTTCTCCTCCTCCTTCTCCTTCTTCTGCTTCTTCTTCTTCTTCTTCTTCTGTGCGACATCAACGGTCATGACTCTCGAACGCTTCCTTTGTGTCTCGTAACAGTTTTTTTTTTAAATTTTGCTACGTTTCCCGCCCTCGTTCCTCCAACCATTCACACAAGCTCATCTGGTAGGTAGGTGGCTTCCTTCTCCTATCTCTCTTACCCTGTCCCGTGAGTGTTAAGTTTTCCAAACCCTCTTTCCTCATTATGCGTCCAAGGAGTATCAACCTCCGGTTCACACTTCTCCCCGGAGTTTTGAACAGGAGTAGCGGTATGTTTTTTTTTAGGATTGGGTCTCATGTGCTTTCTAAACGTCGTTCATTCTCTTTCATTCCCAATAGACCCCTTGCATCGTAGTGGCATTATTGTCTTTCTTGGGGTGAATTGATTAAAAATAGAAAAGAAAAAGAAAACAGCTTCGGCTCTTAAACGAATTTATAAGATAATATCATTAATAATTTAATTCTAAAAATTTCTACAATTTTCTTAATATCTACCTCAACATTTTTCTAACCCCCAACACCTATATAAAAAAAAATGGGAATGTCAGTGTGTCAAAATTTTTCAAATTACACCTAAAGACTGTTTCCCAAGATAGCATACTATTTTGGAGTTAGGCCAACTCCATGAGAAAATTAAAAACATTCCCGGTCGGATTCGGACTTGCAGTCCTGAGTTTTTGCGACGAATTTTTATAACTTGTAAATAAATTTGGGAATAATCGAAATTAACTACAAAATCCAGCGAAATTCACCCACGAAATAAAAATAATTATTTGTACGGAAAGTAAAGACCTACGTACATCACATTATCTTTAAATTAAGTGGCGGAAAAAGAATTATCGTTGAAATTTTAAAAGGTAAGCTTAAATATTAATGCAATACTTAAATGCAGTGATCAATTTTGAGTTCTGTAGTTTATTGTTGCCTATTGCATACGGCAGCAGTATGCTTCGCCAAACGAAATCTCCGCCAACGGAGGACCAGATTGCAATCAAAAGAGCCAAGGTTGCAGCGAGGAAAAGAAAGTCCGATCAAATGAGAACCCAGATCAAGCGACAGCCAGCAGAGCTTCCACTGCTGAGAATAGGAAAAGACTTAGGAACTCTTAAACACCTGAAATAGCCAAAGACCCAATCAAGATCCCTTCGCTGGGGCTAGCTTAAATGCCGCTCGATAGGGCGCCTTTTAAGCTATTGTTGTTATATATATATATATATATATATATATATATATATATATATATATATATATATATATAAAGCGAGAAAAAGATCTAAAAGGTCAGCCAATCTAACAGTGATCTCATCTCACAATTCTCACACCTGTTCCATATGTGGCCTTCTTTGTAAATCACTAGCGGGTCGTAAATGCCACTTAAGATTATCGCATAAACTTTCATAACTGAATCAATAAGCTGGCAGATCCTCATACGTCGAAACCGACGGGAGAGTCCATTATATATATATATATATATATATATATATATGTGTGTGTGTGTGTGTGTGTGTGTGTGTGTGTGTGTGTGTGTGTGTGTGTGTGTGTGTTTCAATAAAAACAGACCACTTTAAGGTTCCATGTAATAAGTTATTTCACCACAACCCCTTTAACAGGGCTCTGGATCATCAGACTTTACTTCCAAAGGTTGAAATGAAAATGACACATATATATATATATATATATATATATATATATATATATATATATATATATCATTGTATACTTTAGATACTAAATAAAAGCGGACTTTACGTTTGTTTGTTTAACGGCATATCAACACCTTATGCTTCATTTAATGTCGAAATATAATTTTCTTCGGAGTGTTAGTAATTTCTTTACAAAAATGTATTATTGGTAATATTTTTTGTTTCTTTACAAAAATGTATTGCTGGTAATTTGCTTTTTGTATGAAAATATAATGCCTGTATTTTGACTATAAAAATGTATTTTTTTATTATATATATATATATGTATATATATATATATATATATATATATATATATATATATATATATATATTAGAGAAATTTTTTATGTTTAACGTTCTTTTTATAGATACAAGTATAAATACTTGTATCTATAAAAAGAACGTTAAACATAAAAATGTCTTTAATAAATAAATTGTCGGTCTTTGTCCATTTCTTAATGTATGACGTCATTTGTTTACATTTGATACGCCATGAGCAGTTATGAATGTACGAGATTCATGGAAGATTGAAGTTTATAAGCAGTAAATTCGACCTTGCCAACCAAGCGATCCTTTGTGGCCGAATAGGTTAGGCACGCCCGGCTAAATGGCGGTTCCGTATAGGATGCAGGTTCGAATCCTGTCAAAGGACGAATATTTTCTATGAAAATTTCTCGGACATTCAGGCCGGTAAATGTTGTTTAATACTGTTTATTATAAACAGAGCATTTACTTAAATATTTGTATCTATAAAAAAAACGTTAAACATAAAAAATCTCTTTAATAAATAAATTGTCGGACTTTGTCCATTTCCTTATGTATATATATATAATAAAAAAATAACCCAAGAAATAAAAGTAATTGTTTTTAGGGAAAAAAGGACGTGCGTACATCAAATTGTCTTTAAATTAAGTAGCGGCAGAAGTATTGTGGTTGAACCTTTAAAAGGTCATCTTAAATATCAATTCAGTACTTAAATGCAGGAACCAATTTCGAGTTCTTCAGTGATTTATAATTGCCTATTGGAAACGGCAGCATTGTGCCTAGCAAAAGAAATCTTCGCCAACAGAGGACCAGATTACCATTTTAAAAAAAGCCAAGGAAAAGAAAGTCCCGTGCAAATGAAGACCGAGATCAAACGGCAGCCGGGAGAGCTTCAGCTGCTGAGAACACGCAAAGACTTAGGAACTCTTAAACTCCTGAACAAGTCGAATGCCTGATCAAGGACCTTCCGTAGGAGTTCGGTTAAATGCCGACCGATAGAGTCGCTTTTAAGATATACCAGCAGCATGACCCGGCATTGCCCGCGCTTGATTCAAAAATCGTACGACTCATACAGCAATCGTTATCACTTGATTTAAAATATTTTTGCCCTTCCTTGCCTTTAAAGGAGTCCCCTTTGCCGTGCTGATGTTGCTACATGCCTTACTTCTTACTTATCTCACACTGCGATTTTTTCTATTTTTACTAAATATTAAATCTGTTACGAAAAAAGAACTAAATAAAATGAACACAAAATGATCAGCTTTAAAAAAGGACTGGAAAAACCGAATGAAAAAAAGAATGTTAACAACAAATACTTTTTCACAGCCAACCCAGTTCTGCGGAATCAGAATCAACGTTGAGTTAAGCAAGCGAATGAGCTAATTGGAATAAAGTGCCATGCAGATTTAAATTTTTCCTACTTGTGACGAATGCAGCTATCGATTTTTTTTTTTTTGATACTAGCATGCTAGTTAACATTCGTGTCAGTCAGCTGTTGGCTCTCACGCTGGCCAATAGAATCTTCCTGCCTATTCGTGGCAGCCAGCTACAGCTCTCACTCAGGCCAGTAGAAAATGGCTGCAAACTACATGAAAAGTGCCGTAGAAGCATGAAAAAATCGATTATTTCCACTATCGATCGGAGTTGGGAAATGCAAAGTGGGTCTTGGCCTTTTCCGCTAACTTGGATCATGTGCATGTAAAATTTTGTGCAAATCCGTCGAAAATTGCGGCCGTGCAGTCGTTACACACACACACACACACACACACACACACATACACATATCCTGCCTTTTATAGATAGAGATTACATATTTTCCGAATATTTATGAAGTATAAAAAATGTTTCCGTTCTTTTTTTGTTACTAAACACTTTGGTATACGAACGTCTTATCATTAAATGTTACACATCGCTAACAAGAATACAGATTTGTTATTTTTTAAGTTAAAATTTACAAAAAAAAAAAATTTCCGTACATATATAGTACAAAAAATATTTGTAAAATTAATTTAGAATATTAAAAACAATTCACCCTAGCAGTTCAAACGTGTGTGAAATTATGCTTAATTGAAGGCGACCAGTCAGAATAACATGGCTACCATCTGGGAAGACTTGACTAGAAAAAAAAAAGCGGGAATCATAATCTTTTGACTTCTTTCAAGCTGTAATTTAACGTTTTACCGACAGATAACATTGCAAACACACTGAATTAAAAATTCAACTGTACTAGTCAGGTAGGCATACTTTGATATTTTAATGTTGATATTTTCACGTCTTGAAGCAAGATGGCACGTAAAGAGAGAGAGTGGGGAAGTGAGGGAGAAAGAGAGGGAAAGAGAAAGAAAGGGAGGAACAAAGGCCCCCACAGAGAGATAGAGAGTAGAGTTATCAAGGAATGAGTATTACTTAAAGCATCAAAAGACAGAAAGCTGTGGAGAACCATGATCGTCTACGACCTGAAGGAATATATTAAATGAAAACAGAGAGAAAGAGAGAGAGACTACGTATTGGCAAGTTGGAGAAAAATCATGGAAGAAGAGTTAGGATAAAAAAAAAATGCAGAGTCATAAAGAGGCTAATATCACTGAGATCAAGAAATGAAACAGTGGAGTGCCGTTATCAACTGATTCCTGTCGATTCCGCGAATTAAATATTCATGATTTAAGAGAACATCTTTGAGGAATTTCTCTCATTGCCGAAGTCGCTGTTTTTGGTTAAACGTTACAAGACATTTAAGCCGTGTGCCATCAGTCTTTGATCTGAGTGAAAAAAAAGTTCCCAAGCTGGACTCATTTCTATCTTGTCTATTTTTTCTTATTTGTTTTTTTTTTTTTTTGCTATCCGCTTCTTGCGTCATCTTATCGTTGCCATTTTTAATATGGCTAACATTTCATCGCGATTATCCAATCTACGTACAATTTAGGCTGCTATTCCAAATTGTTTTCAACCACGCCATGTAGAGACATGACACCTAGAAAGACAGAGAGAGAAAAAAAAAAGTGGGTGATAAAATAGGGCACTAGCAACGAGGGGGTAATATTGCAACAAGAATTACGCCTGATGCATGTAAATATGCATTTTACTGACCCGGGTTGGTAGCACCAGTTAGTGTCCCAGCTATGGGCAAAATAGTGAACCCCCAAACTGGGATCAAAATATTATGAACGTATAAACATAGATTTTTGTAGTAAGAATACCACCAAAGCATTTTCATAGTAAAAAAATACTAGCAATAAAATTTCATTGTAAAAAAATACTAGCAATACAATTTCATAGTAAAAAATACTAGCAATACAATTTCATAGTAAAAAAATACTCGCAATAAAATTTCATAGTAAAAAATACTAGCAATAAAATTTCATAGTAAAAAAATACTAGCAATACAATTTCATAGTAAAAAATACTAGCAATAAAATTTCATAGTAAAAAAATACTCGCAATAAAATTTCATAGTAAAAAATACTAGCAATAAAATTTCATAGTAAAAAATACTCGCAATAAAATTTCATAGTAAAAAATACTAGCAATAAAATTTCATAGTAAAAAATACTAGCAATAAAATTTCATAGTAAAAAAATACTAGCAATACAATTTCATAGTAAAAAATACTAGCAATACAATTTCAGAGTAAAAAAATACTAGCAATAAAATTTCATAGTAAAAAAATACTAGCAATACAATTTCATAATAAAAATACTAGCAATACAATTTCATAGTAAAAAAAATACTAGCAATACATTTTTGAAAAAATATTACGAAAGCCCCACAGAAAATTAAATTTCAGCATTAAAGATTCCATGAGGAGTTGAGATACCAAACCAAATTTAAACAAACCAAACCAAATTTAAACAAACCAAACTAAATGTTTATTTTTCAGGGTAATCCAAAATTAATATTCTCAAAAGAAAGGATGGTTTTCAACATATATACAAATAAAGAAAATTGGATCGTCTAAGAACAGACGATATCACCTGCCTTATTTTCACGTCTTGAAGTAAAATGTCACGTAGAAGAGAGAGAGAGAGAGAGAGAGGGAAAGTGAGGGAGAAAAAGAGGGAGAGAGAAAGAAAGGGAGGAACAAAGGCCTCCTTGAAGATGGGTGCGTGGCCAGAACGTTCACTTTCTAAATATGTGACACAGGTTCCAATCACAGCATGACCGATTTTTTAGGAAGGTGACCTTGATATTATCGATCATCGGGGAACCAATCCCAGCTAGTGGATCCTTTTGAAAGTGCCTGAAAACGATACCGCAGTTTGACCCAAAACTGGTGACTGAAATTGGGTAATCGGAACCCTTAGGATTCGTCGGTAGTTGTTCTGGCACGAAGTCACAAGTCATCGTGACGGAGTGTTTGAGCGTGCTGGTCTTGTTAAAACATAACGCGCTCTCTCCCAGAAACTGTTACTAACGCCCGCTCAGCAAAGTTTCAGTATAAGCCGCATGTGAACTCTGTGGATGTTGAACAAACACAAATGTGCCTGAGCAGGCGTCTGCAATGGGGATTAGCTAGCCGCCTTAGTAGACTGGGATTCGAGTGGCGGTGCCATTTATCTTTATATATTGAAGACGAGCAGTCAGAATAACCAGGCAGTCATCTCGATGACGTCATCTTTGGGAAGCTTTGACGAGAGAGAGAGAGAGAGAGACACGCAGACGAATTTACTCTCAAGTTTTAGCAAATTGATAGAGGGCCAAATGTGACAAAGTAAAATAGAGATCATTAAATAGCAAGTTTACTGAAATTTACAAAAGATGAGAACCTGTGGAAAATCATGATGGACCAAATCGAAGTGACATATATATATATATATATATATATAGTTTATGCAAACCTAGGTAATCCGCATGGGTAGACCCAAGGAGGATGATATCCGGAGATCTCAATGTAAAATTCAGAGCAGATATGTTTGAATAAAAACAGACCACTTTAAGGTTCCATGTAATAAGTTATTTCACCACAACCCCTTTAACAGGGCTCTGGATCATCAGACTTTACTTCCAAAGGTTGAAATGAAAAATGAAAAGAAATTCACACGTTTTTGACGGACCTGATCAAGAATATGTAAAATTAACGAAGTGAGGAAGTGAGGTGGGAGAGAAGATATGAGTGTGTTAGATGTACCATTTCAATTCCTTATTTTTAACCCCACTCTGTGTCGACGTTGCTTAAATTTAAATAAGTTACATCGGAATATCGGCGGGAAATTGGAAACACCGACTATACAACCATCGCCAGTCCTTCAAAAATAAGTGTAAAAAGAACCAAACGGCAATATCAAATCATTATTGGGATTTGTTGAAGAGTGGCCTAACCCCACAATAAAGTGGAAAATAATATCAAGAGCCAGAACTCCAAAACACTTCAGAGACAGATGCAACTTATGCATAAAGGAGAAAATATTCATAATCAAACATAAAGATCCAGATATACTACTAAATAGACACAATGAACTAGTTTTTAAATGCCGACAAAAAAACAAGCTGAACCTAAGCAAATACATTGAGAAATAATTATATAGGAAGAACAATATTGAATGATTTTTGTTCCCTTTGCGTTTGGAAATATTACTATGCGCGCATGAACGCCAACACATGACTATATGTATACAACTATGGTAATGTACTTGAACACTGATGCACCTGTTGATATGTACATGTATATGTTTTTATATGGAAAAAGAGGCACACCAGGGTTTTTTTATTTATTTTATTTTTTTGTGAGTGTGGAGGTATACAATTAGATGGGTACCCATATGTTTTGCCATTGATATGAAAGAGCGGGTAATAATATATGTGTAAAGATATGGATAATATAATTAAATACTGATATAGTCTTCGAATGCAGGCATAAGTGGGTGTATGGGTGGGCATGAGGATAGAGACATGTACCTGTGTAGATATGTGTACGTGCAGATTAACGCATATGTGTGTATGTAGATATGCTGCATATTACGTATGTATATGCATGTATGTGTGTATGTATATGTATGTGTGTATATATGTATGCATATGTGTATGTGTATATGTGTATACATATATGTGTGTAAATGTATATGTGCGTATGTACATGGATGTATATGGATATGCAGGTGTCTTTATGTGCATATGTATATATGTAAGTATAAGTGTATGTGGAGATATGTATGTAGATATGTGGGTATGTGTTTCTCTGCAGGTGTATATGTGTAAATATGGGAATATACATATAGTTTTTCGTGTGGATGTGTGTGCAGGTGTATATAAGAACTCATAGGTATATAGTGAGATATAGGTATGTGGATATAGATAGTGGTTTAGAACATGTGTAGAAGTGTATATGAGTATGGATATATAAAAGATTGTAAAAGAAGGACCTAATTTTCTCCTAGTGACATTTCATTCAAATCTCTCCTCTAATATTCTCCAATTGGAAGTGAGTTTTAAATAGCACGGAGGTAAAGTTTAAATTGGTAATTTAATTCAAATTGAAATATACTACCCCATTATTGATGATAAAATTATTTAAATTGGAATAACCGTTGATAATTGGGTACCTAAAAACAATCACGAGTTTATTTAATGAACAAAAATCAAACGAATAGATGTCAACCTAACTAACAATAAGATAAAAGTTTAGAAAAATAAAAAAGATTACTAAATATAAAATGAATTACTCTTTCATTGTACTATCTATGAGTTTTTCCAATGGACTGTTTCATAGAAAATACCCAAAACTCCACCGAACTTCAAATTAATTTCTTCGTAGATTGTTTAGACATTTAGATCTCTATATCACACCTTAAACTCCCAAATATGCCCTTTAATGTAACGCGAATTAACAGCGTCTAAGAATTTGAATGAAACCTGTCCTCGTGGAATGTAATTTATTAGGGTTGCTGTAGCGTCTTCCTTTAATGTCGGTCTTCACCCCTTACCCATCGATATCTAGAGACAAAACGCGTTAGGCTTAAGCAACGTCTAGCCGACACACAGTGGGGTTAAAAATAAGATATTGAAATGGTACACCTAACCCACTCATATCTTCTCTCCCGCCTCACTTCGTTAATTTTACATATTCTTGATGAGGTCCGTCAAAAACGTGTGAATTTTTTTTCATTTTTCATTTCACCCTTTGGAAGTAAAGTCTGATGATCCAGAGCCCTGTTAAATATATATATATATATATATATATATATATATATATATATATATATATATATATATATATAGAGAGAGAGAGAGAGAGAGAGAGAGAGAGAAAGAGAATCTATTTGTCAAGACTGGCAAATGGATGGATGAATACGTATCATAAAGACAATATGAATTCATAAAAACAAGTATTACTAAGGGGGAGAAAATGACAGGAAGCTGGGGAGAACCGCGATCATATTTGTTCTGAAGAAACAGGTCACGTAAAGAGAAATAAAAAGGAATCAATCTTCATCCAAAATGATGATTTTCTTACCTTGAATATGGTCATTCAATGTTATGGAAGCGCTCAGCATATAAATTATGGCGATTGCTGTATTCCATACTTAGAAAAAGACGACAGGAAAGAAACAAAAGGAAATCATCCCAAAAAATGAAAAAAGAAGAAAAAGAAAAAAACAAACAAACATTTGCATGTCACTGTCAAACCAAACTTTTTGACTTGGAGAAATGGGAACATTACCGATTACCAAATGCCAGTGTCAAAAAAGAAATCCATAGCGTAATTCCTCCAAATTTAAAATTATATCCTAATTCTTAAAATCGCAAACAACGTTTATCTCTTTTATAAATACCCTTCGGTTTTAGAAACCGACCTCATATCTCTCCCCCCACCCCTTTTTCTTTTCTTTTCCTCTCCCCCTCTCATGTTCTGATCTTTAAGATTATATCGTCTATTGTGTGTGTATGTCAACACAAAATGTATACTCTTTTCCGGTGTATCTTTAATGCATTAGACATCTGAGTATATTCATATTTCTCTCACTTAAACCATCTTTGACTCCCCTCTTTAAAACTTCTCTCTGTTAAATTTTAATCCCCACCCTTCATCTTTAGACCTTCTTGTTCTTCTCTCGTCTGTTACCCCACTCTCTAGCTTTCATTTACTCTGACATTCGTCCCACACTCTCATACATACACTCTCACTAAATTTTATTTTTTTTATTCGTGGAGTTGTTTTTTCTGTTTTCTTTTTGAATTTGTAGGTCTGATGAATTAGATCGTATTTACGATTCCAATGGAATAAATTATGACCATGGAATATTTGTGTTTAAGCCTTTTTATTCTCTCTCTCTCTCTCTCTCTCTCTCTCTCTCTCTATATATATATATATATATATATATATATATATATATATATATATATATACGTTAACTGCGATTTCAGGATTATATATTTATATGATTTCAGGATTATATATATATATATATATATATATATATATATATATATATATATATATATGTATGTATAGAGAGAGAGAGAGAGAGATATGAATATACTGAGATAGATATCTGAAGGACACACCAGCCATCGAAGCTATACGCACTGATTTTCACTCGTGGCTGGCGAAAATAGATAAATCTGGATCGCCAGGGCGTTTCAAAGCCTTGATATATCATCATTGCATGCTCCTACGAGCATTATGGCCACTCCAGACATATAGCGTTCCTATCTCGACTGGGGAGACATTGGAGAGGAGAGCTAGCAGTTTCCTCCGTAGATGGTTAGGATTACCTCGGAGCTTAAGCAGCACAGCCTTATATGGATCATCCAATGCCATCCAGCTGTCATTCAGAGGCATGGTCGAGGAGTTCATGGTTTCACGGACACGGGAAACCTAGCAGTATAGAAACTCCAGAGATCCCAATGTATCTTGCGCGGGAATTGAGGTCAAGACGGGCAGATGATGGAGTGAATCTAAAGAACTAACTATCGCAGAAGGGAACCTCAGGATAAAAGCAATAGTGGGTTCAGTTGCGCAAGGAAGAGCAGGCCTGGGACTGATTCCTTCCTACAGATTAGGAAAAAAATACCGTGAAGGAGCGTCAACACCTGATACAGGACGAAGTATGAGCGAGGATGGAGGAAAAGCGGATGACAAAAATGGCAGGTTATAGCCAGCAGGGTGAGTGGACCAGGTAGGACGGTGTAGATCAGCGAAAAAAGTCGTGGTCAAATCTTTGGAATACCGACTTCAGCCGATCTAGATTCCTGGTTCAGATGGTGTACAAAGTACTACCAAGCGCGACAAACCTACACTTATGGGGAAAATAGATTCATCAAAGTGCCCCTTGTGCTCGGGGTGGGGATCACTGCAACGCATATTGAGCGAGTGCAGAACTGCTCTGACAGACGGGCGCTATCGATGGCGTCATGATAAGGTTTTAAAGGCGACAGCGCTCATTATTGCTGAAGTTTTGCAGACCAATAAACTCATCTCAGAAAGAAGGTCTTTCCGCTTCGTTAAAGCAGGTTCAAAACCGAGTAAGAAAGTTGCAGGATACCATTCACTGTTATCGTTCGCGTCGGATTGGCAGATGGGAGTCGATCTCGGGAAACACTTGAAATTCCAGACACATATATCGTCCTCCAAACTACGTCCAGACATAAGCGTTTATTCGGACGCCACGAAATTATTTTGCTGGAGTTAACTTTCCCATGGGAGGAGCATATGCAAAAGGCATTTCAGAGAAAGTACAGTAAATATGAAGGACTCTTAGACGATTGCAGGACTAAAAGGTGGCAAAATCATTGTTTCCCGGTTGAGATTGGCTGTAGGGGTTTCGCCGGACAGTCAATGATACGAGACTTTACTAGCTTAAGGATAACTGGACAAAAAAGAAGGCGGGCGATTCAAATGATCCTGGAGTCCGTCGAAAAGGCCACCAAATGGTTGTGGATAAATAGGGCTAGTGTGTAACCCAAAACTACTAAAAATACGAACGTTCCCAGTGTAGATGAACATACGTCGTATATACCACCATTAAATACTTTTAAAGCTTAAAATTGGATATAGATTTGTATATATGTATGTTAAAATTGTATATAGAGATGGGGAGAAGTTTCAGAGAATCAATTTATCGAGTTGCATTCAGTCGCATATTCAACGACTTCATTTTTGCGTTTTACTGGTCTTTAGAGTAGATTTATTTTATTACAAATTTATTCTTACACGTAATCTTTCCTTTTCTTTACAGGCAATTTTTTTTTTTTTTTCGTAATTACCGCTTTTTCGTTTCTGTTTTTTTTTGTTTTTTCAATCGGTTTCCTTTAAGGATAATTTTTTTTAGGAGTAACTTATTTTAGCTAAATTTACACGCTATTTTTTCTTTTAACTATTATTCAATACGTAAGTAAATATCTTGATTAATTTATTTTAAGCATTTTTATTTATTTTTATTTCTCTTAGTTTTTAAACGAATTTCTTCCGTCAAGGATAATTTTTGGGAGTAAACTATTTTATCTAAAATTTACAAGTTTTCTTCTTTTTTTTTTTTAAACTAGTATTTATCATGTAAATAGCTTGATTAATTTATTTCTAAGTAATTTTAGTTAAATGTTATTTCTCTTAGTTTTTAAACGGAATTTATTAGAGTATCAATCAATATCTGAAATTATTCATATCGCATTTTAGAAGTTTTCTTTTTGTAAATAGTCTAAGTCATTTTAATCACTCTATTGTAAACATTTTGTTAAGTGTAGTTAAGAAAAAATAACAATAAAAAAGGAAAGTTATAAAAAGAGAAAGACCAAACAAATAAGATATAATAAAGAAGTTAAAAGGGGAGGAAGAGAAAGAAAAGCAAGTCATTATATATATATATATATATATATATATATATATATATATATATATATATATATATATATATATATATATATATATATATTATTTTGGTTTAGTTTTCTTCTCTTCTTCCCAAAAACACCCTGTCTTGGCCGCATGTAGGGAGATCAGTGCAACCAAGCATACCCATTCTATAACATCGAATAACCCAAGTAAAGTCTTGATTAGTTGCCGTTTTATGGGGGGACTTATATAATGAAAGTCCTAAAGCTAGTAGTAAATTTTATTCTGGGCGCAGGCCGAATACTGATCATTTTCGATCGGGTCGCACATCGAAAAAGTTTGTTGTTTATTTAGACCCAAAACTTCTAGTGACATGGATGAAACAAGATATTTTTATGTTTTTATAGATACAAGTATTTAAGTAAATGTTCTGTTTATAATAAACAGTATTAACAGCATTTAACGGCCTGAATGTCCGAGAAACTTTTCATAGAAAATATGCGTCCTTCCACAGGAATCGAACCTGTATCCTATACGGAACCGTCATATAGCCTGACGTGCTTTTGCCGATTTCGCCACAGAGAAGCGTTCGGTTAGCGAGGTCGATTTTACTGTTTTTAAACAATTTTCCATGATTTTCTCACGTACATTCATATCTGCTTGGTGCATATCTAAATGTAAACAAATGACGTCACACGTTATGAAATGGACAGACTATATGACGGTTCCGTATAGGATACAGGTTCGATTCCTGTCGGAGGACGAATATTTTCTATGAAATTTTCTCGGACATTCAGGCCGGTAAATGTTGTTTAATACTGTTTATTATAAAACAGACTTAAATATTTGTATCTATAAAAAGAATGTATAAACATGTTCATTTCATTATATATGTATATGTTTTTTTGCTAATTCTTTCAGGGAGCCATGTTCTGCCACGTCCTGAAGGAACACGGCAGAGACGGAAACGAATATGTGCCTCAGCGTCTTGTGACGTCACCGTCGTGTATCAATTACGTTTCGGCGAATGCAACAGCGGGTTTGTTTGTTGAAGCGAATGTATTTTTGTTAGTACGGCACGACGCAGAAGTGGTTTCTGCCTCAATGTACAGAGGTTTTACGCTAATCCCCTTGCCTGGTAATTCCGTACCGAATGCTCTTACAATCGAGATTACTTTTGCCTTAAATACTTAGACACGCACGCACACAAATACAGACACATATTTAGATTCAATCATTATCCTTCCATTATACATACATACATACATACACACACACACACACACACATATATATATATATATATATATATATATATATATATAGTTATAGTCATTCACATACAAGCCTGTTTCGTTGTATCACAGCTCATCACTGTGGTAAGACGTCCGATTGCTTCAAGCCGAGTTCGAAACTCGACCGATTTGGCATCAGTCAGAGATTCTACCCCTAAGCTATCGGCGCAATTGAAATTTTTAACATATTACATACGAGACGTATACAAAGGCCAGTATCCAAAATGCGTTAATAGAAGCACCAGCCATTGTTTTTTAAAATTACCCTTTCTCTATAGTGCTCAATCGGCTATCGAGAACGGTGATTGAAAAGTAACTCCCTATTTTAGTAGTAGTACTAACTTAACATCGTGATATTTTTTTCTTTGGCGTTGGTTAAAGGAGCAAGTCTACTATACCAAACAAGAGTTTGAAAGAACTTGAAGAGTGAATACAAGAAGTTATGTCTTCGATATCACAAGAGATCCTCGTGAAATCTGTTGATGCAATTCATGGGCAGTTCTAGAAATCTGTCGCGCATATCGAATGTTAAATAAAACCTCATGCTAAACGTTTTACTCTCATATCCATTTCTTGTAAAAATTATAGTTAATCAATGAATTATAAGTCTTTTGAAATGGGGAGTTCCTTTTCAATCAGCCTGTATACATACAGGGTGTAATAAAAATTCTTTTATAAAATTTGAGGTGGATTCCTCACCTCAAAGCAAGTACAAAAGGCCACAAAAACATATCACCACAAATACTTCGTTTTTGAGTTATGAATTTTAAAGACGGTTTAACGCTGTGTTGTCACATAGACTAGGTTACATTTGTCATTCTTGTACATTTGTGGCTAGTCTGTCTTCAACGTTTAACGTGCGTAGTAGTGAGTTAACTGAGAAGTGTTCCGTTTAACAATGGCAGGGTATCCAAATCGTGATCAGGCAAATATGATTTTTATATATGGCCGCGCGAATGGACGTGGGGCTGTGCGGCTGTTTCAGATTGCGTTTCCAGACTGAAGGCAGCCGAATCATAAAGCTTTTGCTGCTATATTTGTATTGACATTTTACCTTGTTTTTGTGTGAGTAAACCGCCCCGAAATATTTTAGTACTTTTGATATATATATATATATATATATATATATATATATATGAAATAGACAAAGTCCGATAATTATTTTAAGATATTTTATTTTTATACATTATTTTTTATAAATACAAATATTTAAGTAAATGTTCTGTTTATAATAAACAGCATTTGTATCTATAAAAACAATGTATAAACATAGAATGTCTTAAAATAATTATCGGACTTTATCAATTTCATAATGTGTGACGTCATTTGTTTACATTTGGATACGCTTTGAGCAGATATGAATGTACGTGAGAGATCCATGGATGATTGAAGTTTAAAAGCAATAAATTCGGCCTTGCTAACCGAATGATCCTCTCTATTTATATAGGAAACTCACAAATCATATAACTTGTTTAGCATTTTATTAAATTACCACTGTACCTTGTTTTTTCTTAGGAAATGGCATTGTCTAGTGTGTAGGGAGTTTTTTTTTTATCCGGTCCCAGAAGAATTCGTGACATCTGGAGGCTTGCAAGCTTCTGTAGAAAACTAAGAGTAAACGGATTGTCATCTAATATACTAATTACATCTAATATAATAAAATATATCTAAGTGAAAGTAAAACTGAAAGTGATGTCAATAAATAATAATAAAAACATTACCTGTAATAAATAATATGAAATAAATGCGGAATATAGTACCATCTTTAATTTTTGTTGCTGTTTAAATGTTAAGCAATAGCACACTAATCTCTATCTATAAAAAGCAGGACGTGTGTGTGTGTAACGAATTTCCGACATATTTGCACCGACATTTACATGCACATGCTTCAAGTTGGCGGGAAGGCCAAGACCGGCTTTGCATTTCCCAACTCCCATCGATAGTGGAAATAATCGATTTTTTCATGCTTCTACGGCACTTTTCATGTAGTCTGCGGCCATTTTGTACTGGCCAATAGCTGGCTGCCACGAATAGGCAGGAAGATTCTATTGGCCAGCGTGAGAGCCAACAGCTGGCTCCCACAAATGTTAACTAGCATGCTTGCATGCAAAAGAAATCGATAGCAGTATTCGTCATAAGTGGGAAAAATTTAAATCTGCATGGCATTTTGCTCCAATTGGCTCATTCGCTTGCTTAAACTCAACGTTGATTCTGATTCCACAGAACTGGGTTGGGTGTGAAAAAGTATTTGTTGTTAACATTCTTTTTTCATTTGGTTTTTCCAGTTAGGAGTCCTTTGTTAAAGCTGATCGTTTTGTGTTCATTTTGTTTAGTTCTTTTTTCGTAACAGATTTAATGTTTAGTATAGAGCTTAAAGAGAATTCGCAGTGTGAGATAGGCAAGAAGTAAGGCATGTAGCAACATCAGCACGGCAAAGGGCACTCCTTTAAAGGCAAGGAAGGGCAAAAATATTTTAAATCAAGTGATAGCGTTTGCTGTATGAGTCGTACGATTTTTTGATTCAAGCATGGGCAACGCCGGGCCACGCTGCTAGTTCCTTTATATATATATATATATATATATATATATATATATATATATATATATATATATAATTTCAATTCCTTTCCTTTTTGTTGTTGACTGAAGACATTTAGGCTTAAGATCACAAAATGAATACGAAGCAAATGTTCAGAATTTCAGTTTTTATATCCAGGTAATAAAATTTAGATGTATCAAACACCTTAAGACATATCACCTTTTGTATCAGATCTCTTCATGTTTTTATTGAGCCACATTAAAGGCAAAGACAGTTTTAAAGTTAATAACACTTTACCTGCGCATCCCTTACTTGTAATAACTGCACCAATCCTGCTAACTACTAACATAACCAAACTGTTGCAATCTTCATCCTTAGTGCTTTTCTAGACTCTTTCAATTGTTGTTTGTTACCGAGGTTTCTACTTTCACTCTTCTCCTCAGGAGATCAAATGCATACTCTATTAGGTTATGGCCCGGTGACTGACTAGGCCAGTCTAAAACTGCCCACTTTTTCTCCCGATGAAACCTTTCGTCGTGTTATTGTCCTGATGCAAGATAAATTTCTTCCCGAATAGTTTGGATAAATTTATCTGTAAATTTGGCAGGCAAAATATTTCTGTCAGTCAGTTATGTGCCATGCGGGATACACGCGTAGGCGATCATATATCTTTCGATACATGACTAACGAGACAGGCTTTTTTTCCCGCAGTAGGTTGCCATTTCTTTCTGCAGTTACCTCCAAGGCCATAGAACCCGGTCTGTCCTGCCATTTACCCATAGCTGGAGGAAGAAGAAGAGGGTTCATACCTTTCCCAAGGGTATTTAGCACGTAAGTGAATGTAATGGATTCAACTGGAAAGTCAGTCAGTCAGTTATGTGCCATGGGTGATACACACTTAGGCGGTCATATATCTTTCGATACATGATTGACGGGGCAGATATTTTTTTCCCGTAGTATGTTACCATTTCTTTCTGTAGTAGAACACTTGCCATCCAAGGCTATAAAACCCGGTCTGTCCTGCTAAGAGGATTCATACCTTTCCCAATGGTATTTAGCACGTAAGTGAATGTAATGTATCTCACTTGAATTCGAACTGGGCTCTCCCATTTTTCAATCCGAGCCGCTATCCATTACTCTGCTCTGCTCACCGTGCCTCCCTTTTAGTATTATATTTCTGTAGACATCTTAATCCATTCTGCTGCTAGCATCATCAGTTGCATCATCAAATAGATATGAGCCTGTTCCAGGAGCAGCCATACAAGCCCAAGCCAATTCACTGCCGATCATCATGCCTCACAGATGAGCTTGTATGCTTTGGATTATAAGTAGATCCTGTCTTTCTCTACAATTTGGCCATTCCATCTTTTTTGGTAAAGATTGATCTTGGTCTCATCAGTCCATAAAATGTTATTCCAGAACTGTTGTCGCTCCTCTCTATACTTCCTTGCAAATTTCAATCTGGCCTTCCGATTCTTAATGCCGATGAGTGGTTTGCATCTAACCTCTCTATCTCTACCCTCGAAGTCTTCTTTGAACGCTGGATAGGGAAACTTTCACTGCGGAGGTTGTTTGGTGATGTCACTAATTGTTCTTTTGGAGTTGTTTTTCTTTCCTCACAGCTGTCACAATGCTTCTGTCATCAATTGTTGCTGTTTTTATTAGCCGATATGTTGCTCAGTACACTAGTGGTTTCTTTCTTTTTCGGGACATTCCAAATTGTTGTGTTGACTGTTGACCATCTTTGCCGTAGTCTTTGAATATAGAATCCAGTGAAGTCCGTAATGTGTTCAATATCAGAGGTTGGCAGTGAAGATTCGGAGAAAGTAGCAGCTGTTAAGTAATTTTTTAGGTCTTTGATATCAGAGGTTGGCAGTGAAGATATTATTGGAGAAAACAAAACAAAATGGCTGCCTTTATACACGTCGGATTGAATATTTTGAGCTTTCTGATTGGTTAACTCTTCTTTTAGTGGACTATAAAATGAGTCAGCTCATTTTGGTTGGATCACTAGTACAGAGTAAACCAAAATTCTAACATTGACTATGCTCAATTTTGTCCAATGACAATGATCGATGTTCTTTTCACGCCTTCAAAATGGCTTGCTTTTCTCCCATACACGGATCTCTCATCTTATGTTAGTTTATCCTTTATAACAAAAAATGCAGTCTTTACAGATGAAATCCAAGGATAAAACCAAGCGTAGACATTCAGTGCTATTTAATGTTTAAAGAAGCAATTTAAAAGGCAACACCTGGGCGAAGAAACCAACAATAAAATAAAATAGATTAAATAAAATTAACGTGACTAGTCGATCTACTTAGCTCTGAGCCCTAACTGAACTAGAGACATAGTTAATTGGCAATGTATTTCTTGCTTTAATTTTATAACTAGCAGCATGGTCCGGCGTTGCCCGTGCTTGATTAAAAAATCGTGCGACTCATACAACAATCGCTATCACTTGACTTAAAATATATTTTGCCCTTCCTTACCTTTAAAGGAGTGCCCTTTGCCGTGCTGATGTTGCTACATGCCTTACTTCTTGCCTATCTCACACTGCGAATTTTCTCTAAGCTCTATACTAAAGATTAAATCTGTTACGAAAAAAGAACTAAACAAAATGAACACAAAACGATCAGCTTAAAAAAAGGACTCGTAACTGGAAAAACTGAATGAAAAAAGAATGTTAACAACAAATACTTTTTCACAGCCAACCCAGTTCTGCGGAATCAGAATCAACGTTGAGTTTAAGCAAACGAATGAGCCTATTGGAGTAAAGTGCCATGCAGATTTAAATTTTTCCCACTTGTGACGAATGCAGCTATCAATATTTTTTTGCATGCTAGCATGCTAGTTAACATTCGTGTCAGTCAGCTGTTGGCTCTCACGGTGGCTAATAGAATCTTTCTGCCTATTCGTGGCAGCCAGCTATTGGATCTCACTCTGGCCAGTAGAAAATGGCCGCAAACTACATGAAAAGTGCCGTAGAAGCATGAAAAAATCGATTATTTCCATTATCGATGAGAGTTGGGAAATGCAACTCGGGTCTTGGCCTTCCCTCTAACTTGGAGCATGTGCATGTAAATTTTGGTGCAAATCCATAAAAAATGTCGGCTGTGCATTCGTTACACACACACACACACACACATACACACACACACACACACACACACACGCACACACGCACACACATCCTGCCTTCTATAGAGAGATCTCTTAAAAAATTTAATGGCGTGTATTCCCGGATTTTTGAAACAACACATTTTAATTTTTCAAATGTCCATTTTAAATACTTTATTAATTAATAATTGATTTTAATATGTTATATTACTAGGACCCACTTGGATTATATAACAACGTTTTTTTTTTATCTTTACCATATATATATATATATATATATATATATATATATATATATATATATATATATATATATACAGAGAAAGAAAAAAGGCTGGGATAGATAGATAGATAGATAGATAGATAGATAGAACTGGTTGAGACAGATGAAGGAGAATAATTAGATTGATAATCTTACATATATATAAGTCTACCATTCGTCCCAGCTTTGAATATTGCTGCCACATAATGTCTGGTGATCCTGGTATCCAAAGTAGAATCTGCAATATTCTTGGTCCTAACATTGCAACTGAAATTCAGACATTTTCTCGTTGTCATATAATAGCTTCCCTGTGCCTTTCCTATAAATACCTTTATGGTAACTGTACCAATGATACCCCGACTTTATGGATTCAAGCGCAGTTCTTGTTATTTTGCAGTTGATATGACTAGATGCAACCGGAAGTTCTATGCTAACAGTTTCTTCTCTCGCACTTCTCACTTGTTGAAATCTCTTGCCTCCCAGCCAAATTTGATCATCAATTTTTAATCGTTATCTTCTGCCTTCTTAATTCCTTTTCTTGTATTCTTCTCTCTCCTCAATATTTTTGTTTTTCTCATATTTTTAACACTGACTAAACCCTTGTGTCTTAGTGGCTTTAGTGCTTTGCTTGGGGTGAAATGATTACAAAACATTTCCTTTGATTCAACACATAACATTCTTTTAATTTCTTTTTTCTTTCTTTCTTTTCCTTTTCTTTCTTCTTTCTTTTTCCTTTCCTTTTCTTTTCTTTCTTTCTTCTTTCTTTCTTTCGTTTCTTTTATTGTTTTTCTTTCTTTTTATTGTCATTCGTTAATTCACCATTTCTTTTTTTTCGTAAATTTCTTTATTCCAAGATATGTTGTCCTTTTCATTTTTCTTTGTTTTACGTCTTTTCTTTCTTCCTTATATCTTCCTCTCTTTCATTCTTTCTTTCTTTCTTTGCAAATGTCTGTTTGCCTGTTTCTTTCTTTTTTCTTTCTTTCTTTCTTTGCAAATGTCTATTTGCCTGTTTCTTTCTTTTTTCTTTCTTTCTTTCTTTGCAAATGTCTGTTTGCCTGTTTCTTTCTTTATTTATTTCTTTTTCTTTTTTACTTTCTTCCTTTCTTTCTTTCTTTCTTTCTTTATTTTTCTTTCTTTCTTTCGTTCTTTCTTTTTTTTCTTTCTTTCTTTGCAAATGTCTGTTTGCCTCTTTCTTTCTTTATTTTTCTTTCTTTCTTTCTTTCTTTCTATCTTTCTTTCTTTGCAAATGTCTGTTTGCCTCTTTCTTTCTTTCTTTCATTATTTTTTCTTTCTTTCTTTCTTTCTTTCTTTGCAAATGTCTTTTTGCCTGTTTCTTTATTTATTTATTTTTTTTTTCTTTCTTTCTTTCTTTCTTTGGAAATATTTGTTTGCCTGTTTCTTTCTTCATTTTTTCTTTCTTTCTTTGCTAATGTCTGTTTGCGTGTTTCTTTCTTTCTTTCCTTCTTTCTTTCTTTATTTTTTCTTTCTTTCCTTCTTTCTTTCTCTCTCTCTTCTTTCTTTTTTTATGTGATATTTCATTCTTCATCTTTTCATTCTCTTGGATTTTCTTTCTTTCTTTTTTCCTGGCAATTTTTTCAATCATCCCTTTTTTCTCTGGGATTTTTTTCTCTGTTTCCTTTTCTTTTTCTCGCATGCTTTTTTTATCAATTCACCCCAAGAAAGACGATAATGACACTAAGACGCAAGGAGCTACTAGGGAAAAAAAGAATGAATAGGCTTTAGAGCTTCCCGAAAAGCCAACCCTAAACAGAAAACAAGGGATAAACCCTCCTGGATAAATATCTACTCCAGTTCAAAAAAACCGGAGAGGTTTATGAACCGGGCGATAGTTAAAACTATTGACTTCTACTGAGGTGAATAAAGGAATAGATAGTAAATAAAACCGACCTGGCCGTTTGTTTCGAAAAAGGCCCTCCAATTGGCTGGTTAACTTCAATACCTCAAAAACAAAACTGCTCTCACCACAGGGAACCATCCCTGCCTCCCATTAGAATGTCTGACGCTCAACTCCATGAGAGCACCTCTTTGCGACTGCTCGGTCTCACATTTAATAAATGTTTGGTATTTGAACAGGGTTTGGGTTATTGTTTTGATTTATTTCGTTTTACGGACTATCAACACGTCAATGGGTTATTTAATGCCGAAAAGACTTTTAGGATAGGTTCGTATGAATTGACTTTGTTAAGAAATCAGTTTGTAGATCAGGTTTCATTGACGTTTTTTTGTAAAGAAGGTTTTTATTGAGAGTCTTCTTTGGTTTGGTTTAATTTTGTTTTACGGCATATCAAACAATGGGTTATTTTATTTCCGACAACATTTTAGGATATATTCGTATGAATATAATATGTATTCTTTGATTTAGATTGGTTTGGTTTATTTTATTTTACAGCATATCAACCTCAATGGGTTATTTAATGCCAACAACATTTTTAGGATAGATTCATATAAATAGAATATGTATTCTTTGGTTTAGATTGCTTTGGTTTATTTTGTTTTACGGCATATCAACCTCAATGGGTTATTTAATGCCGACAACATTTTTAGGATAGATTCGTATGAATAGAATATGTAATCTTTGGTTTAGATTGGTTTGTGTATTTTGTTTTACGGTATATCAACCTCAATGGGTTATTTAATGCCGACAAGATTATTAGGATAGGTCTGTATGAATAGAATATATATTCTTTGTAAGACATCAGTTCTTAGATCATGCTTCAATGTCGTAAATTTTTAAAGAGGGTGTTTTTTGGGAGTCAAATGTATTGGTAATAATATTTTATTTTTTAATAATGTCTTGCTCGTAATATATATATATATATATATATATATATATATACATTCCAAAATGTATTGCAGGTAATATTTTTTTTAAAAAGGTGTTGCTGGTATTTTTACTATAAAAATCTATTTTTATACTTTCATAGTGTTTTGACCCCAGTTTGGGGGTTCACTATTTGCCCATAGCTGAGACCCCTAACAGGTGCTACCACCCTGGGTCAGGGGTACCTTGGTAAAACACCAATTAAGAGTTGGTTCCATTTTTCACGAAACCTCCCAACCAGAGGCCTTGCTGCCGGGTATAGTTTATCATCGTACCCAGGACAGTTGAACAGCGTATTGATAATAAAAGAAAACAATTTTTGGTCGAAGCACACAGACCTAATTTTATAAACACGCATACACACAATATTCTAAATCTATGTTCCGTATCCTTTCAAGACGTTGAAGTCATGGCTCTCCACTATTTTCTGTCCTATGTAACTCTTAATAAATGTTGTCTTTTGGTATCTCCCTAAAACTTCTCTGCTCTGCTATCCTCAAACACGCTAGGTAGGCTATGTGTTTTTTTTCCTCTATCCCTCTTGCTTTCAATATGTCCTGTGAGTATCAAATTTTCCAAGCCGTCTTTCCTCATTATGTGCCCTAGGAATTTCAACTGCGTGTCTTTGAAGCTAGGAAAAAGTGTCTTTTTTTACCTTTTTTTTTAAACCTTCTTCGTTGCTCACATGCTTGGTCCATGGTAATCTCAGCATCCTTCTGCAGAGCCATATTACTGTTGCTTAAAGACTATTCTTCCTTTTTGTGGAGACTGACCAACATTCTCTGCTATATCGAAGGACTGATATTACATCACAGTTCAGTCCTCTTTATTTTGCTTGTAACGAAATATTCGTGTTTCTTGATACTTTGCTTAGCTTTTGGAAAGCATATTTCGCTGTTCCAATTCACCTTCGAATGTCAGGTTCGCGCTTTCCTTCCTCTGTTCAAATATTTCCCACATTTAAAATGATTTACATATTTAAATTTGGTATCACCGATTTGTAATTTGCCTGTTGGTTTGTTACTTTTGCCAACATCCATGCATCCCATCATCTTGTAATTGATGGATAGTCCTTTCTTCGCGCTTTCCTTTACTGTATACTGTTCCTCCAGTTTTATCTCTGTGTCTTCAATCAAAACTCTGTTATCAGCAAAGTTCTATATTCTTAAGATTGTTGTCGCCAATACTTAATCCTGGTAAAACTTCTA
>OZ010587.1:30447013-30454513 GCA_963932145.1 Acanthosepion lycidas
TTGCGTGTAAGTGAGTGTAACGAACCCGATTGGAATTCGAACTCTGCTTTCTTATTTCTCAGTTCCTGCTGCAAAACATTACTTAATTCAATACGCAAAGATTATCCAGGTTTATTCTTGAGACATTGCAACAAGATTGGTTGGCTTTATACTTGACTCATTGTGCGAACATTGGTCAGGTTTAATCTTGATCCCATACTCAAAAATGGATGCGTTTATATTTGAGTCGATAAGAAAAATTTGGTCGGGTTTATACTTGTCAATACTCAAATATTAGCGTAGTTTAAGCTTGATTCTTCACACAAGACTTGATCAGGTTTATACTTGAGGCAATAACCAAGTATTTGCCGAATTTATACATAAGTCAATATGATATAATTATATATATTTTTATATATCACGATCAATAATAGGGAAAATGTATAAAAAGTGGAAAAATTGTTCTTGTGACGCGTTTCATCCTTTAGGACGTCATCGGACTAAATTCGTTATATCGATGTGACTACGCAGGCGCACGAACGAGTGATGCTGGGAATTTTAATTTTTAGAAATTTGAAAAAATGTTTTTATTTTCTTTTTTTTTTTTTTGTAGCCGACTTCATGTAGAACCTATTTCCTTTTCTTGGTCAGATTTGTTGCTTGTGACTCTCTTCCAACTGCGCGAGTGTAAAAGACATAAAAAATTAGGATTCTAGATGTATGTCTTGCAATTTGTATACGTGAAAGATTCACAGTAAAAACTGAATTTCTAAATAGATTATTTTGTTGAAACAGGAAAAAACGAATGTTGTTTTCGAAGAATGTAATGAGAAAAGGAATTGGCAAACCGAATTCAAAATCCGGCCTAGACTCGAGCGACAACCAATTTAAGAAAATTAAAAATCTGGAATCCTGTACCAGAGAGAAGGCAACGGGAAACCATGACATTGTCTTTTCCCAAGAAATGATAATTACAGGTAATCGGAAAATAACACTGGTCATTTTTTTTTTAAAGGTATCAAGACACTAAATATCATTTTTAGCTAATATGGGGCCGCTGAATCTGAAAATAATCTTTTTTTTGTTTTCTTATCTACTGCACAGAAAACGCCTCATTTTTGGAAAAAAAATCATTTTTTTCTGTGTACAGTTTTACCCGGATATAAGAGACCCTGATATAAGAGAAACCCGGATATAAGAGTGATTTTATCTGGCCCCAAATTAGAGCCATACTTACCTAAACAAAATAGACCAAACCCGTATATAAGTGAAACCTGGATATAAGAGACTTCTTCTCCGGTCCCGACAAATCTCTTATATCCGGGATACACTGTATATAATACTGACCGATGGTAATATTTCTCAAAATAAAATCGTGGAAACCTCTCAATTTGTATTTAAACCAACAAGTATTGGTCTGCTTAGTGAGAAATAGTCTTTATGCAATAACAATTAAACCCTGAGTCTTTAAAAATACCACGATTGAATATACTAAGGCCAACAAGTATTTTCATAAAATCATTTAATAGACTAATAGCAGAAATAAAACCTTCGTGAACATAAGAACTATGGTAAAAATTTTCTCTTTCTTGATTGTCTGTCATGTTCAATGTTATTTAAGTCCCTTTTGATATTCCAGTCGTATCATGTACAATGGAATTGGTGCAGTTAATTGGGATGTCTTTAGTTGGAGTTTCGTTCCAACTTTAAAAACAAAATGCTCTCAATGTGCTTGGTTTCCTTCTGTAGTGAAGGGATAAAAGTGATGGGATAAATTTATGAATATCAAACAGAAGATTTTAGGGTTTCATTATTTTGACGTCACCTTAATTATCAGGTTTTCTTAAATATATTACTAAGTTTATCAGTTAATTTGAATTTTTGACGATAAATTGGAAAACTTCGGTACATCTATTTTAAAAGTTTTGACCCACAAATATTTTTTCCTATAAAAATACTTTATTTCAGATGTCTGACATAAACTGCTCGGCCTACCTGAAAACTGATGGGTTTTTACGGCCTTTATTAGCTAAATTTTGCGATCAGCCAAGATTGTAAATTGATCTTTCTTCCAAAAATGACCAGTTTCAATACAGCAAAAAATGTAGCTAACCGTGAAAAACTAAGGTCATTTTCGCAATCAACACCATTGAATTAGCTAAAAAAACGTGTTTTGCTTTTTGGCAACAAAAATTGTGTTGACCATGATCACCTAACGTCCTGAAAGAAGATGGTATTAAAAGAAAAAAAAAAAAAAGATGGCCGCAATCGAGATTACGGTCCTTATAATCTCCATCATTACCCGGATAGTATTTTAATCAAGTTCATTACTTTCACTTACGTGATAATACTCTTGGGAAAGGTAATCCATCTCTTCTTCCTTGGCTATGGGTAAATAGCAGGAGAGATTGGGCCCTATTGACAGGCTTGGCAACTAGCCAACCTAGGTATCTCAGCTTCAGTCACATACCTACCGCCGTAATGTAGCTTCCCTGTGACTTTTCTGTAAATACTTTCATGGTAATTGCTCGGATGAACTTTTTGATAGGGTACATAAGGGGACTAGTTAGGGTTTTCATAGAGACAATGAGGTATTATGGTGAATGTAATAAGAAAGGTAAGTAAGAATGTGTTGTTTTAGTATTAGGAATATAGTGGTATGTTTAGGTCTTTGTGTCTTGCTAAATTTTATATTGAAACATTAGAAAATCGTCCTTTTCCCTATTACCTTTTTTGGCATTGTGCCACATTTCATATATATTTACAAATAAATATCACCCTTCGATATGGTGCCTAGAGTTTATATTATGGTTTTAATTGACTAGCAGTATTATTGTTTTAAATGAGTATCAACGTTTTTACATGAGCACCAACCTTGTCATTTTGAATGACTATCGAAATTGTTCCTTGTTTTAAATGATTATCAATTCCGATGTTTTCATTGACCATCAATATTTTTCAATATCAATAAGTATTGATGTTGCAGTCTTAAATGGGGATTCCTATCACTCGTTCAAATGTGTACCAATTGTGTTCGTTAAAATGAGTCTCTAATTTCTTTTGCTTTAAATGTGCGTCAGTTTTCTAGTTTGAAATGAAGTTGAATGTTCTTGTATTTTATTCAATATTATTATTGCTGTCTTAATCAGCACCGTTTCTGTTGCTTTAAGATACTATCAATATTATTGTTTTAAATGAGTAACAATATTTTTTCTTATAAGTAAGCATTGATGTCATTTTAAATGATTATTGATATTGCTGTTCAAAATGGACGTCTGTAGTGACCGTTTAAATGTGCATCAGTTTTAAATGTGTATCAATTTTAAATGTGTATCAATTTTGTTTGTTTGAAATGGGTGCTTAGCTCTGTTGTTTTAAATGCTCATCAATGATCTTTCTTTAAATGAACATCAACTGTCTTTTGCTAAATGATTATCGACATTCATGTTTTAAATGAATGTCAGTTTTATTATTTTAAATGCTAATTGTTACTGCTGCTTTAAATGAGCACTTTTTGATTAAGCCAGAACCATATTAAACTTATAAATTTATAAGAGTTTTCGTTGGTTGTAAGAAAGGCTACCAATTTCTCCATTTGTAAGTACCGAGTCGAAACCCATCAGGATGAGACCGGATCCTGGTGAAAGATGTCACACACCCTGGATTCTACTCGGTTTGAATTCTAGACGGGATATAAAGAAGACTGGGACTTGGGGCGTTGTCTAACTTGTAGGGTTGTCTAACTTGTAGGGTTGTCTAACTTGGAGGGTTGTCTAACTTGGGGCGTTGTCTAACTTGGAGGGTTGTCTAACTTGGAGGGTTGTCTAACTTGGGGCGTTGTCTAACTTGGAGGGTTGTCTAACTTGGGGCGTTGTCTAACTTGGAGGGTTGTCTAACTTGGAGGGTACAGGAGGGTTACCTGCTTCCTTAAAACGACAACTGAAACTGGTATTATATGTACTGATTTCAAATGCTAACCATGGACGTTGTTTAGGAATGGTATTGTTGCATTCTCTATCCTTTCTTCTCCCGGCCGGGGTTCGCTAAATATTTTTGGTCCAGACATAAAAACACTCCAACACAGAGAATTTTAAATTAACTACTTTATTAACGTCGACATGTGCTAACTATCGAGTGGGGGCGATCCTCCTCAATGGGAGCCGTTTCAGACTCGAAAAAGAACACGTCTACATCGCTTGATGGTCAAGAAACAACTCCCTGAAAAATATCTACCTATCATTCCCACGCTAGTTCAGCCAATTAAAATCGAATCTTTTATTATGGCTTCCATCTAACCTCAAAGGTCAACCTCCGGAAGTCGGAGCCAAGATATACTTTTAATAAATACTATTATTTAACCGAATGAATCCATCTCTTCACCTACATAACTAGCGGGTAGATTTGGCTCTGTAGCCTTGGTTGTCAAACAGTCTAGGGCACTGACAGTTCTGAAACCAAAACCGGTTGTGTCTGGGCCAAACATACTTGATATCGAAAGCAACGCAGGAACCCCACTTTTGACCATATAGTACTTGTTTCAAATGAAAATCCACTTTGTTTTGGCAAAAAAATTATCGACATTCATGTCTTAAATGACGAACTCGGCTGGAACAGGAACTCAGCTCTCCGTTTTCCAATTTCGGACCGTTATCCTTTACACCACCCGCACATCCACGATTACAGCACCTGATAATCCCATGCAGTCACCCATTAAGATACAGACGAGGCTCGACGTTGCTTAACTTCTACGACAAAATCTTAGCACTGATTTCCGGCGATTGACATTCGAGGTCAGATGGAAGCCATAATAGGGGAGTCGATTTTGTTGGTGATCGTACAGGAACCGGTGTTTCAACATGATATGTCTGTAAACCTATTATTATTATTATTATTATTATTATTATTATTGAATATATAATAAAAGGAAG
This sequence comes from Acanthosepion lycidas, assembly GCA_963932145.1. Taxonomy (NCBI): domain Eukaryota; kingdom Metazoa; phylum Mollusca; class Cephalopoda; order Sepiida; family Sepiidae; genus Acanthosepion; species Acanthosepion lycidas. The sequence goes on from OZ010587.1 coordinate 30,451,921, forward strand.
AGATAAACAGATGGAGACCGAAAGTCAGCTAATAAATTAGTTTTGAAAAAAAGCAGGTAAACTTTAGTTTTTAGGTGATACTTCGAAATCTAGAGGCTGGCCACAAAACGTTTTGTATGTAATGTACAAATGACAGGAAGTTGTAGAGACCCATAAACAAAAGAAGACCGGACAATAACAGATGGCAATCTATTTCAGACCTGTCCGTTTGTTCTGCATTGAGTTCGATCACCACTGGGTGACGCTCACTTTTGACTGTACAGCAAACTCATTATCCTTCTTTCTTCATCCCACGATTTGTTTATAAGTAAAAGGAAAAGGACTCCAATAAAAACAAGCATCTCGCCAAGACATAACCACATTCAACGTATAAATTTACAAGAGATTCCGTTGCTTGCAAGAAAGGCTGCCACGTAAGCAACTGTCCACCCGCAACCAACAAAGTCGTAACCCATCACGATGAGACCGAATCCTGGTGGGAGATACCACAAACCCTGGATTCTGCTCGCTGTTATCCCTAGACCGGATATGAAGATGACTGTGATTTGGGGCGTTGTCTAACTTGGTTCGTCGTGGGGGTACGTGTTTACTTATAACAACTGAAATTGATATCGGCGTTCCGATTTCAAATTCGAACCAAGGACGGTGCGTTCCATTTCAAATAAAGTACCCCTAGAAAAGATATAAATCCATCTCATCTTATCCACAACTACGGGAAATATTTCGCTCTTTAGCCTTGGTTGTCAACCGGTCTAGATGAAGAACTGTTCTGAACTAAGAAACTGTTGGGTCTGGGTATAGAAAATTGTTGAAAACATACTTAATACGGAAACCACTGCAGCAAGATGATCTCAGCTGAGATTGAAAATACATGGGGAAATAAAACTTATTTAAAAGAAAATCTTGAAATTTTTCTTAAGAAAATTTTATACAGCTACTAAAGAATATCTTAACGTAAACATTAAAATAACTATCGGACTTAATCCATTTCATAATTTGTGTTATCATTTGTTTACGCTAAGATACGCTTCCGGCAGATATGAGTGTTCGAGAAAGATCGTGGGAAATTTATGGTTTAAAAACAGTAATTTGGCCTGGCTAACCTGGCGCTTCCTCTGTAGCTAAATGGTATAGCACGTCAGGCCAAATGACGGTTTCGTGTAGGATACAGGTTCGAATCTTATCGGATGACATGAATTTTACGGACATTCAGGTCAGTAAATGTAATTAATACTATTTATTATAAAAATAGCATTTACTTAAATAATTGTATCTATAAAAATAACGTATAAACAGTATATATATATATATATATATATATATATATATATATCTTGAAGGTGTTTTAGCACAATTTTGCACTTGCTCCAATTCTCTTGCTTTATATATATATATATATATATATATATATATATATATATATATATATATATATATATATATATATATATATATATATATATATATTACAATATATTACTATATATTACTATATATTACTAAGTTTATAAAAAACAAAAATTTACTGAATCAGAGAAATGAAATAGCTATTTTATGCCGTCATTGTCAAAAATTTTCCTTAAATAATATTTAAAAATAAAAATAAATTTAAAAAGTGAGACCTGGTAATATACGTACTTATATTTAATTGAAAAAATAATTTTATATACTGTAAGTAATTCTATTACATCTACAAAAAAAGTCTATCAAAATAACAGTGAAAATACTTTATAGTTGTATTTAGAATTTTAGTTAAAACGAATTCTAACCTAAACATCTTTTAAAATTGTAGTTAAATAAAACGTATTCTAACCAAAACACCCCCCTCAAAGTACTACCGGCACTTAAAGGAATCCAATAAAACACCTACACAAAAATGAAATTATGATGCAAAACTATAAAATGTAGGCCTTTGAATGTCCCATGTCCTTTGTACAGACATGTGAAATTATATATTACTAAGCGTAAAAAAAAATTTAAAAAAATAAATAAAAAATAAAGATTACTAAATCAGAGAAATGAATTAGCTATTTTTACCGTAATTGTCATAAATTTTACTTAAATAATATTTAAATATAAAAAATGTTAACAATCGTAATATACATACTTATACTTGATATGTAAAAATAATTTTACTTACTGTAAGTAATTCTAATACATTTACTTCTTTTAAAAAAAGAAATATAGTCTATTAAAACTAACAGTGAAAATATTTTAAAGTTGTATTTAAAATTGTAGTTAAATAAAAAGAAATTCTAACCTTAACATCTTTTAAAATTGTAATTAAATAAATCGTATTCTGACATATAGATCTCCCTCTAAGTACTACAAGCACTTAAAGGAATCCAATAAAACACCTACAGTAAAATGAATTTAATATGAAAAGCTAGAAGATATAAGCCATTGAATGACCCATGTCCTTTGTATTTACATGAGAAACAAGATATTACTTGGTTTATATAAAAAATAAAAGGTTACTAAACCAGTGAAATCAATTAGCTTTTTTGGCGTCATTTTAATAACGTTTACTTAAATAATATTTAAATATAAAAAAAATAATAATTGTTACCTAATAATATACATACTTATAGTT